>SJYV01030657.1:37760-75261 GCA_006410875.1 Neotragus pygmaeus
TATATATATATATATATATATATATATATATGTCCCCTCCCTCTTAAACCTCCCTCCCTATCCCACCCCTCTTGGTTGTTTCAGAGCACCCCTGGTGTTTTTTAATGATTGTTTTACTTACACCAAATCTGGCAGGAATTTATTGCTGCTGCTGCTACTTTTACTGTTATATATTGCTGTTGTTGTTTAGCCAGCTCCCTTTTATTGGGTTTTTCCAAAGCAATCAAGTCAATTTAAAAAAACCTTTTTTGTATTCATGTTTGTGTTTATAGAATGTTTGGTTATATAATCTTGACAAGCATATCTGGCAGAACAAATCTGTAAGATAAAAAAAAAGCACCACTGATTCTCAGAAGTCATAGGACTTCTGGTAGGAGCAGAAATGTGCAGGTAGCCCACTGAGGTATATGCAGGCGACCAACTGCGGGGGCTCAGAATGACATGGACTTCATCCACATGCAGGCCTGTCAAGTGTCTGGAACATAGTGGGTGCTTGGCTCCTGTTTGCTCATATTATATTTCATGGTGATATCTTTGTTACCCCAGACCTTTGATAAAAGAAATAGACAATAGTAAAATTGTAGAAAAGATGACTTCTGTGTCCTGAGTAGCTTCCTTCCCCACTGGTAGCAGTGAGGCTCCAGCCCTCATCCTTTGTGCCTGAACAGTTACTGTAGTCTCCTGGCTGGTGTCTCTCTGCCCAGGCATACCTCTTCAAGTGGATTTGCTATCAGAGAATCTTATTTTTCTCAACACATTTGACTGGCAGAATTTTAGAAGTTGCTAGAAGTTAAATGATAATAAATTTTCGATGCTTGAATGCAATGACCAAAGTTGTATAGTTGTTTTCGAGGCTCTCTACATGGTGTTGTCTTTATTTAAACGTTTCTGTAACTGCTTCTTTACTTATTTTACAGACGTTATTGAAAATTTGCATGCTGCCGCTTACAGAAATGCCTTGGCTAATTCCTTATATTGTCCTGATTATCGGATTGGAAAAGTGACACCAGATGAGGTACTGATAAAACACCTTACATTTTTAAATGTGCTCATTTTCACATTAATTTGAATGTTCATCTACCACTCAGTTTTGTTTGTTAATTTTCTTGTCTTCTAATTTAAGAGATTCTCTTGCTTGCTTTTTTTTCCATCACTTTGCTGCTTTTTTCTTTTTGGCTATACTATGCAGCCTGTGGGAGCTTAGTTCCCCTACCAGGGATCAAACCCATGTCCCCTGCAGTAAAGAGCAGAGTCCTGAACCACCAGGGAATTGCCCATTCATCAACTTGCTTTTTAACTAAAGTTCTGTCTGAACAGTTTGTGTGTATCTTTCAACTAAAAAAAAAAAAGTGTTTATTATGAAAGGGGCAATTCCCTGGTGGGGAATTATAGAAATTTCAGAATTACATTCTGAACAGAAACTTCATTCATTCATACTTTATGAATTCATTACAGAAATTTCATTCATAATTTATGAATAGGATGTATTAAGGGGTCCCATTTTTCAAAAAGTAAGGTGTGTGTACCATAGACAAATACCAAGATATTAACCATGATTATCAAAGTTACTAGCATTTTTTAAATGTATCCCTAGGCAAAAGGAAATACTAAAGAAATTGGTGCTGGAACACTTTGAGCAAAAGCAGCATTCATTAGAAAAACATCACCAGGAAAAAAAATACAGTATAACTTTCCAAGATGGCTCCATAGATAGAGACAGCATTCGTTTTAGGGCACAAATTCTTAATAAACTGAGCTTCAGAAAGTCTAAACATTAGTCAGGGAACCTTTTTAGCCACCCCCCACCCCCGCCATGAATTTTTAACACCACAGATATACTGTATATCTGTTTATGCATTGTATGTATATTTGTACTTTATATATAAAGGATTTTCTTTCTTTTTCCTTCCCCAAAGAAGTAATTTTCACTCTCTTGGGAGCAATAATATAGTTGAGAATGCATGTTTTAGCCCTACTTTTATATAAAGATTCCAAGATTTCACATTGAATCTACTGTAGTAGCCTATATTAGTAGGGAGACATTGACGAATTTTTTTTAAGCTCCCAAAATAATTCTGTAATCATCCAAATTGGCATAGACAGTAACTAAACCCTAAACTCTGTCTAAACCCTGGTATAGACAGTAACTTAATAGCAAAAAAATCTTCAAAGACAGGCAAGAGGAATATAGTGATATAACTGTTTACTATAGAATGTTAACAACAGTGCTTTATTACTACCTGTATAAAGATGAACCTGATGTACTACTTAGATCACATTCTAATAAAAATCATAAACTTAGTCCCATTTCTTCAAGTTCAAGCCAATATGTGCTCTAATTGTTGTTTTGTTTTTTCATTAACAGTTTCATTGAGATGTAATTTACAAACCATACAGTTCACCATTTAAAATGCACAATTCAGGTTTTTATTCTAATCACAGAGTTACATAACCATCACCACATTCAGTTCTAGCAATGGTTTTTAAAAGCTCCATTTAATTCAGTACTAGATAGTCCCTTATAGTTTATTACAGCAGCTTTTAAGCCTGTTTGTTTTCTGCTAAACTGCACTTTCACATTTTTATAGTTCTTTATATTTATACCAGTATAACCAGATAAATGTTTTCACTTTCTCAGTTACATCAATATGTACAGAATCATTTTACAAGTGCAAGAATGGCTTTGATTGGACTTGGTAAGTTGGCAATTACCTGCATGTCGGTTTGCTTCTTTTAAGAGTAGTTCTTTTAACTCACAAACATAGAAAACAGACTTACGGTTGCCAAGGGGGAAGGATGGGAAAGGGTTGGTTTGGGAAGAGCAGATGCAACCTATTATGTATAGAATAGATAAACAACAAGATCCTATGTTATAGCACAGGAAGCTATATTCAATGAGAAGGTAGAACTATCCTTGAAACTAAAATCAGATACTATCACATGTAACTGTGTATATATATACATCTTTTACAGTTATATCAATATCTAGATAACTTACAGGTCCATGTTTCTTGGCTCCCAGAGAAAGTGGTAGATAGTCAGGAAATTCCCTGAGGTTGCTGACTTTTCCTTTTGTAATTGTTGGGGTAGTGAAGGGGACACATTTCCAGTGCATTGTAATTCTATCACTATATTGGTAACCAGCCTCAATTTATAATATACTCACTTGGGTATTTTCTTAAATTCTGATTACACAATTCTCCATATGTTGTTCTGTCTCATTTTAGAAAGTGGTTAATTGAAAAAAGAGAAACTAAGGTGCGCTCCTAGTAGATGCTGCACTTATAGTTAAGAGTAAAGATATTGTTTCACTGTCTCGGTTTGAGTTACTTTAAAAAAGAGTAGTCCCTTAAGCTATAATTATGTGAATACTGGATTGAACAAAACTTGAGAACTTACCCTGTGTTATATCAGAAAGTCAGTATGTGATGGGATTTTTGTGTACATAATTTTTTTAATGTATTTGGCTGTGTTGGATCTTTGTTGCTGCATAGGCTTTTCTCTAGTTGCAGAGAGCGGGGGCTACTCTCTAGTTGTAATGCACAGGCTTCTCCCTGTGGTGACTTCTCTTGTTGCCGAGCACAGGCCGTATCGTCTTCAGTAGTTGTGGCACACAGGCTAGGTGCCCCGCAGCGTTTGAGATCTTCCTGGATTGAGGCTCAATCCCAGACCTGTGTCTCCTGTATTTGCAGGCAGATTCCTTATCACTGAGCCACCAGGGAAGCCCTGATAGGATTTTAATAGCTAGTCTTTCATGGAGACAACCTGAATGTCCACTGACGATGAATGGATAAGGAAGATATGGTACATATATACAATAGAGTATTATTCGGCCATTAAAAAGAATTAAATAATGCCACTTGCAGCAACATGAATGGATGTAAACATTACCATACTAAGTGAAGTAAGTCAGAAAGAGAAAGAAGTACCACATGATATCACTTACACATGGAATCCAAAATGCAACACTAATGAACATATCTGTGAAACAGAGACAGACGCCTGGAGAACAGAATTGTGGTTGCTGAGGGGTGTCAGGGAGGGAAGATTGGGAATTTGGGATTAGTAGATGCAAACTAGTATAGATAGAATGTATAAGCAACAAGGTCCTACTGTATAGCACAGAGAACTATATTCAAGTTCCTGTGATAAACCATAATGAAAAAGTATATGTGTAACTGAATCATTTTCCTGTACAACAGAAATTAATACAACATTGTAAATCAGCTATACATCAAAAAAATTTTTTAAATATCCCCAACACAGTTTTATAGCATATAAATAAATCCTCCACAACTCTGAAAAGAAAAAGGCTAGTCTTTTTTTTTTTTAAGTACTATTAAATTCATTACAGTATTTGCAAAACCTATGACAAGGGGCAAATTTCTCTAAGCAAAGAGCTTTTTACAAAGAGCTTTTAAGTACAGTTTAATAGAAAAATCGACAAAGGGATGGACAAAAAATTCATGAGAAAGTGTGTTATGTGTGTATACGATTATTGTAAAAGATGTAATAGCTAAGAAATTTTTAATCTGTGAAGTTGGCAAAAATTTAAAAAATGACACTACCCAGTATTAACCAAGGTATGGAGAAATAGGCACTCAAAAATTATTGGTAAGAGTGTAAACTGGTACATTTTTGGAGGTCTATTTTAAGAATTTACCCTTCAGAAATATTTTGTTAAGTTTACAAAAGAATATTGTTTGCATTTGTTGGATTTTGTTCATTTGTTTTATAAATAATAATTGAGGTATAATTCACATTGTGTAAAATTCACCCTTCTAAAATGTGCAGTTTGTGGTTTTTAGCATACTCAGAGTTGTGCAGCTATTGCCACTATCTAATTTCAGAACATTTTCATCATCCCCAAAAGAAACCCCATACTCATTTAGCAATTACTCCTCATTCCACCTCCTTGCATCTGACAACTGGCAGTCTACTTTCTATCTTTAGAGAGATGACTATTCTGGACATTTCATACAAAGAGAATTATATAGTAATAGCCTCTGTAACTGACTTCTTTGACTTAGTCACTTAGCATAATGTTTGTAAGGTACATCCATACTATAGCATGTACCAATGTTCCGTTCCCTTTTCTGGCTGAAAAATATTTCATTACCACATTTTGTTCATTCACCAGTTGGACGTTTGGGTTGTTCCTGCATGTTCTAGCTATTAAGAATATAAACGTTCGTGTGTAAGATTTAACAAAATATCTTTTTCATTCTTTTGGGTGTATACCTAGGAGTAGAATTGCTAGGATTAGGATATAGGATATCTCTCTATTTAACACTTTGCAGAACTATGAAACCGTTTTCCAAAGCAGTTGAACCATATTATTTTCCCACCAACAGTGTATAAGGATTCCAACTTCTCCACATCCTCACCAATATGTACTATCATATGTCTTATGTAGTGGTATCCCATTGTGGTTTTTGATTGTAGTGCTTGATAACATTGAACAACTTTTTTTGTGCTTTTTGACTGTTTATGTGTCTCCTTTGGAGAAATGTTCATTCAAGTGCTTTGGCCATTTTTAAATTGGGTTGTTTGTTCTTCATTGTTGAGTTGTAAGAGTATTTTATATATTCTGGATACTAATCCTTACCAGATACATGATTTGCAAATATTTTTCCCATTTTGTGGCGTATTCTTCGTTCCTTTAAAAATGCCTCTTGATGCATATTGCAGTATTATGCAATATGTGCAAACATCAGTAATGTCCATCAGGAAGAGATTGATTAAATAAATAATGGTACATCAGTATAATAGAATTCTTTATAAACATTAAATGTTTGGTGTACCACACTCACAAGTCAATTTAGAAACAGTATCAATAGAAGACACCATTTTAAAAATAAAAAGGATAATATTAGTATTTACATAGAAAAAAGGTTCTAGATGAATATATAATAAAGCTATAAATGCATATCTCTATAATAATTATAATGAAGCATTTTTAAAATAGTAAGTATTCTACAATTGTGTTTTAGAAATTCTAGTTCTGTAGTGTTTTTGTTTGTTTGTTTCTACTGACAGGTGTGAGTCATCCTGTTCTAAAGCAAGTTGCTGAACAGTTTCTTAACATAAGGGGTGGCCTTGGTTTATCTGGTACAAAAGCCAAGTACCATGGAGGTAAGCATTTTGTTCTGTTAAGGTTAATTTACCAGGATGCCACCTCTCTGCCACAATAGCATATTGGCGTATAATAGGCCTGATTGTTTACTACTAAACAGTATCAATGTGGAAAGAGATAGAATTATTGTGGAAAGTATCAATTGCTTGGGTATTATGTGTTAAGTATGTTTGTGTTGGGGGAAGGGCAGGATAGCAAGGAAAAAACCAGGCCAGAGAAATGCTTCATCTTAATGCAGAGAAATGCTTCATCTTAATGCAGTAATAGTGTCTAATAGAGAATATTGAAGAATAAAACCAAAAAATGCTTTCTTCTTTGCTCTTTCTTTACGTGGCCCCAGGTGAAATTCGAGAACAGAATGGAGACAGTCTCGTCCATGCTGCTCTTGTAGCAGAGAGTGCAGCCATAGGAAGTGCAGAAGCAAATGCATTCAGTGTTCTCCAGCATGTCCTCGGTGCTGGACCACATGTTAAGAGGGGCAGCAATGCCACCAGCTCTCTGTACCAGGCTGTTGCCAAGGGAGTTCACCAGCCATTTGATGTGAGTCTGAACAGTGAACATCTTTCCTTTTGTTTTCAAAGGCTAAATGTTTACAGTGTTGTCCTGGGAACTTGATCTTAGTGTTATTCTGCTTTTAAAACTTAAGATGACTCAAAGAAAATCTTTGTAAAATTGAAGAGGCAGCCAGGCTTAATTTTAGTACCTTACTGGGTCTGTCAAAAACTTACTGTTATTCTAATATAAAAATAAGAATTGAATGCTTAAAAAATCCAAAATCCCACTCTTGGAGTTTGTTCAACTTCATGTTCATGAACTTCGTGTTCATGTCACCCTGCTTGTTTAACTTACATGCAGAGTACATCATGAGAAACGCTTGGCTGGAAGAAGCACAAGCTGGAAGGAATCAAGATTGCCGGCAGAAATATCAATAACCTCAGATATGCAGGTGACACCACCCTTAAGGCAGAAAGTGAAGAACTAAAGAGCCTCTTGATGAAAGTGAAAAAGGAGAGTGAAAAAGTTGGCTTAAAGCTCAATATTCAGAAAACTAAGATCATGGCATCCAGTCCCATCACTTCATGGCAAACAAATGGGGAAACAGTGTCAGACTTTATTTTTCTGGGCTCCAAAATCACTGTAGATGGTGATTGCAGCCATAAAATTAAAAAACACTCCTTGGAAGGAAAGTTATGACCAACAAAGTTCTGTCTAGTCACGGCTATGGTTTTTCCACTAGTCATGTATGGATGTGAGAGTTGGACTATAAAGAAAACTGAGCACAGAAGAATTGATGCTTTTGAGCTGTGATGTTGGAGAAGACTCTTGAGAGTCCCTTGGACTGCAAGGAGATCCAACCAGTCCATCCTAAAGGAGATCCGTCCTGGGTGTTCATTGGAAGGACTGATGTTGAAGCTGAAACTCCAATACTTTGGCCACCTGATGCAAAGAGCTGACTCATTTGAAAAGACAAATGAGAATACAGATACTGGGAAAGATTAAGGGCAGGAGGAAAAGGGGACGACAGAGGATGAGATGGCTGGATGGCATCACCGACCCAATGGACATGGATTTGGGTGGACTCCGGGAGTTCGTGATGGACCGGGAGGCCTGGTGTGCTGCGGTTCATGGGGTCACAAAGAGTCGGACACGACTGAGTGACTGAACTGAACTGAATGTCCATTAAGTCAGTGGTTCTGCCTAACAGATTTATCCTATGCTGCCCCCTTCTCCTTTTGCCTTCATTCTTTCCAAGCATCAGAATCTTTTCCAATGAGTTGGTTGTTCGCATCAGGTGGCCAAAGTATTGGAGCTTCAGTTCAATTCAGTTCAGTGAACTTAATTGAAGCTTAAGCTTCAGCAATAGTTTAGGATTGACTGGTTGGATCTCCTTGCAGTCCAAGGGACTCTCAAGAGTCTTCTCCAGTACCACAATTCAAAAGCATCAATTCTTCAACACTCAGCCTTCTTTATGGTCCAACTCTTCTATCCGTACATGACTACAGGAAAAGCCATAGCTTTGACTATATTGACCTTTGTTAGCAAAGTGATGTCTCCACTTTTTAATAGCTATCTAGGTTTGTCTTAGTTTTCCTGCCCTGGGGCAAGCGTCTTACTTTCATGGCTGCAGTCATCGTCCACAGTGATTTAGGAGCCTACTCTTTCACCCTCATTCTGTTTGCTTTCTACCATCATGGTGGTATCATCAGCTTGTGATACATCGAGCCTGGCATTTGGCATGATGCACTCTGCATATAAGTAAAATAAGCAGGGTAACAATATATAGCCTTGATTGCACTCCTTTCCCAATTTTGAACTAACACCAAAAAAAGGTGTCCTTTTCATCATAGGGAGTCAAGAGATACCTAGAATAACAGGCAAGTTTGGCCTTGGAATACAAAATGAAACGGCAAAGGCTAACAGTTTTGTCAAGAGAACACCCTTTCCAACAATACAAGAGAAGGCTCTTCACATGGACATCACCAGATGGTTAATACCAAAATCAAATTGATTATATTCTTTGCAGCCAAAGATGAAATTCTGTACAGTCAACAAAAAACAAGACTATGGCCCAAATCATGAGCTCCTTATTGCAAAATTAAGGCTTAAATCGAAGACAATAGGGAAAAACCACTGGCCATTCAGGTATGACCTAAATCAAATCCCCTATGATTACACACTGGAGGTGATGAATAGATTCAGAGGATTATATCTGGTAGACAGAGTGCCTGAAGAACTATGGATGTACGTAACATTGTATAGGAGACAGTGACCAAAACTGTCCCAAAGAAATGCAGGAATGCAGCGTGGTTGAGGCTTTACAAATAGCTCAATGAAGAAGAGAAGTGAAAGGCAAGGGAGAAAGGGAAAGATGTACCCAAAACTGAATGCAGAGTTCAGAGAACAAGGAGAGAGATGAGAAGGCCTTCTTAAATGGACAATGAAATAGAGGAAAACAGTAGAATGGAAAAGACCAGCAAGCTCTTCAAGAAAATTGGAGATACTAAGTGAACATTTCATGCAAGGATGGACACCATAAAGGACAGAAGCAGTAAGGACCTAACAGAAGCAGAAGCGATTAAGAAGGGGTGGGAAGAATATACAGAAGAACTATACAAGAAAGGTCTTAATGACTAGATAATCATGATAGTGTGGTCACTCACCTAGAGCTGTACATCCTGGAATGTGAAGTCAAGTGGGCTTTAGGAGGCATTACTACGAACAAAGGTAGTAGAGGTGAAGGAACTCAGCTGAGCTATTTAAAATCCTAAAAGATGATGCTGTTAAAGTGCTGTACTCAGTGATACCTTTAAAAAGCAACACAAAATTGTAGGGTTGAGTATTGTTCATAATTTCACAATGGCATGGCACAGGTAGGTTATGCTTTAGTAAGTCTTTGGCCATTTGACATTTAACAGTGGAAATTAAATCGGTCTTCTCTTTTTATCCTTCCTTTTAATACTTGAGTGGTTGTATCATAACTTTTTTTTTTTTAAGCAGAGGAGCCTTTTTTAATACCCAACACAAAAGCTTTTGCCTTTAAAAAAGTGAAACCCTTGGAATCTTCTAAACAGAGCCTTAGGGGGTCCGTGGAGCACAGTTTTCAAACCATTATCTTAATTTAGTCCTAAATTAGAGTTCCTCCAAATGGTCTTTCTTCCAGTCTGTGGTCTACTCTGTTTTCTTTTTTTCATGCTTTACTCTTTTCCATTGAACGTTAATGATGCTTTGGATAGTTGGAGTTTAATCCAGTGACATAATTTAATAGAAATTCCTACTTTAGAATTTGGCCAGAAATTTGGAGAATGACTAGGTTAGTCTCAGAATTGTAATTAAACTTCAACTGATTGAAGTGCATATCTTTGTGTGCGTCATATGGACCGAACCCATGGTTTTCAAACTTCACTTGGAATATAGTTTAAAATTTGGGCTCCCAGACTTCATCCGTAGTGATCTGAGTGAGTGGATCTGTTGTGGGAACCTGAAAGTGTGGTTTTAATAACAACTCAAGTGATCCTTGGACTTCCCAGGTGTCACTGCTGGTAAAGAACCCACCTCCCAAAGCAAGAGATGCAAGAGATGTGGTTTCGATCCCTGGGTCCAAAAGATCCCCTGGAATAGGAAATGGCAACCCACTCCATTGTTCTTGCCTAGAAAATTTCCATGGACAGAGGAGCCTGGCAGGCTACAATCCATGAGGTTGCAGAGTCAGATACAGCTGCGCACACATGAGTGATCCTTAGGTTATTGGTTCACATAAACACTGAAAAGCACTTTACTAGGATGTCATATCCACCTCAGGGAGCTTAACACTACTCAGACCACACACAGAAATACCCCTGTTTTCCAGAGGCTAAACTTCTTGCTCCCCTGGACACCTGCTACTAAGCAGAAAAGGTTTTCTAACCCTTTGACTTTGGTCTGTAGAAAAAGAAAAAGTGAATTGGTGAAAAGGAAGTTACCACCAACAGAGGGAAGAAAGCAGGTTTGTCTAATGTCAAGGACATGATCTGCATCACTCAGCTGTACTGAATCTATAGCAGTAATGTAGTAAGGTTTACTGGTTACTGTTTGCATTAACCCTTAATCATCAAAAGGTTAGAAAATACCAAGGAAAGTGAGCAATCCATTTCAGAAAGTTAAATGAGAAAAGTTTTCTGAAAAAGGTAACCTGTGTACAGAACACTTCAGTCCTTAATAGAACCAGTTAAGTGAAATATTAATTCATCTCTTTGCTTATACTGTGAAGGTACATATTTTTTCTAGACAACTTCAGGGAAACTGTACTGTTGTACCTGGTAGAATGACATACAGTAAAGTTTAATTATATTTCAGGTTTCTGCTTTTAATGCCAGTTACTCAGATTCTGGACTCTTTGGGTTCTACACTATCTCACAAGCTGCATCTGCTGGAGATGTAAGTTGCAAACTGAAAAATTCTCACAAGATTTTTTTCTCCTATTAACATTTTTTTAGTAAAAATACAGAATGTTTGAATACTGTGATTTATCAGATCTCTGTCTAGTGTAATATCATTAAAGTGTTATCTGCTATGGAAGAAAGTTAAAAATGGAAAATGTATATACTAATCCTTCCAGGAAAGAGGGAGGAAATGCCTCCTTGGTATTTTGGTTCTGTGTGAACATGTGGCATTAAGTTGCCTCTAGGGTATCTAAATGGAGAACTCAAGAGAAGTCAAGGCCAAGATGTATACTGGGAGTCCTCAACAGAAAAAGTGTGTTGAAATCAGGGTTACATACAAAAGTTTGTAGGAGAGGAAAACTGAAGGTCAAGCTAGGGGAAATGGCTAAGAAAACAAAAAGAAGAGAAACTGGTATATTTGGAGACCAAGAAAGAGACTGGTTAACAATCTTTTGATCTACTCGATATTAACATCCCTTTAGTTACCACAGGGAAGTCTGGTAGTTTTAGCAAACTTGGACAATCAGTTTTTACAAGACTACTGGAAGTGAACTATAATTTACAATATTAAGAAATGAATGAGAAGAAAGAAATGCAAAGTTGGTGCAGGTATAGGGAAGTGGGTGGGATTTTTAGTAGAGTTTACACTGAGAGATTTAAGTAGGAAGAGAGACATTCATCCTGAAAGGAAAGAAATTGGAGTGAATATACGAGATAAGAAATTATAGGTGGATTAAATCTGTAAAGGCAAGAGCAAGCAGGATCCAAAGTATAAATAGACATTTTATCCTTGGATATAAAGGCTGATGGGAGAACAGAATATCAGAGATGAGGAAGTATATCCCTGGTGAGATAGGAAGCTAAATCATGTTTAACTCATGGATTTAGGCTAAAGAAGTAAACCCAGAGGGACATGACAGATTGAAAGTGAACAAGGAACTAGAGATGTTGACAAAAATGGAAGGTATGGTTAGCATGATTAAAGACAGGCCAAAGGTCTTAGAATTAAGGATTTCAGAGTTCAGGTCTGGGGTATGGCTATGGAAATAGGTAGCTCACTTGGAGGGTAAAGTAAGTTAACAGACCCCAAATGATGCCAAGGTTGGGACGGAGCAAATCATGGGCCAGGTTTATTATACCCACTCACATCACTAGAACTTGATTCCTTCATGACTCCAGCATTCCAGGCATGGACAGTCTTTATAGATTGGCTCTGTATGGTTTACTGCTTTCTTCTTAGTGAATAGTAAGAGAGAGCAGTATTAATTACTTGATACTTTGAGAGCCTGGGGAAATTTAAAAGATGCTTATTCTTCATAAGCAATTATAAATCCCTGAGTTTTCTTTTCCTAAACCCTACTGCCATCCCCTGCCCCCTGCCCCCTGCCCCTTAATGTTTATAAGAAGCTTGGCTGCTTGGATATTGTACAAACAGCTGCTTTATTAGAAGTGTAAGCAGCACCTAGTGACTTACGAATTCCAGATGGACACAACTATTTCCATCTTGTGTTTCTGCCTCATAGAGGAGCATCTGGAATACTTCAGGAGACTCTGACACTGATCAAAGATGACCAGCTTTTACTTCTCTATCCTAGGTTATCAAGGCTGCTTATAACCAAGTAAAAACAATTGCTCAAGGAAACCTTTCTAATCCAGATGTCCAAGCTGCCAAGTAAGTTTCAATATTAACTTTCAATTATTTGAAAGTTGTATTTTTTCTAGTTAAAATACTGTTGTAACAAAGGTACAATAGGATTGAAAAGTATAAAAAAGTATTTAAAGGAGAGGAAAATACATTCCTACCACCTAGAGATATAATTGTTAACATTTTGAATATTTTCTTCACCATTTTTAAACATAATTGTTAATACTGCATATATAGTTGTTAATAAATAATTAACATATATAGTTGTTAAATAATTATCTATCATTACTAACCAATGATTTCTCTTTATAATGCTGTTTTCATTTATTCAGATTACTGAATTAATTGGTATGTCAGAATATACTTGTTGACAGTTGGAAATTGTAAACTATAAAGGATATCTTTGGGCTTAAAAAATTTTCGTATTTCACATTACTTTTTGGTATAGATTTGCAATTGAGCCAAGAGTTATAAATATTATAATGAAAGGCTCTGCATTAAAATATATGTTTGTGTTCATATATTTTGCAGTCACAGTATTAAAAGGTTATACCAGTTTATAATCCATCATCAGGAGTGCCTGTTCCACCCTAACCACTAACAGCTTTTTTTTTCCTCTTTACTAATTTGATAGACAATAAAAGATACCTGTTTAAAAAATGGCAACATTCACTTGGTGATTTTTAAATCCCACTGTCTTCACTGTGCTAACAGCAAGTGCTAACAACAAATACCTATTAACTCAGTAGTTCTGGGAATTTCTCTAAAAGAGACAAACTCTGGACAGAGTTACAAATCAGCTTGCATTTTCATACAGGAGATGAAAACATTTAAATTTGACTTCATCCATTTAGGACAATTCAAAACGTGAATCCTAAAACTCAGACAGTCTTCAAGATCATTTAGTATTGTCCACAAAGGAAGTTATGATGGTGAATTACAATCCAGGAGGGAACAACCTTTTTACCATTTCTCTTCTCATTAGTATTGTTACATTTTTCATACTGTACACACTGAAAAGTACATCTCTCAAATAAGTACAACACACTTTATTAAATGTGGTATACATGGAACCAAGGACTGATAGGGTGCAGCTCTACATGACTGCATCAGAAACAAATGCTTATAACAAACTGAAACACTGGATAAACTTAGGAAAAATCTGTTTCAAGTCTTAATTTATTTAAGAAAATTTATTTTCTTAATAAGTGTAGAATTTTGGTTATTAATGCCAAGTTCTGTTTATTTCCTGCCATTTTGATGGAGTTGATACATTTTTGGTAAGGTTCTTAGTCCTCCTGTATTGAAAGAGAGAAAGTGAGGTGTCATTGCTGAAGGGACAAACTAATAATCTCTTGGTAAAGTTTACTGCAGGTAAAATCTTTTTTCAGTTAAGCTGACAGTATGGTAAATTGCTACATTAAGTTGTGATTATGTTTAAATGGAGGTTGCTACAGAGTTTGAATTAAATAACTCAAGTGCCTTATTGAACACCAGTTTCTTTCTGGGATAATTATGAATTGGATTTTATTTCAAATTGATACTTTTGGGCCCATATTTAAGCTATAGGAGCTTATTCTATATTCTCCTATATTCTCCTTCCCCATTTGTTCTGTCCTCAATGAGACAAATCCCAGTCCACAGCATGCTGCTAAAGGGACAATGAGAAAAGCCTACACAGGTATTTTCTTTAGTAGAGATGTCTAATATTATCACCAAAAGTGTATCAGGAAACTAGAATTCCTTCAGTAATCAAGACTTCACACTTAAAATATTTTTAACTAGAGCTGAGTTCTAATCTAAAAGCAAAATGCATTCTGTTGGGTTTTTAGTATAATCTTATGATGACAGCTTTCAAAATGATAATATAAATAATAAAATAGTTGGTAAACTGGAGAAATGGAAAGGAGACCTTTAGCACTCTAAAATTTCAAAGCTGTTAGTTTACGTATTTACTGAAACATGTTTAAGGATTTAGGAACATACTTTAACTTGCTCCATGAAACTGCCTTCTGCTTTACTTACGTACCTTTCACTGGACAGGAACAAGCTGAAAGCTGGGTACCTGATGTCAGTGGAATCTTCTGAGGGTTTCCTGGATGAAGTTGGGTCCCAGGCTCTAGCTGCTGGTTCATACACGCCACCATCCACAGTCCTTCAGCAGATTGATGCAGTAGCTGACGCTGATGTCATAAATGTAAGCAAATGAAAATCTATTTAACATCACATAACTTGTCCTTAATAATGCCGTTTCAGAAGGACTGTATATGTTATTCTCGGTATTTGGTATCTATCTGCCTGGTGTGGAGGCAGAGGCTCAATCCCATCAGATCTGCAGATAGCTTCCTTGTCAACTCAGGATATCTATGTATCTTCTTCATTCAACTAACTTACCATTAGGTTAAACTATTTTAAATTTTTAAAGGTCAAGAAGAGTCAGATATTGGCAGTTTCATACAATTCAATCTAATTGTCAGATTTGGTATTTTTCCTCCTCACTTTGAAATAAACTTTCTATCCTGCCAATCCTTCACAGTCCACCATCTCAAGATTTTCTTTAGTCTGTTCAGTTCAGTCGCTCAGTCGTGTCCGACTCTTTGCGACCCCATGAATTGCAGCACGCCAGGCCTCCCTGTTCATCACCACCTCTCGGAGTTCACTCAGGCTCATGTCCATCGAGTCTGTGATGCCATCCAACCATCTCATCCTCGGTCGTCCCCTTCTCCTCCTNTGTGCCTGTCTTTGCCTGGAAAGTTCCCTTGTTATCTCTTATTTTCTTGAAGAGATCTCTAGTCTTTCCTATTCTGTTGTTTTCCTCTTTCTTTGCATTGTTCACTTAAGGCTTTGTTATCTCTCCCTGCTGTTCTTTGGAACTCTGCATTTAGATGGTTATATCTTTCCTTTTCTCCTTTTCCTTTTGCTTCACTTTTCTCAGCTATTTCCTCCTCAGACAACCATTTTGCCTTTTTGCATTTCTTTTTCTTGGGGATAATTTTGATCACCGCCTCCTGTACAATGTTACAAACCTTCATCCATAGTTCTTCAGGCACTCTGTGTATCAGATCTAATCACTTGAATCTATTTGTCACTTCCACTGTATAACTGTAAGGGATTTGATTTAGGTCATACCTGAATGGCCTAGTGGTTTCCCTACTTTCTTCAGTTTAAGTCTGAATTTTGCAATAAGGAGTTCATGATCTGAACCACAGTCGGCTCCAAGTCTTGTTTTTGCTGACTGTATAGAGGCTTCATCATTGTATACTCTTCCACGTGGTTGTCTTTGTCTTATATACTGTACTGTCACGAGTCCAACCCAGCTGCCGCCAACACCATGTTTATTTAAAAACCTGATCTAAGTACCACTCCTCATGGTACTGCACTTGATGTAAACTAACAGACTTTGAACTCTAAAGTGGTGGCATAAAGAACACTAGGATATAGTGTAACTTTGACAAATTAACAATGGTGTATTTTCATTGACTCAGACTATTTGCCATTGTAATACAGACAGAGACGGACAGCCGTGCTTCAGGAGACGACCCTGTTTTGCAGTGTCAGAAATTCCTTTTCCCTCTTTAATAGCTACTGTCATCGTTAGGGCACCACGCTTGCTCAGTCACACAAAGGATGAAATATCAGAGTAACAGAAGTTTGTCTATTTGCTTATTTGTATTAACTTTCTTTGTTTCTGTCTTAAAGGCTGCAAAGAAGTTTGTTTCTGGCCGGAAGTCAATGGCAGCAAGTGGAAATTTGGGACATACACCTTTCATTGATGAGTTGTAATACTGAATCCCATATTGCAGGAAAGAACTGAACGTTTTGTCAACCCAGAGCAGCAAATACATAAAAGTGAAAAGTCTCTAATGTAACATTTATCTTTTTTTCCAATGAGATGAAATATAAAGCATAAATATAGGTAATTGTTCCCAACTGACCTAAAGTCAATAAAGCATTCTATTTAAATGTTTTTCTTACAGTTTTCCTAATGAGTTAATCAAGAGGTATTTGTTTTATGTTGAGTTTTTGCTTTAGATGCTTTTAAGGAGAACAGGAATATAATTATAAAGTACAGAAGCATGAGAAACTATTAAAATTAAGGCTTAAGTGGCTATCAGAGTAACTATCTCCAGATTATTATTGGCTTTTAAAGATAAAAGCAGTTAAAAGTCTGTATTCTTGGGTAAGAACAGTTAAATAATCTGGGTTTTACCCCCTTTTGCCTTTTTTCCAAAAGAGTTATTTGTGCAAAATATATATTACCTGTTAGCTGTAGCCTATATTTGCATTGCTTCATTTTTTATGTTTATCTTCACTGTGGCACAATTTTGGTGTGTGTTTTTTCCCCTCTCATCTTCTCCCTTTTCTGTTTCTATTCTGTCTCTTTCAAGTAATTATCAACCTAACACTCAAAAGTAAGGCAGTGCACACACAAAAAAATGGGTGTTTTCAAGATAAATGCTTCTGTGGTCACAGATTTGAAAACTGCTGCCTAACCAACTTGTGATACTGGTTTACCGCTGCCCTTTTCAACGGGATACAGTCTTCCAGCCAAAATGCATCTGAGGTGGAGGAATCTGAGGAGGACGAGGAGATTTCATTGTCTTGCTTCACCATGGTCCAGTATGGAGAAGGGGCCCTCACTTCTTTCTTGTGATCTCTGTGAATCATTACGTCACAGTTAATGTCTTTTCCTACACGCATTACATGGTTCTTCTTTTTATATCCATGCCATTCTCTGGAGATAGACATTGGTCTCCTTACAGGGTAATGTCCAGTGGACCGTGGATATTTATAGTACTTAAGTCTTGTATCGAAAGCTTCATCATCACTGCTTGTGACAGATCCATCTTTTGCCTCCTCAGTTTTCTTTATTGTGCTGAAATGGAAAGACTAGTGAATGAAATGGATTCTTAATATCTACACATTCATTATTATCACCTAACAAGATGTCTTATAACCTGCTTTGGTTCATAAAAGAACAAATACAGTTTAGCTTTAGCACTACCTGTCTGTGTTATTGAAAATCTTCTCTTTTAAAAATTACCTTTATGGAATTCCCTGGCAGTCCAGTGGTTAGAACTCCATACTTTCACTGCCAAGGGCTCAGGTTCGGTCCCTGGTAGGGGAACTAAGATCCTCTTTAAATTTGTTTAAATTACCTTTAAATTTGTTTACATTCTTAAATGGAAATCAAATGCTGCCCTAAATTATTTCATATTACTTTTAAAAGCTTTGCACAGACTTAAGCGAGACTAATGACCAGATTAGCAGGCCTTAAAGGGTGGGTTGATTTCACCTCACACAGAATAACAGGTCAATATGGCCATCTCATCCACGGAACTCAGTTTTCATGGGTCTCGTGGGATCAGCAATAATAGAGTATTACTGATTTCCAAGGAGGTGTCCAGAAATAAAGGGCCTCAAAGATCTTCAATATGCTTATCATTGGTTATTCTTCTGAATCCTTTTATTTTTGCCCCTGAGTATCATTCTTTGCTTCTCAATTGGGTTTACAAATGTGGATCTGTAGAACACCCTTCCACCCAGATGTCTCATCATGCACTATTCCACCTTCCTGTTGCCATCCAGAAACTTATATTGTTTTTTTTTTAGTTTGCCAACAACAGGGTTCTTGAACTTTTCTAATGCCTGTAGCACCTGCGCCTGCTATTATTTTCCTGAACAAATGCTGCCACGTGCTACCCCTCATTCTGGTGCTATTACCCAGCAGATCCAAAACTACATCTTTGCAATTATGAACCTCCGTTACCTTCTGTCCTGCTAATGGGAAATGGATTTCTTCCCTACCCCAGTCCCTCAAACTATCAGACTTACTAGTGTTTTCCCTAACATCCTTGGAGGGCTGCTTGTGGAGTTTGTTTGCTTGCTCCTAAGGATCTGAACAGATCTTCCCTAAAGTTTCTCTTCTGGTAATAGCATTTGGTATTGAGTCATTTTTTTCTGGAAGCCACTAGTTAAATTGTATGATTTTCTTTAATCCTTGATGTAGTGCTGTGCAAGGAGATTCAGAAGATCTTAGGACTAGAACAGTTTGCCTTCAGACTCAAGGACCTTCTTTGTAGCTCTGTTAGATCACCATAAAGACTGGTGGCAGAGCCAGGTTCTTACTAAAGTGGCACTAGATAGAAATGCCACAAACCAGCAGAGGTCAGGGTTCGCTGGAAACAGTTTTTAATATCACTAGGCCTGCCCAGAGCATCACATGGCGAATTGTGCACTCGATGCTATCTGCTCCTGAAAGAAGCCTTACAACTTTGCGAAATAAACCTTTTTGTTCCCCTTCTGCCCCTTCCTTACCCTTTTCCACATAAGATGCTAACATGCCTTAGCTATAAGCCCTTTGCTTAATTAAGGAATTCAGAACATGATTGGTGGTGTTCCTAAGTTTGTGGATTTCAGCCTCATAACTTAAGTTGTGGTATTCTGTTTGCTTTTGAATGGTCAACCTGCCATCCCTAGATTTTTAATATTCTGAATCTCAAACTACTTAGGATGTAGTTGTTCCATAAGCAAATGGTGAAGAGCTCAGTTTCGGGAGCTGAACTCTCCAATACAGGGTCCACCAGCTATGTGTGGCTGCTAAATTTAAACTGATTAAACTTGAATAAATTTAAAATTACTCAGTTACAAATCTTCACATTTCAGGGGCTTAGTAGCCTCCTGTGGCTAATGTTACCACATGGGATGGCACAGATACAGATCATTTCCACTAGCATAGAGAATCCTTATTGGATGTTGCTGCTTTGAAAGCAGACATATACTACTTAGCCCTGTGGCCTCTGGCAAGTTTACATGCTCCTCTGTTGGCTTCAGTTTTCTTATCTGTAAAACGAGGATGAATAGAACTGTCATGAGGATTAAATGGTACGCTTGTAAAGCGGTGTCCATCACGTAGTATTAAGTTCAGTATTATCATTAATGATTTTTAATCAAAGCACGATTGGGTTAGTTATTGGGAGAAAAATTTTCCCCCGTTCTGTATCTGATCTGAAGGAAACAACTGCTATCCAGCTCTAGTCCACTGTTACCATGTGGGGATACAAGCCCATCTTTTGTTTTTCAGGAGAAACCAGAGATTTGTAAATTGAGCAATTCAATTTTTTTTCATTAAAAAATTTTTGAAACAGAAAAATGCAAATAAGTTGAATGAAAAAAAAATTCTAAACACCTTGGTAGTTACCACCCAAGTCAAGAAATAGAGTATTACTGGCCCCTGGAAAAAGCCCTCCTATATATCCTCCTTGCTCTCATTGCTGTCTAAAACAGTGAGGGAGATAAGCAAAGCATATCTGTGAACCGTATCAGTCCCTGTAGCCACAAGTTGGACTCTGAAGTAATACGGGCCATTTTTAATCTTAGTAAAGAGCCCCTAGCCATATTTCTTTGAGCACATCCCAATAAGCAAAGGTACACAGCTGTACAGCTAGTGCTCCGGGATCTGGTCAGAATTAATAACTCTTGGATCAGAATACTAAATGTGCCACTTAAAAAGGAGATAAAGAAAGCAACCCAGGCGTTAAATTTCTGTATTGTTTGACTAAGCAAATGCTCTCCCACTAAGACAATGGCAAACTGGCTTTTAATTTTAGGCATAATGAGTTTAAGGGGTTTATGATACAGATATCAAGTGTGTGTCTATACAAGTTTGGAGATAATAACAATTTGGAAATTATTAATGTATGAATACTAATAGAAACCAAGGAGTTTGCTTAGAAGATTGAGAGAAGAAAGCCAAAGACAAGGCTTGGTAAAAGGCAATCACGAGGAAGTGACAAAAGGAGATAAGGGAGTATGGTATTCCAGAAGTCTGGGGAAAATTATATTTCAACAAGAGGTGAGGTGGGAGGCTATAAAGTGCCTGCTGCTGCCCAGAAGCCAAGCAAAATTAGAGACAGAGGAGTCCACTGAAATCAGCAGTATGAAGGTTGCAAGTGACCGTGGGGTAAAGGGCTCTCAGCCAAGGTCTGCACGGAGGTGGGATGTGGTGTCTCCTGAGGAGTGGTAATGTCTAATACAACTCTTTCAACAGCTTTGGAGTCAAGGGACAGGACAGTGGCTGGTAAGGAAAGGAGAGGCGAGTGAAATTAAAGTGGGCTTTGCTAAGATGGAAGAGTTTTAAACAGGCTTAACGGTTATTGAGAAGGATCCAGAGAGATTGAATATGCTGGAGACAAATGAGGAAAGGGAGTCACAGCACGTTTCAGGGCTAACTTTGGGAAAGGGGGAGTCACATATTTAGGGTTGAAGGCAGAGTTGCCACTAGGTAGTTTGGTCCTTTTTAAACTCCATGTCCAAGGCTCTTTCTTGCCTTTATCATTCTGCCTCATATTAGGTCCTACAGATTATACCTTCCAAAAGGATTTAGAAACCCACTGAACTGTGATGGTGTCATTAATTCCTCCTACGTGGTCCAATTGGTAATTCTCACATTTAACTAAGACTCTCTGCTTCACAGACCCTGGGGAATCCTGTAGTATAACAAAGATTTCCTAAACTTAACTACTTACCGTGTGATTGGGAATTTGGTCTCAGGGATTAAATCATATATTTCTTGCCATTCTTGGGGTATGTCTATAAAATCTCGGTAAACTTTTATTTGTAGTATTGTTCCTATGGTGATATGTTGCAGAAGCTTTAAAAATTCTCGAAGAGTATAACCTAACACATTTGCGTAGCCAACACTAATCAAAACATCACCTGAAAAAGGGAAAAAATTCAGTAAAATTAAGATGATGGTTTAAAAAAGATCATGCCATTTCTGTCTTCACTGTGCAGTCTCTTCCTTTTTTTATTTGGTGAGGTATTTCATTTATAGGTTCATATTGCTGGTTCATTTTGAACCAAAACCAGGCTTCAAACTTTATTTAATGAAAAAAAAAAATTATCCTCTCAGTGAATAATGAATACATGCAAGATGTTTCTTAATAGTCAGTGTAATGGTAGATATTATAACATGTTTTTAGAACGTTTCTGAAGTCCTTAGTGTGACAGAGGCTAAAATGATTTGGAATCTGAACCATCCTTGAAGATTCTAAAAATGTGCTTGTTTCAAGTAAAATAAATGGCTACTACTATTAAAGAAAAAAATCACTTAGACTAAGTGAACAAATGACCTATTTTTATTATACCTGCCTAGCCATTGCCAATGCCCTCCACAGTAAGCAGACCATAGTAAACATCAAGCCTTACAGTTTAATATTCTTTCCTTATGCAGTATTCATTGAGCAAGTAATTCTACATATAACACTGGACATTTAGCATGCTTTAATTAAGCTGAAGGTGTGTATACAGAGAGTATGGAAGTTCAAAGGGATTTGACACCTAGGTCCCCTATCGTAGGACAGAGTTGAACAGGGAGGGGAGTATGATAGCCAGCCATGCAGCTTCTGAGCCCCCGACAGATGGAAAGAAACACATCTTGACAGCCAAGTCCCTGGACCTCCCAACTGGATGTTAAATAGACCCAATTATTCACTTGTACCCAGCAGCTAAGGCATGGACATGTAGAATAGGTCCAGCTATTATTGGTCAGTCCCCCTGGGTCACTAAACCCGGAGCAGGAGATACAGAGAAGCGACAGGAGCACCCAGTTTCCATGGCCTTTTGTTCACTCATCATTTTCCAAACCTGGTTCTCAAGGCTTTCCAGGAATTCTATCAGATTAAATGTTCTAAATTCAGTGCCTTTACAGAACTTGAAGAAAGTTCTTTAAACTTCAAGGGAGAGCTTGAAGAAAGCAGGAAAAACCTTTAGGCCATTCAGGTATGACCTAAATCAAATCCCTTATGATTATACAGTGGAAGTGACAAATAGATTCAAGGGATTAGATCTGATAGTGCCTAAAGAACTATGGATGGAGGTTCGTGACATTGTACAGGAGGCAGCAACCAAAACCATCCCCAAGAAAAAGAAATGCAAAATGTCAAAATGGTTGTCTGAGGAGGCCTTATAAATAGCTGAGAAAAGTGAAGCAAATGAAAAGGAGAAAAGGAAAGATGTAACCATCTGAATGCAGAGTTCCAAAGAACAGCAGGGAGAGAGAACAAAGCCTTAAGTGAACAACACAAAGAAAGAGAGGAAAACAACAGAATAGGAAAAACTAGAGATCTCTTCAAGAAAATTAGAGATAACAAGGGAACATTCCATGCAAAGACAGGCACAATAAAGGACAGAAATGGTATGGACCTAGCAGAAGCAGAAGAGATTCAGAAGAGGTGGCAAAAATACACAGAACTACACAAAAAAGATCTTAATGACCCAGATAACCCACGATGGTGTGATCACTCAGCTAGAGCCAGACATCCTGGAGTGCAAAGTCAAGTGCGCCTTAGAAAGCATTACTATGAACAAAGCTATTGGAGATGAAAGAATTCCAGCTCAGCTATTTCAAATCCTAAAAGATGATGCTGTGAAAGTGTTGCACTCAATATGCCAGCAAATTTGGAAACCTCAGCAGTGGCCACAGGACTGGAAAAGGTCAGTTTTCATTCTACTCCCAAAGAAAAGAAATGCCAAAGAATGCTCAAACTACCGCACAATTGCACTCATCTCACATGCTAGCAAAGTAATGCTCAAAATTCTCTAAGCTAGGCTTCAACAGTATGTGAATTGAGACTTTCAGATGTTCAAGCTGGATTTAGAAAAGGCAGAGGAACCTGAGATCAAATTGGCAACATCCTCTGGATCATAGAAACGCCAGAGAATTCCAGAAAAATATCTGCTTCACTGACTACACCAAAGCCTTTGACTGTGTGGTCACAACAAACTGAAAAATTCTTAAAGAGATGGGAACATCAGACCACCTTACCTGCAAAACCTATATGCATGTCAAGAAGCAACAGTTAGAACTGGACATGGAACAACAGACTGGTTCTAAATTGGTTAAGGAGTACAAGAAGGCTGTATATTGTCACCCTGCTTATTGAACTTCTATGCAGAGTATATTATGTGAAATGTTGGGCTGGATGAATCACAAGCTGGATCAAGATTGCTGGGAGAACTATGAATAGCTTCAGATATGCAGATGACATCATCCTTATGGCAAAAAGTGAAGAGGAACGAAGAGCCTCTTGATGAAAGTGAAACAGGAAAGTGAAAAAGCTGGCTTAAAACTTAACATTCAGAAAACTAAGATCATGGCTTCCAGTTCCATCACTTCATGGCAAATAGATGGGGAAACAATGGAAACAGGGACAGACTTTATTTTCTTGGACTCCAAATTTACTGCAGACAGCGACTGCAGCCGTGAAATTAGAAGATGTTTATTCCTGAGAAGAAAAGCTAGGACAGAGCTAGACAGTATTAAAAATCAGAGACATCAGTTGGCCAATAAAGATCTGTATAATCAAGGCTATAGTTTTTCCAGTAGTCATGTATGGATGTGAAAGTGGGACCATGAAGAAGGCTGAGTGCTGAAGAACTGACGCTTTTGAAATGTGGTATTGGAGAAGACTCTTGAGGGTCCCTTGGACAGTGAAGAAATCAAACTAGTCAATCCTAAAGGACATCAACCCTCAATATTCATTTGAAGGACTGATGCTGGAAGGGCAATACTTTGCCCACCTGATGCAAAGAGCCAAATCATTTGAAAAGACCCTGATGCTGGGAAAGATTGAAGGCAGGAGAAGGAGAGAGGATGAGATGGTTGGACAGCATCACTGACTCAAAGGATATGAGTTTGAGCAAACTCTGGGAGATGGTAAATGACAAGGAAGCCTGGCATGCTACAGTCCATGGGGTTGCAAAGACTTGGACATGACTTTTTTAAATGAACAACAACAATAGAACTTCTTTATTGCTTGCAGTTAAGACCCCTGACTGCTATAAGGGCATCTAGCAAGAGAAGAAGGAATACAGGGAAATTGATCTTTAAGGTCAGATTCACATTGGGCAAATAAAATCTTAGTTATCAGATCATACAAGTACTATCATCCTGCCAATTGGTCATGGAGACTTCAGAGCTAACATCAGATAAAGTGACCCTAATAAGTCCCAAAGAATGTTTACCCCACTTTGCATGGGAAGCTAGGGATCCCTCAATCACCTCATTCTAAGACAGCTGAGGTCTAACCTCAGAGTAGAAAAGAGTCAAGATGAAGTACTTTCTCTATGACTACTCCCCAACTCTTTACGACTCCATGGACTGTAGTCTACCAGGCTTCTCTGTCCATGGAATTTTCCAGGCAAGAATACTGGAGTGGGTTGCAATTTCCTCC
Organism: Neotragus pygmaeus; assembly: GCA_006410875.1. Taxonomy (NCBI): domain Eukaryota; kingdom Metazoa; phylum Chordata; class Mammalia; order Artiodactyla; family Bovidae; genus Neotragus; species Neotragus pygmaeus. The sequence continues at coordinate 62,697 of SJYV01030657.1, forward strand.
TCCAGGGGTTTTTCACAACCCAGGTGTCAAACCTGCATCTCCTGTGTCTCCTGCATCGGCAGGTGGATTCTTTACCACTGAGTCTCACCTGGGAAGCACTACTCTGTACTCTGCTATAATTAGAAATTATGCTGAACCTAAAGGAAGCCTCCAAGGAACACCAAAGACAAATTTCAATAGTGCTAGATTCTATCAAACAAAAGGTCTCAGTTTTAAAGAAAATGAATACTGAGATGAGTGGAGAAAGCTTCTACTTTGGTCTTTAAAGACAGCTGTGGCTAACCAGAATGAAACAGGGCTTCTCCCAGCTACCTACAGATTGTGTAATCTGAAACAGCTGTTCACCCTATAGAGGTTAATTAAAATGTCAAAAAAAGAAAAAAGAAACACTCACAGGATAAGCTTACTTGCCTAATGTTAAAAGGGGTGTTTATAGCTGAAAGCTATGGCTTGACATGCTGCTTAATTATGTTGTTAAAAAGGTGACTTATCGAGAGGGCAGAAAATAAACAGCTTAATTGCCTGACCGTCCTAACTACAAACCAAAAGTGTCATTGCATGAATGTGATTATTCTAGCAAGAGACATTAACATTGCCTTTCATAAAGAAGCACCAATTTGGTATTTATAAATATTAATATTATACATTTTTTTCTGTTTTAATGGGCTATAGGAACCCATTTTATAAACTGTCCCAGTTATCTATATTTAATCAACTTTTCAGCAGGCAAGCCACTACCAAAAAGTAGATTTTATTTTTCTCCCATTTCTCTCAACTAGGCTATAAATTCCATAAGCTCTGTGTGGTTAGAGACCACATATGACTGGCTCACCACTACACCCCAGTGCCTGATGTCTGCACACAGCAAGCATTCAGGAAATGCTTATTGAATTAATGTGGCCTAGTAAGGGTGGTGACCAGTACATAACTTTGTTTACCTTCAAATCTATATTAATTTCTCCAAGAAAAGAAAAATGCTGTATTAATTTCTTAAGATTCTAGATATCAGAGTTTGCTAAAACTATGCTGGCCAAAAGGATTTTAAAGTTTAGCCAAAATAAATTAGGAAATCAAGATAGAGCCCTATTAAGAAACAACAAACGAAGAGAAATTCAAAGCATGTAAGAAATAATGGGGCTGGGAGGTAATGGGGTTAAAAAAAAAAAAATCAGGTTTCTAGGACCATCACCTCTTCAAATTTCATAATCATTGTCAAAGGGACTGAGTTATAGAGCCTTTGAATCCCAGACCTTGAAGAGAAGTACCTGACTTGTCATGAAGAGATATGGGACTTACTCCATATTGCAATCTCTTTTCTAGTCAAAGGTATGGGCTTTCTAAGCAGACATGGGTTCAAATAAGCTCTGACCACCCACTTAGCTCTGTACTAAACAATTCACTTCCTCTCTCTGAGCCTCTGTATTTCATTATCTACCTTCTAGGAGTGTTGCAAAGATTAGATAATAGACGTGGAAACACCTTGCAAAATGCCTAGAACAATGCTCACTTATTCTTCATTTATCAAGCACAGACATAATAAATGCACCAGTTCTAATGGTTAAGTCGCTCAGTGGTGTCCGACTCTTTGCAACCCCATGGACTGTAGCCCACCAGGCTCCTCCGTCCATGGGATTCTCCAGGCAAGAATACTGGAGTGGGTTACCATTTCCTTCTCCAGGGGATCTTCCCGACCCAGGGATCGAACCCAGGTCTCCCATAATAGGGGCAGACGCTTTAACCTCTGAGCCACCAGGGAAGCCCTAGTTCTAATGGTAAGTCCCTTGAATTCATTGAAAGATGAATTCAAGACTGCCTCTGACCTCCAGGAGCCCACTAACTATGACCCCACCAGGAGATTCTGTTTCATGAAAGCATACTCCCATCCCACTCCAGTGAGTGTGCACTCTGCTTATCAACCAGCGTCTGTCCCCTGACTCCAAAAAACCGACAGAGAACAAGCAGAAAGGCCCATGGGACCTGGCCTAGAGTTCTTTTGGATGGAAAGTCCAGGGCTTTCTTTCTGGAAGGCTGTTCCCTAGCACCAAATAGTAATACGTGGAGAAAATGCTTTGGACTTAAAGGTGAGGTGAACTTTCATAACCGCATCATTGATCCACTTAATTCTTTAATCTGCTGCATTTAACTCTAACTACAATTAGAATAATCTGTGAAGTTTTTAAACCATAAACTGCCCTGTCCCCAAACCAAATGAATCAGAACCTCTGGAGAGATGAGGCCAAGCCATTTTTATTTTAAAAGGTCTCCAGGTGATTCCAATAAGTAACCAGAGTTGCAAACCAGTGGTTTAATCCACTAGGGCTGTGGTACCACAATCATTTTTATTGTTGTTCAGTCACTAAGTCAGGTCCTACTTTTTGCAACCCTGTGGAATGCAGCATGCCAGGCTTCCCTGTCCCTCACCATCTCCTGGAGGTTGCTCAAACTCATGTCCATTGAGTCAATGATGCCATCCTAATATCTCATCCTCTGTCATCCCCTTCTCCTCCTGCCCTCAATCTTTCTTAGCATCAGGGTCCTTTTCAGTGAGTTGGCTCCTTGCATCAGGTGACCTGATGCAAAAATATTAGCCAATACTTTGGCCAATACACAATCATTTTTGGTTAACAACAAAACAAGATACAAGTCTGGAGAATCTCTAAGAATAGCCTTAGAGAAAGGATTGCCAATATTTCCATAGCACTGTGGCTCTCCAAGCATTTTCATAAAGATTATCTCATCAAATACTAGCAACTTCTGACAAATGTGGTATTATCCCAATTTAGAGATGAGGTGACTAAGGCCAGGAAAGTTAAATGACTTTGTCCAAGGTCAAAGAACCAAAAAGAGGTACAGCCTGGGCCTGAATTCAGGCCAGCTCGCACTGAATGGTTTTTTCTTCCACCACCTTACCATCCCATTGTGTGTCCCTGACTCCTGAGCACAGCCCAGAGAAGGCACTGGGGAAATGTCTTGAATTGGATGGAAAATTCATTCATCTAAAGACAAGAGAAGCAGGGCAGTACTAACAAAGACAGCATTCAAATATCCACTCCTTGGTGTGACAACGCACAAGTTACTAAACATCTGATTCCTCATCTGTATATCAGTTTAATGTAGAATCTACCATGGGGACTGTCAGCCTGGTGAAATGAGATCACATATCTAAACGTTAATGATGATTCATACTGCCTACAAAAGAAGAAAGCCTTATCCATACAGAGCTACAAACGCTGGAGTGACACTATTCCTGTATATGAATTCCTTCGAGATGGGGGTGAACCTGGACAAGGAACTCGGTCTCACTGAGCCTTAGTTTCCTCATCTGTAAAAGGTAGACGATAATCATAGTTCCTACCTAAAGGGTTATTATAAGAATTCAATAAATAGGGCTTCCCTGATGGCTCAGTGGTAAAGAATCTGCCTACCAAAGCAGGAGTCCTGGGTTCAATTTCTGAACTGCAAAGATTCCACGTGCCGTGAAGCAACTAAGCTCGTGTGCCACAGCTACTGAGCCTGTGCTCTAGAGCCCTGGAGCCACGACTGAAGCGTGTGCGCCGTAGAGCCCGTGCTTCACAGCAAGAGAAGCCACTGCCAGCGAGAAGCTCAAGCACTGCAACCAGAGAGTAACCCCTGCTCGCAACTACAGAAAAGCCCGCACAGCAACAGAAACAGCACGGCCAAAAACAAATAAGTAAAAGATTCAACAAATAAACACAGTGAGGGTTATACAAGTAGTAGCAGCTGGCTGGAGAAGGCAATGGCACCCCACTCCAGTACTCTTGCCTGGAAAATCCCATGGATGGAGGAGCCTGGTGGGCTGCAGTCCATGGGGTCGCTAAGGGTTGGACACCACTGAGCGACTTTACTTTCACTTTTCACTTTCATGCATTGGAGAAGGAAATGGCAACCCACTCCAGTGTTCTTGCCTGGAGAATCCCAGGGATGGGGGAGCCTGGTGGGCTGTCATCTCTGGGGTCGCACAGAGTCGGGCACGACTGAAGCGACTTAGCAGCAGCAGAAGCAGCAGCTGGCTTGCCCACTGAAAGCTCTCAAACCATGTCACCATCATCACTGTTACAGTGGAACCTAATAACCCAAGTCTCCCTGAAGGCAGATGAAAGGGAGAAGACGGGTCAGGAGGCCTGGGGAAACCACAGTCACCTGGCTGGAGTGTTCCATCCCTGGCTGCAGCTCCCTTTGCAATGAGATGGGTGATCTGAAGGTAGGGCCCATGCTGGATGATGATCAGGCCTAATCCCAGACTACCCACAGTGAGTTTGGTCTGATGAGTTTTGCTCAAGTCGTGTACAGATGGCTTGACCTTGAGGTTGACTTGTTTTCCTAAAAATGGAGAGATTTGTTTTAGTCTTTCTGCTAGATATCAGCATGACAGTAGTAACTGGGGTTTAACGCCAGAATCTTAGGGCAGTTACTTAACCTCTCTCTGCCTTAGTTTCCGCATCAGTAAAGTGAGGATAATAAAAATACCCACTCAGAGGGTTGTTACGAGAATTAAAGGAGACAGTTAAAGGGCTTTTGCACAGTGCCTAGCACACAGTGAATGTTTAATTAAAGTTACTTATTATTACCCATTCACCTAACAAGTATTTATTGATACAGCCAGTGTGCTAGAAACTGAAGTGTTTCTTGCCCTCATGAATCTTCCAGCCTAGTGGAGGAGACAAATATCAGTGACCTGTGTAAACATACATTGAACAACAAACTGTAACACATGCTATGAAGGAAAAACACAGAGAGCTCTGAGGGCAACCAACAGGTTAAGTCTCCTGTGGGGAAGAGGGATCAAGGCTTCACAGAGGAGGTAAAATTTGAATTGAGGTCGAAAGGGCCAATATGAGAGCTTTAAGCAAAGTATGGTGGAAGGGAACAAATAAGATTCTGAGACAGGAAAGAACATAAAAGGAGATCAGTAGGGGCCAGACAGGAGGAGCGAAGCTGTCGCAGACAGGCTGCTCAGCTGTTCTACCTCACTGGAAAAGCTTAGAAGCCATCTTGGCAGGACAAGCTAAGATCTGCTTTCAAAGAAAGAATCAAACACCTCAGGCTGCTATATGGATTGTGGGGTCCAGACTGGAAGAGAGAAAGTGTTACTGCATTCACCCAAGCACGTCGTGACAATGTCAGTGGAAATGGACAGTAGAAAGGGCATTGGGGAGGAAAATCCAGGAACATGGGTAGTGAGGAATTGAAATATGTTTTATACAGAACTAAATCTCACAAGAAAAGTTTCAAAGACTGAGGAGTGATTAGAACAAGTTATTTTTCCAAGAGGAAGCTTCTGAGGTTCATTTTCAGTTCACAGGAAGCTTCTGGGGAAACCTGTTTTCAGCACACTCTTCACACACCAGCACTTTTCCTTAAGGAGAACTGACAAACTGCTACTTGCCAAACCTTTGCCAAATCCACGTGACTGTAGTGTTTGGGGGTCGGGGGAGTGGGTTCCGGAGTCCTCCCCACTGTTGGGGGTGGGATTTCCCACATCTCCAGGGGTTTCACAGTCCTTTCAACTTCAAGCAAGTGTCCTTGCCTGTCTCCAACCTCACCCTCCCCACAACCACAGATGTTCTCTGACCTGAAAATTAAGTGTGTGCTTAGTCGCTCAATCATGTCTGACTCTTTGTGACCCCGTGGACTATAGCCCGCCAGGCTCCTCTGTCCATGGCAATTCTCCAGGCAATAATCTTAGTATAAAGAAGGCACCATCTTTGAGACTTTTCAGGATTATAGGAGCAATTTGGAACAGGTCATCCCCTCCTCAAATTTATGGCTCCTGAGCAAAGAGAGAACTGGCATCATAGACAGGGTCTGAGTTCCAACCTCAGCTTGCAAATTAAAAATGCTCCTGATATAATCTATGAAGCCCAGGCACAAAAGACAGCAGGGTTAAGTGAAAGAAGCCAGATTCAAAAGACTCCATACTGTATGCTTCCATTTTTGTGACATTCTCAGTAGAAAGGGCAAAACTATAGAAAACAGATCAGAAGTGTCGGGAGCTGGGGCGGAAAAGGGGTTGGCAGTAAACGGGCATTACAAGGTAACTTCAGGGGTTGTGGAACCGCCACGTTCTGATTGTAGGGGGTTAAATGCGGATATATGACTATCAAAATTCACAGAGTTGAACACTAAAAAAAAAAGGGGGGGGGCTCTTCCTGTATGCAAATTATAGTCTGGCAAACAAAGGATGGTGTGGCGCTATCTCAGAAGCCAAGATTGGGATGCCCACATTTTACAGACAAGGAAAAGTGAAGGAGTCTTGGTCTCCAGAACATACCCAGTTACCTTTAACGTTTTTCTGGACGGACTTCTTCATAGCCCTGGGAGGCCAGGCCTCTCAGGAGGGCCTCCCTGAGCGGAAACTGGAGTCAGTCCATCTCCCAACTGTTTCGAACCGGGAGCCGGCGCCCTGCAGATCGATCGCCGGTGGCAAGAAGAGCTCGAGCTGGCCCCCAGGGGGCGCTGCGACGCCGCATGCCAGACGTTGCGCGGCAGTGTGGTCACCACAATGCTTCAGTAGACCCTGGAAAACGCAGTACGTGAAATTTTTGGTGCAGAAAAACAAAACTTCTACGGAACTACCCAGTGCCCGGCTCATAGTGGGTTCATCACCCATTCTTGGGAAACTACTGAAATGGAGAGGGTGGAGGAAACCTAGAAGAAGGGGCCTCAAAGATGTGAATGGTCTGCAGAATATCATGACTAAGTCATAGATGAGCACAGATGTCCTGCTGAGCTCCCAATAATGGTATTTTCAAACACTGTTACATCAACAGCGCCAACTGCTTTGGAACTGTACTTTATTCATGAATGTTTTGAATGAAAAAAGGCTAAGGGTGGCTTGAAAAAAATGAGTCACAATTAGGAGAGGAATTAATTCTTCCTTCCTTTTTTCCAAAATAATCTNAGGGGGGGGGCTCTTCCTGTATGCAAATTATAGTCTGGCAAACAAAGGATGGTGTGGCGCTATCTCAGAAGCCAAGATTGGGATGCCCACATTTTACAGACAAGGAAAAGTGAAGGAGTCTTGGTCTCCAGAACATACCCAGTTACCTTTAACGTTTTTCTGGACGGACTTCTTCATAGCCCTGGGAGGCCAGGCCTCTCAGGAGGGCCTCCCTGAGCGGAAACTGGAGTCAGTCCATCTCCCAACTGTTTCGAACCGGGAGCCGGCGCACTGCGGATCGATCGCCGGTGGCAAGAAGAGCTCGAGCTGGCCCCCAGGCGGCGCTGCGACGCCGCATGCCAGACGTTGCGCGGCAGTGCGGTCACCACAATGCTTCAGTAGACCCTGGAAAATGCAGTACGTGAAATTTTTGGTGCAGAAAAACAAAACTTCTACGGAACTAACACAGTGCCCGGCTCATAGTGGGTTCATCACCCATTCTTGGGAAACTACTGAAATGGAGAGGGTGGAGGAAACCTAGAAGAAGGGGCCTCAAAGATGTGAATGGTCTGCAGAATATCATGACTAAGTCATAGATGAGCACAGATGTCCTGCTGAGCTCCCAATAATGGTATTTTCAAACACTGTTACATCAACAGCGCCAACTGCTTTGGAACTGTACTTTATTCATGAATGTTTTGAATGAAAAANAACCCACTCCAGCATCCTTGTCTGGAGAATCCCATGGATAGAAAAACCTGGCGAGTTACAGCCCACAGGGTTGCAGAGTCAGACACGACTGAAATGACTTAACACGCACACACACACTGTCATCTGGACTCTGATAAAACCAAAAGGCAAAGTCTCTTGTGTTCATGCCTTCAACAAACAGTAATCAAGCACCTGTGAGGTGTAGCACTGTCCAAAGATTTCCATGGTAAACTGGAAGGTCCCAGCTTGTTCAGCTGCTTCTGTGGCTTTACCCAATTAACCAGAGCAGACTTCTTGTTGGATAAATTTTGTGCTCAGGTGGCTGATCCAGAAGGAAATGTCATCCTGTTCCCTGTTACTCTCAGCCTCAAGGCATCTCCTGCAGGTAGCTCCTTGTGATAGATTGCCTGATTCCTCCTTCAGTCTGGCGAGGCTTCTGTCCAGACACTAAATTAATTATATCATAAAGTGCATCCTTTCCCTCCATTTTCCTATCAGTAGAGAATGGTGAGCATTTGCAGGAATCAAGTACGTCAGCCTTCAAGGTCCTATGAGGGACCTGGCGCACAGGGTTCTTGGACCCTCCTTCTATCCCAGATTGAAAACTCTTTATAGTGAATGCCAAGATAACACTGACTGGTGGAACTGAAAGGTACCAACTGTTGTGGATGCTATGCTGTGCTGCCCAGATCCCCCTTCAGGACTGAAGGATCTGTTCCTTCTTTTCTACCCCAAACCTGCCGCTAGCTGAAGAGAGCCCTTGCCCGAGATCACACCTACCCAGGGCAGCTAGCATCCAGTGATCGATCGATGCAAGGTAAAAAACCTGGCTCCCTCAGCCCAACTTGAACAACTGTGAAGGGCCATCTCAGCTTCAGAGCCCCTTAAGGAACCTGCTGAGGTCTTCATATCGCTGCTCGGCAACCCGACTTCTCCCTCTGCCAGGCCTTGCTTCCTTCTGTCTACTGATGGAGAGTACTTCCTAGTAAATGCCCTGCAACTCAGAGTATTCCCAGAGAACCCAGCCTGCAACAGCTTGTGCCAGGGACAACATGAACGAGTAGATGATAAATGGGATTCTGGAGCTGGACCTGTTGCCCAGGTAATAATGAGGACCCCATCCCCATAGAGGAGGAACATACATAGCCTTGGGCACAGGGAAGCACTAAGATTGTTCAGTTTTTCACCGGTAGAAAAATGGCTTGGCACCCACGTGATCTACCTGGCTTCTCCTTTGCCCTATTTTATAGGAAATAGACAAATACAGCAGCCACAGCCTGAGAGGTACATGGCAACCAGAGGCTCAGCCCCCTTAGGGATGGAGGTCTGGGCCATGCCACCATGTAAGCCACCTAGAGGTGCTGAGGGTGAAAGAAATCTAGGATAGATAGGAGAGGCAGGAAATGATGAGTATGTCAGTTATAATTAAGGTGAGCTACAGCAGCAGCAGCAAGAGTTCTCTTTTGTCCCATTAGCCTTCCTATTATAACTTTCCCACAGGAAAAGACTCCTCTGGGTCCTGAAGGTGATGTGCTCAGAACTAAAAAGAAGCAAGTGGATCTATGCAGCACAATGGCTACACTGTTACAAATGCTGCACTGTCCTACCTACTCCCCCTTCAGGACTGGAGGACCAATGCCCAGCTTCTGCAGAGGCTGTAGGTTGACAGCTCTCAGATGTCAGCTCTCTCAAGGAATTGTGTTTGGCTGAAGAGCCACATTACCCTAGGTCACGCCCCATGTCTACCATCCAATGACTGGTCCAAACAGAGATATCAAGGCTTTGCTGGCCCTTTTACCCCAGCTCAGAACTCAGAACAGCCATTACCACTTCAGAGTTCCCTGTGGACTTGCCAAAGCTTCCCGTGACTGCACCACAGTCAAACTGATTCCTCTGCCCAGTCCTGCTTCCTTCCCTTCCTCCACAGGATTTGATCCTAAGAGTACTCCCTAATAAACTTCTTGCACTGTAATCAATAATCTGTCCCTAAGTCACTTCAGCAGAACCCAATCCAAGAGACTAAATGATATTTGAGCTCCTGGCACAAGTTACTAGCCTCTGGATTTAGCTCTTTCATTTCATCTAATCTCAGAAACCCCAGGTGAACATGTATGTTGCATTCACCATACCCTTAGCCTGTATGGTAAACCTGATCCCCAGGGAGGTGGCGTGTTCTTTACCCTGTCAGGCCAAAGATCCTCCTTAAAGAGAAGAGTGATTGCACAGTCCCCTCCACAGCTTTCCTTGAGGTCGCCTCTGGATTCAGCCTCTGCTGGGCTGAGGCCTAACATCCGTCATGACAAGGCATGCTATGTCCAGAGCCCTTTAAAAACCACAGAATGACTATCTATGACTTCAGGCTGCTAGCATAGCTCCCTCCTGCGGACCTTCTGTTTTCCTGGGTCCTTAAGGACTTTCTGCCTGTTGGAGCCTCATGGCTCATCTTGTCTCTGGATACAAAAGTTCTAGCTGCTCTGCATAGAGGTGAGAGGATGAGGAGGTTCTATCACTGAAACAGAGTGCCTGACTCTGGGAGTCTATTGGTCAGATAGAGGAAAGAGGCCCAGAGAGGTGATGTGATTTTCCCAAGTTCAAGTTAGTAGCATGGGTGGGACTGAAATACGGTTCTGTGTTCTTTTTCACTCCATCACACCATGTCTCCCTAACCCCTAGGGTTTGCCTCTACTAAAATCTAGACTGAGAACAAAAATCTAGACTAGAACAGACTGATCTGCCCTGTCCTGAGAGTCTTGGGACTCTGAAACACTACATTGGCAAGCAAGAATGAAACTGGAGGCTAAAACCAGCCCCAAATTATTGGGACTAATAGGAAACCTGTAAACAGAGTATTTGGTTCCTGCTCACCCCTCTCATCCCACATCCTGATTGGTAAGGAATGGGATAGGTGGCTGTTGTCTGTAGTGATGTGCAGCTATTATCTGGTAGGAAAAAAGTTTTAAATTCTTTTAACTTTGTAATAGTTGTTTTTGTGTTTTAATCTTAGATTCAGACCTCTCATGGATGGGGCAAAGGTAGGAGGGACAGGAAGGGATGCCTGGGTAGAGGGAGGAATTTATGCTTGTATTTTTTAAACACAAGAATCAAGTCATAATTCCACTTAGTTGGAGTTAGAATAGGCAAGTGTTCCAACATTTCACCCTAAGATTCTCAACTGGCCGATGGTGAACATCCGTGAACATTGTTTGAGAATTCAGAACTGTATAGCTGGAGTTTCTATCAATTGGCAACAGAAACACCAGAAAGAAGCCAAGAAAATGACTCCGCCAAAGTTCTCCAGCATTTAAACAACAACAGTGAAAAATTCCTGCAGTAATGTGATATGCATTATGTCTAAGTCCCTGGAACATATAAATCAGCTTGTGTCAATTTCTGTGGCAGAAGAAAAATATATGATTTAATAATAATAACAAAAACCCTACACTTCCCCACCCTCCCCCCCATAAGAAACCAATGTTTGGACAGGAAAGTCTACAGCCTAGCAATTGAATTTCCTTACCCAATCTATGTGCTGATACTGATAACTCTGTGCATTTCTGCAAAGCTGTTGGTCTGGTGGAATTTGAAACCTGCTGAGTTCTGTGGACATGTAGGCATTCCAAAAATAGAGACAGATATCACTCTTCTAGGTCTTTCTAGAGATGACCTAGGTGGCCTTTATGGAGAAAATGAGCATCTCATTTCCTGTTCGCTGCATGGGGAACTATCTGGGAAAGAAAGAGCCGGACTCAACCTCAGGGTTAACAGTGATTTAGTACATGAGTCATGGAAAAAAAGGCAACCTCCACTAGATAGCAAAATCGTATGTGGTAGACCATATGTGTCGCTAACAAATTTTGCCAACGGTCTCTTTTTCTGTTTCTCCATCCAACTTAAACCCCTCCCCACATCCCACCTCAGTAAATAGTATCATCAAATGCCCAGTTACTCAGGCCAAAAATTTAGGAGTCATTCCCTGATTCCTCTCTGTTTCAACTGCCCCCCTACCCCCATTTATCAGCACGTCCTTTCCTCTACCTAAAAAACATCCCTATCTGCCCATTGTCCCCCGTCTTCACTACTCTTATCCTAGCTAAAGCTACATTTCTCTCTCTCCTGGACTACTGTGCCTCTTAACCGGTATCCCTGCTTTTGTTCTTGCCCCTCCCCACCTACAATCTATACTCTTTTTACAGACTCAATAAGACCTGTCACTCTCTTGCTTTAAACCCTCCAGTGCTTTCCTGTTGCATTTAGAACAAAATCCAAACTCTTTGTCACGGCTCTCAAAGTGCTACATTTGATCTCTGCCTACCTCTCTTTTTCTCCAGCCACATGGGCCGTTTTACAGTTCCTTGAACAGCCCAACCTCTTCCTTGCCCGCTTCCCTAATGTTCTTTGAACTTTCTTTTCTCTCTGTCTGGAACAGTCTTGCGCAGATCTTCACGCATGAGGTCTTCACGAACGTGGCATTCTCAGTGAAACCTTCCCTGGTTTCCTAAGTATCATCAAACTGCCGCCCCCTAAACCTCTCATCAGACCGACCCCCAATTTAATTAACAGATTAACACCAAGCACTAAAGATCAGTTTCTAACAAAGTTTCTGTCTTTTCCCCCGCTAGAAGGTAAGCTTTCCGAGAGCAGGAAAAATGTTTCTCCTGTCCACTCCGGCACCCCCAGCACCTACAGTGCCTGCTGCAAGCAGGAGTCCATAATCATTTCCTAAATGGGGCAGTCACGGACTGACGGTATGATACGGCAGAGGCAACGATAATACAAGGTGGCAAGAGCCTGTCACCGGCTCCCTCGGCGGTCGCGAGGCCGCCTCCTGCCGGAAGAAAAGCGGCTCCTGCCCAGTCCAGGGCAGCGAGGCGGGCGGCCGAGAAGAAGCCGGGCGGAGCAAGGCCTGAGGCGGGCGGGAGGAAGGACTGGGGCTGCGAGCCTGGGCTGGACCCA
>SJYV01030657.1:75332-110781 GCA_006410875.1 Neotragus pygmaeus
GAAGGGAGGGGAGGGGAGACCCGGCTCCGGAGAAGACGGGGCTGGAGGATGCGCGGCGGCGGCCAGCCTGAGAAGAAGGGGGCGGTGAGGCGACCCGGGCTGCCTGGCCGAGGGGCTGGCGAAGGGGACACGCGGGGGACGGAGGGGAGCGGCACCACGGGCTGAGTGCGAAGTGGCCGAGGGGCGAGGAGATCTGGACCGGGCTGGTGCTCCTGGACCTGGGAGAGAGGGTGAAGGGAGACGGCCGCCAACCTGAGGGACAGCGGAGGGGCGAACGAGCGTCGTCCTGGATTAAAAAAAAAAAAAAAAGTCAAGGTGGGAGACAGGAGGAAACCGTTTTGGAGGAAACTGAGGCGCCTGTGAAGGAATTAGAAACCAGGCGGTGAGACTGGGGCCCGGAGCGAGGCAGCCTGTGGGGTGTGAGAGTCCCCAGAGAGCGTACGGGCGACGAGAGGCCGAAAGGAGTCGGGGCCGACCGCTGACCCTCGTTCCCCCACCCCAAGAAGCGGCGTCCGGGCTAGAGGTCCGGGCAGGACCGGGTTAATGGTGCCGCGAGAGCTGGTGGCGGTGGGGGCGCCGGATGAGAGCCTCAGACCCGCGCCCCTGCCCAGCCCCTGCCCACTTGGCAGTGTTTGAGATGCATGTGGCTTCCGATTTTCCCTTTGAAGCCTATGTGGTTATAATTTTGCTTTATTTTAGGCCCCGGAGCTGTAATAATCCTAATAATAAACTTCATTTTATGGAGCATCTTTCATTCTAGCGCATCACAAAACGCTTTCGAGATCCTAACAGTAGTTACAAAATTAAGTAACACATTAGAGTTGTAGGCAGCCCAGTAGCAAACAGTGCCTGCTGTAACACCACCGAACTGTGGGCAGCAGCGACGAGGTGGTGCCCTCAGGAAAGAGGAAAGCATCTCTCTGGAGGGTATCCCAGGTGAATCCCTTTGCAGGATTTTTCCTGGCTTGGGCCACCAACTACACCCCACACACACACACACACACTCACTCACTCACACTTACCCAAACCTATAAGACTAAAACTTTAATTAATGTTACAGCTGCCAGGAGAGCTGATGGGAGTAAAGGAATAAACTTCTTTTCTAACTGCTTGTTCAGTGCAGGTGAAGGGAATAATGAGAGTTGGGACTATCAGACTCCCTCCATGAATATTTTGTTGTAAGAATGTATCACTGTGCTGTCAGACTTACTTCTTAAGTATTGCTTATGATTCTGTATTTATCCTGCAGTATTTTTAGCTCTTAAAAAAAGCCGTGGCTGGGACATTTGTTGCTTCCTCCTCCTTTCTCTCCCCCATCTAGACCTAGTAACACAAAATCATGCTGTCAGATTTACTGGTTATTAAAATAACACTCTAAAAATTTCTGCTCCTTTCCTTGCCTTAAGTGTAAAACATGTATGATTATTATGTGACCCTGTAGCAGTGTTAGCTATTGCTACAGTAGTAATGTTGCAATTTATAAATGTATCAAATAAACACTTGGTGCACTTTAAACATACACAATCTTATATGTTAATTATATCTGTTTCTTTAAACTGTAAAGCATATAAAGAAAATATCAGAATGATTTCAAATTTGGTGAAACTGCAGGCTTTGTTTCTGAAAATGTTAGTAATGTCAGGGTTACTAGTTGTGTGTGTGACATCTAGTTCCTGACTTGTTTTTAATCTGATTATGTGTTCAGTGACTCGTTTTGTAAAGAAGTTTCAAGTGGAATCCCAGTTTATAAAATAGACTGAATGTCCATGGGAAGGAAACAGCTTAGAGAGGGAGGAAAGAGAGATAAGTAATCTTATAACTTCCCTGAGAAGATGTTATACTCTATTATATTTGAAAGAAAACGAGAATAAGATGAATACAGCTCCTTTAAATTAGGCAAAGTCATCAGCTGTGAGTTGCCTTGGAGATGGGAGGGACAGAAGTCCCAAGGTTTGAAAAAGTAGAAAATGTTTGAAATAATAGTTGTGAGAGACAGCTGGAGACAATAGGATTATCTAGCAGCGTGGAGACTTCATTGAAGTCAGTGGTCATGAACATAAGTGTGATAACCAATCTATGCTTTGTTGACCCTCTGGTGGTGCTCAGCTACTCTGGCACCAGTGTATGATGAAAGCCAATAGACAGCTTCATTCAGAGTTGTGGTTTCCCAGATACATGCAACAAAATGATAGAGGGGTAAAAGTGTTTAGGGCATTGGTCAAAATATTGTAATGATGGCTCATTAAATCTCAACTGGATAAAGAGGAAAAGTGAAAAAGAAAGCTGTTATATATATTTTAGTCATTGAATACCAGATGGCATATGGTCAGTGGAATAGTTGACTTAGACCCATAGAGTTGAAGACTTCACTGAGAGTTATTGATACAGCAGAGTGGAAGGACAGGGGGTTGGGGACACAAAGTCCAGACTGTGACACTGGTGCTGTGTGGCTGAAGTGGGGGTGGAGGAGGTGGTTTGTTTGTTTTTTTCCCCTAACAGTTTCCCTTGCCATCTCAAGATACCTTTCAGTTAAATATTCTGTGTTTAACAAGAGGAATAAGAGGAGATAGTAAGAACACTGGAGATTTTTTTTCAAGATCATATCTACCCGGTATTTCTTTCTTGTTTTCATTTTTCTTTTTCTTTTTTTTTTTTTTATGGCCATGCGTTTGGAATTTTCGTTTCCCAGTCAGAGACTGAACTACAGCCCTTGGCAGTGAGAGCATGGAACCCTAACCACTGGACCACCAGGGAATTCCCTAACCTTGTTTTCTTAAGGTTAAATATGTCAGACAGTGAGCTCCCCCAAATTTAAAATGAATGAAGTGGTATGTTTCTTTGTTCACTTTTGTGCCTTTGCTTTGTGGTAAGATGTACCTGAATCTTGCCTGGTGTTTGAGCTTATATGCTCACTGTACTTTTTACCTGAATAAACAGATCTAGTCTTGAGTTAAAAAAAAAAAATCAGTGCAGAGTTACACTTTCCAAATCAATGAAACATTTATAGGAAGTTCAGTTAAGATTTCAGAGGTGGCAAGATTGGCTTTACGCTGCTTCTGCTGCTGCTGAGGCTGCTGCTAAGTCGCTTCAGTTGTGTCCGACTCTGTGCGACCCCATAGACGGCAGCCCACCAGGCTCCCCCGTCCCTGGGATTCTCCAGGTAAGAATGCTGCAAAAAAGTGACGTTACCTGGCAGCAAAAAGTTAATATGTTGTTGATTCCCTTTGGTGCATTATACATTGTGCTAAAAGTCTTGATTGTGATGTTTTACTGCAGCTTTTTAAATGAACAAAGTATATTTTGAAAATAGAACTCCTGGAGCTGAAAGCTTCCTCAGAATGTAGTTTGAAAACCACTGCAGTAAACTAGAATGGGAAAGTTTAGGATTCAAATCCAAACCTTACCTCTTAGTAGCTCTGTTACTTTGGTTAACTTACCTGGCCTTTCTCTATAGAGTTCCCTTTCTGTAAAATAGAGATAACATCTCTGAGTTATTGTAATGATTGAGTTAATCCATGTGAAACATTTAGAACAGTACTTGATATGTAAGTTAAGTCGCTCACTCGTGTCCTACTCTTTGCGACCCCACGGACTGTAGCCCACCAGGCTCCTCCGTCCATGGGATTCTCCAGGCAAGAATATTGGAGTGGGTTGCCATTTCCTTCTCCAGCGGATCTTTCCAACCCAGGGATCAAACCCAGGTCTCCCGTATTAGAGGCAGATGCTTTAACCTCTGAGCCACCTGATAACATAGTGCTCAGTAAAAGTTAGATATCGTTGTATTGCTGTTCGAGTTTATAACAGGTGTCAGAGTCCCAGTTTTGAAACTGAAGCTCAGAACTTATTACTGAAAACTGACACAATTTCTTTATTAGATGCTTGGAAGTGAGAAAACATCAAGGCTTAGCACAAGTCAAACAAATTTGTCTTCCCTCTTGGCTTTGGACTCCACCATCACAGTTTCTCCTCTTTTACTCTCTCGTCTCCAACTTCTAGTCTCTGTACTCCTCAGCTTCACTTGAACTACCACAAAAGGAAATGAAATATCCCAAAACAAAAAGCTGAGTAAGATAACTTCCTTAAATCCTAACTAATAAACTATATTACTATAAGATTATGAGCCATGTTTCATGCTGGAAGTTTTTTGGGTTTGGTTTTGTTTTGGTTTTTTACCATTTTTTAAGACTTTTTTTTTTTTTGGCTATGCAGGTTCTTCGTTGTTGCACGTGGGCTTTCTCTAGTTGCAGTGAGCAGAGACTCCTCTTCAGCTCGATACTCTTCTTGCAGTGCGTGAGCTGCTCACTGGGGTGGCTTCTTTTGTTGCAGAGCCTGGAATCTAGAGCATGTGGGCTTTAGTGGTTGTGGCTCACGGGCTTGGTTGCCCCACAGCATGTAGAATCTTCTTGGAGCAAGAATCGAACCCATGTCCCCTGCCTTGGCACGCTAAATCATGTCTGACTCTGCAACCCCATGGACTCTAGCATGCCAGGCTCCTCTTGTCCATGGGATTTTTCCTGGCAAGAATACTGGAGTGGGTTGCCATTTCCTCCAGGGGATCTTCCCAACCTAGGGATTGAACCAGTGTCTCCTGCATTGGCAGACAGATTCTTTACCACTGAGCCACCTGGGAAGTCCCGTACTGGCAGTTTTTTATTTGTTTTTATAGTATTGGCCCAAATACAGAGAAACTATATTCCTTTAATTTTCATCTGTGTGTGATAGCATTTCCTGAATTTGTTCTAATAGCTTGTGGATGATGCCCAAACTTTTAAACATATGATGACTGCCACCCCCCGGCCTTTTTTTTTTTTGGCTGTGCCATAAGCTGAGTGTCTTGCAGGACCTTAGTTCCCCAACCAGAGATTGAACCCAGGCCCTGGCAGTGAAAACCCCAATTCTTAACCACTGGACCACCAGTGAACTCTAAAGATACAGTGTAACAGAAGTAGATGTAGTTTGTATGGGGAATATACATGGGGGGATACTTTAGTAAGGACCCTTAGGAGTTTCTATTAATGTAATAAAAAGTATTAAATGATTGTAAATATAATGGCAGAATTACATTAATTCTGCTATACTAGGGTCAAATTTCTACTGGTTACTGCAACTCAATATCAAGACAATATTTTATGTAGTGCTTTATAGTTTTTGAAGAACTTTGACATCTATGACTTGAGTTGATTCCCTAGGGTTTTTATATTTGGCCAATGTTAAATAGTCATTTCTACATTTTGCCCCATAAGTCGGTGTTTTGCACATGAGATTTGAGTTTCCGGGTTGCAAAGTCCCCCTTCAAGAACACTGCCTATGTAGGAATTTGTGCACACATCAGTGGCTAAAATTTTTGCCAGAATACAGAAGAGGTAAAAGAGATGGGTTTCAGTATTAAAGGGATGTCCTGCATTTTGTACAATTACCTTAACCTCACAGTTACTGTTTGCTCATCCCTCAAGAGACAAATTTTAAGTGAAAAAAAAATTTTTTAACAAGATCAACAAACAAAGCTGCTCCTGATGAATGTAAGTGATCTGGAAATCCTTTTACTGAGGCATCATTCCTTTACAGCACAGATTCCAGTGACCATTTAGGATTGTGCGTGCTCAGTCACTTCAGTCATGCCTGGCTGTTTGTAACTATGGACTGTAGCCCGCCAGGCTCCTCTGTCCATGGGATTCTCCAGGCAGGAATACTGGAGTGGGTTGCNCAGGATTTGAAAGAGCTCCACTGGAATTCCATCACCTCCACTAGCTTTGTTCATAGTGATACTTTCTAATGTCCACTTGACTTCACATTCCAGGATGTCTGGCTCTAGATGAGTGATCACACCATCGTGATTATCCGGGTGGTGAACCTTAAAAAAGAATGAAATGACGCCATTTGCAGCATCGTGGATAGACCTCAAGAGCACCGTGCTAATGGAGATACACGGCAGAGAGAAAGAAGAGTACTGTGTGCCGCTTCTGTGCGTGGAATCTGAAGAAGCTGAACTCAGGAACAGAGTGAGATGGTGGTTTCCAGGGGCCGGGAGGTCAGGGGAATGAGGAGATGCTGGTCCAAGGGCACGGAGTTCCAGTTAGAGGATGAGTGAGTCCTGAGGATCTGCCGCGCCGCCTGGGGCCGGTCCCCGAGTGCTGCGGTGCACGCTCGCCATCTGCTAGAGTCAGTGGGAGGGTACATGTTCCGTGCTGTCGCCACCCGCTGCGAGAAACGTCGATTCTCTGAGGCGACGGAGGCGCCAGCCTTCCTGTGGTCGNCTCTTTGCATGAGGTGGCCAAAGTACTGGAGTTTCAGCCTTAGCATCATTCCTTCCAAAGAAACCCCAGGGCTGATTTCCTTTAGAATGGACTAGTTGGATCTCGTTGCACTGCTTACTTAGTGTTAATACAGATGTGTTATTGAGAATTGGTATAAAAACGATTTGGACGAAAACAGTGTAAATTTAAAAAGGCTCACATAAAATAGTAGAATTTCCCCTAGAGAAAATGAGATTTGTAGTTTTGAACCTGATATATTTTCTTAAGTGTATGCAGCTATTTGGGCATTTGGAAAATTGTCTTGCTTTCTACACTGTAAAAAGAGACCAGAGGATGTTTTAATTTTTTGTTCATTTTAGTGCATACTCAGCATGTATTCAATACAGCTTTTTGGCATAAATTTTTGGGGGCACCCATCTGCATTGTTTATGGCTGAATCTTTTGTCTACTCCAGTGCTTGATGCAGAATAGGTATTTAGTAAGTATTTGTTGAATGTGTAAACCTTCAAACGTTGGTGCTTGACTAAACCTCTATAGGTATATTTTCGAGTTTTTCCAATGTACTCTTCTCTAGGGATGTGTTTCTAGGGGTATTTTCCTCAAACAGTGAAAAATCAAGCAGAGTTGAAAATTTAGCTCTTATCTTTTTCTCTATATTGGAGCTCATTCTAAAATTTTATTTAAGATTCTGGTGCTAAAGCATAATTAAGAACTATTTTCAGTTCAGTTCAGTTCAGTCGCTCAGTTGTGTCCAACTCTTTGCGACCCCATGAATTGTAGCACACCAGGCCTCACTGTTTATCACCATCTCCCGGAGTTCACTCAGACTCACGTCCATTGAGTCCGTGATGCCATCCAGCCATCTCATCNTGGGATTCTCCAGGCAGGAATACTGGAGTGGGTTGCCATGCCCTCCTCCAGGGGATCTTCCTGACCCAGAGATCAACCCTGTGTTTCCTGCACTGTAGGTAGATTTTTTACTGCTGAGCCACTGGGGAAGCCCGACGGTTGAGGATTATTATCATCCTATATCATCTTAGATGGATTTACTCAGTGTACTTTATGAAGATTTCCAAGTGTTTCCCAGGAGTCTTCTAGCACATGAAGGAACTTGAACCTCTTCCTTATATCTAAGCAAAATTTTTCTCTCTAGAATTGGTTCTCTTATTCAGATTGTAGTCTTTCATAGTGTATTTATTCCTGAAAATACCTTCACTCTTGTTCTTTTTAAAATTAGATTGGATGTGAGAGTTTTTAAGGAGTCTCATTATCATCCTCTTCCCTATTTATATTGTGAACTAACTGAAAAAAAAAGAATAAGATAATTAAGAGCCAAAATATTATTTAATATTGATAAAGAGGATATTGGAGAATGTGACTTATATCCTTGGACAAGTAACTTCCTCTTGAAAGTCACTCAGTCGTGTCCGACTCTTTGTGACCCCATGGACTGTCCATGGAATTCTCTAGACCAGAATACTGGAGTGGGTAGGCTTTCCCTTTTCCAGCTTCCTCTTACTGGGCCTCAAGATTGAACAGACTTAATTGTCCAATCCCAGGCAGGATTGGGGGACCTGCTCTGTAGGACTTGCAGTGGGAAAGAACGAAAGAGATGAGTGATCCCTTTAGGCAACTTGCTCCTAAGGGCAAAAAGTTGGACCACTTACGCCCAGTTTTTTATCTTAAACTGCCAGTCAGATGAAATCATTCCTCCTGACCTGAGGAAGATTGAGTGAGGGGACACAGATAAACTTAGATGTTCTTAACAGCCATACCTCCACCGCACCCCTCATGGATAAAAACACCAGAAGTGGGAAGAAAGCCTTAGCTGGTTGAAACCTAGGAGATGGTTAGCCTTTTGCAAGGAAGAATTTTCTTTTTTCTGAAGTATGAAGACTGGCAGATGATTGAGAAAGATGAGGAAGGATTTCATTTCCCATTCTGTTACCCACTACTCTCTCCACAGAAAATCCTGGTAAACCTCAGATAGGACACTGTGGGCTTGACATCTGTCACATAAGAGTTCAAGATCTTTAGGTAGATCCTAGCCTATACATTGACAGCCTTTGGTTTAAAACATTAAAATTACAAGCTTCCGAAGCACATCTGTTATTAAATAGTAGAATGATAAGCCCTTTTTCCTGAACTGTGACAACTTCAGTAAGCAGAGTTGGTTTGACGTGAAGGAGCTTTGTAACATCATTTGTTAAACAAACTAAACTGTCTAGAACTTTGTCGTGTTAATTGTTTTCGACATGACTTGTAAGAGAAGGATAGAACTGGCTTACCTCAGCAAAAATCTTGAAATTGTGCCCTTCTTTAACTTAAAAAGCATTAACAAAACTTCTTCAATGGCCTTTTGAGTCTTTTTCCAGTAAATTTCTTTTTTAAAACAACTTTTTTGAGATATAATTTCATTAACCATA
The DNA here is from genome assembly GCA_006410875.1 of Neotragus pygmaeus. NCBI lineage: Eukaryota > Metazoa > Chordata > Mammalia > Artiodactyla > Bovidae > Neotragus > Neotragus pygmaeus. Next base: position 84,013 of record SJYV01030657.1, read on the forward strand.
AGATGCACCTATTTAAAGTGTACAATGAAGTGGTTTGTATAACCATAAAGTTGTGCCACAGTCAATTTTAGAACATTCTCAGTACTCCAAAAAGAAATCCCAGATCCCTTCGCCACTACCCCCCAACTTCCTGGTTCTTAGGCAGACTGCTTTCTGTCTTTGTAGATTTGCTTATTCTGGATATTTCATATAAATGGAATCATACAATGTGTGGTCTTTTGTGATTGGCTTATTTCACCTAGCATAGTGTTTTAAGTGTTCATCCATATTATAGCAAATATCAGTAGTTCATTTCCTCTTATTGCCAAATTGTGTGGTGTATCCCCATTTATTTATCCATTCATCAGTTGATGGGATATTGGGGCCAGTAAATTTCTTTGCCTTCCAAGAATACCACTTCTTCATAATGGTAAAGTGATATAAAATTTTTTCCCTGTTTTTTTAAAAAAGTAACATCATCAGTATTATTTATTTCAGCATATCAAATAAGAACTTTGAATAAAAATTCAAGGACCAGTCTTTTTACAGTGTTCACAGGTCATACTTGAAGCTTGAAATAATTTATAATACTGAGAATTTCACAGCATAGTCCAGATTTTCCAATTTGAGATGAGATTTCCTGAACAAAGCTTTTTTTTTTTTTTTTAAACCTTAGTTCCAAAAAGTCCCTCTTTTTACTATTATCAACAGAGATGTAGGCACTTCAGGATAAAGGATGTAAACTAGTTGACCTAAAAGATTTGATGAAGGGGAATTTGGGACCAAGAACATAGACAGAAGTCATGAGAGAGTAGAAAAATCTAAGTGGAAGAAAATTCTNTCAACAGAGATGTAGGCACTTCAGGATAAAGGATGTAAACTAGTTGACCTAAAAGATTTGATGAAGGGGAATTTGGGACCAAGAACATAGACAGAAGTCATGAGAGAGTAGAAAAATCTAAGTGGAAGAAAATTCTGAAAAAGGTATTACAGAGTGATGACAGCCGTTGCATTTATTAGACTTACCAGACTTGTTGAGTTCTTCCTCACTTGGCTGCCAGAACCCCTTTCAAAGCTGGCATAGTAAGAGTAATATACATCAGTCTCCACTGTTCAGCTTAGTATAAACCTAAAATAGTTCTGTCGTTAACCCCTTTCCTCATAAATGTTGAGTTTGTATTGGAGTTGCAGTGCAGTAAAATAGTCCCATGAGATTTGAGTCAGAAGTATCGAGATTTGATTTTTTGATTCCCTTTTTATGAATTTTATGATTTGGGGCATGTAATTTGATTTCTCAGCTATAAAATTGGAATTAATATATTTATCTCAAAGGATGGTTGTGAGAAAATAAAATATAGCATATGAAGAATTAGCACATGGCCTAATATATAGCAAATGCTCAAATGTTAGTCATTGTTATATGAAAGGTCAAAACATCCTAATTTTAAAATGCTTCCCTTTTGTATTATCTGTTTTATTTATTTACCTGTGTCCTGCCTTGTCCTAAAAAGAGATTTAAGTGTGTCTGTGGTGAATATTTCTGAAATCCAGCTTGGAGAAGGGAGCTTTCCAGGAATACAGACTGCGAAGTCAGTTGTAGTGGTGATGTAAACTTCATGGGCTATATGTTAGCACCAAAACCAAGGAANCTGTGTCCTGCCTTGTCCTAAAAAGAGATTTAAGTGTGTCTGTGGTGAATATTTCTGAAATCCAGCTTGGAGAAGGGAGCTTTCCAGGAATACAGACTGCGAAGTCAGTTGTAGTGGTGATGTAAACTTCATGGGCTATATGTTAGCACCAAAACCAAGGAATACATGAGTTTATATGTTTCTAGAACAGACTAAAGAGGTTTTCTAAGTGAAAGACAGCCTACCATAGTGGAAAGAGCACACAGGTTTTGGACTAGATCAACATGTAGTCAGATCCCAGTCCCACAATTCACTAGCCATGTAATTGATCTTAGACAAGTTGTAGTTGATGATTTTTTTATTAATCAAAATTATATCATTCAGATGTGGTTAATACCTCTTGTAGAATTTATAATTGCTACACAGGTTCAGACCCCAACTTTCTGTTCTCCTGTATACTAAAAATTGACTGGTTTGCAGAGTGACTGAAAATAAATATGTTAAAGAGTAGTATCTGCAGTGAATTATGGAAATCATATATTTCCCAAATTATTTTTAAAGGACTATAGTGATCTGTAAAGCTTTCAGTTAGAGTATAGTCCATGAGTCTCACCTCAAAGGCTGAAAATAAGTTTGAGATATCTGAGATAGTTGTTTCTTGATAGAAACCTGGCAAATAGTACAACTGAAAATTCTTCATTTTTTTGTTTATGAAATAAAATTTCTTCTAGTTGTCATTAGCTTCTTCAATATACCTGTGAATGTATGAATTTTTCCATACCCCATTTCAGTGCATACTTAAGCAGTAGGCCATATTACATAATCTTACAGGGGAAATTTAGACATGTGATAAAGTATTACTGTTTATGAAATTATTGTTATTGAGTTATAAATAGCTTAATCATGCAACTTGAAGGAATAATTGTTTACATAGTGACCTTGTTTTATATCCTCTGAATAACCCAAGAAATTAGGTTGTACAGTGACAGCAGTGATAATAAAGAGGTGTAAATTTCGTATCTACAACTTTACTAATTTATGATTATTTACATAACATTCATACTTTTTTGGTTGTCAGAATGTTTTATTTCCAAGCTCTGAAGTTATACGTTTTTCCAGGTACTTTTTAGAATTCTTTGCCCAGCTAGCAAGTAGCTGCTGATAAGTCTGATACTTAAAAAGCATGGTACACTTGGTAATAGATTATGGGTAGTGGTAGCATTATTTTATTGTTTATTGACTGTAGACTGATGAAAAGGTAATATTTGGCAAAGCTATTGTTGGAATAGCTAACTAACACAACATTGTTGAAATAGAGGGGTTAGCTAAGAGCATGAAAGAAACTAAGGATCCTTGAAAATCAAGGTGAAAAAGTGAAAGTGTTAGTTGCTTAGTCGAGAGTCTGACTCTTTGTGACCCCGTGGACTATAGTCTACCAACTTCTCTGTCCATGGAATTCTCCAGGCAAGAATACTGGAGTGTATAGCCACTCCCTCTAGGGGATCTTCCCAACCCGGAGATCGAACTTGGGTAATCTGCATTGCACACAGATTCTTTACAGTCTGAGTCACCAGGGAAGCCCAATATTTAGCAAACATATTGTTGAAATAGTAGAGAGGTTAAATAAGAGAATGAGGGAACCTAAAGATCCTTGAAAATCAAAGTACATAAAACTAAGTATTTGTATCAAAATCACTTTTCAATAACATACCTCTCTAAAATTTATGTATTTTCCCTCATTAGCTGTAAGTCACAGCTAAATTGAATATCCTTACTGGAAATGCTATGGGCAAGTAGAATGAAATAGTCCTTTGGGATTTATTGCTTTAGAGTTGACAAAGAAGCATAAAGATCTGGGTATTGCTATCAATGATATTTACATGTACTTATGAGTATGTATAAACCAGAATGTATAGTTTACTTACGTGACATTAAAGTTTATGACTTCAGTTTTGAAGCAAACTGACAGTTCTTTGAATTGCTTTTTTTTTTCTTTTTAATTGAGATGAAAAGACTGCACTTTTTGTGTGTTTCTTTTTACTAGCTTTGCTATAAATAAAAGGTCACATTTGGTATTTTGACACTTGGTGTTGTGTATATTGAGCAAAAAGGCAGCTGTTGACTTTTAATATAGATCTGTTCAACAGAGACCATATACTGCTATCATTAGAGATTTAAAAAAGTAAAGAAAAATGCAGTTGGTTGGGTCAAGTAAGAAAATGGGAGAGGGGAATTTCATTGAGTCTCCCCATTTGTGGTACATTCACAGTAAGTTATTTACCTGAAACATTATTGGGTCTACTTTCAGCTATAATACAGAAATTTTTTTTCAAAAATAGAACATGTTCAAAGTAAGGCAAAGATCTCCAAGGCCATTTCATTTATGACCATTTCACTTATAAAGTACCATCCATTTTAATAAATCTTTCATTTACTGTGAGTATTCCTTAAATCTTCATGTAGATATTTCCTACACCATTGTACTTTATTACAGACAGTCTCACAATAAATGCTTATTAAGATATGTGTGGTCTGTAAGGAACTGTACTAAATATTCTGAGGGATTTCTTTTAAGCGATTGAAAAAGTATTTTATCCTTGGGGAACCTGTAAAGTGTTTGGGAAGATTCATTTCAGTTCATTTCTATACATCGCTGCTAAATTTATCTTTCTAAAGGATAGGATGGTAATATTAAATAGTTGTAAATACTTATAAGTACTTGCTTTATGACAGCTACTTTTCTAGACACTTTTTACATGTGTGAACCAATTTAATCCTCACAACATCCCTAAGTGCTGCTATTAGCCCCACAGAGATACAAAGAAATTAAGTAACTTGCCCAGGGTCACACAGCTGCTAAGTGGAAAAGCTGAGATTTTGATCTAGCTTCAGAGTCCTGGCTTTTAACCACTGCATATGTTTGGATCAGAAACCTTCAGTACCCTTCATCAACCATAGCACAGAAGGCCCTTAATGATCTTCACAACATGCCTCTGGCTTATCTTTCCAACTTTTGATCCTACTTCTTCCCTATGTAGATCTACATTCCAGCCCCTCTGTATTACTTTCTGTTTCCTAAATATAATCTGTAATCTCTTTCAGTTCAGTTGCTCAGTCGTGTCCGACTCTTTGCAGCCCCATGAATTGCAGCACGCCAGGCCTCCCTGTCCATCACCAACTCTCGGAGTTCACTCAAACCCATGTCCATCAAGTCAGTGATGCCATCCAGCCATCTCATCCTCGGTCGTCCCCTTCTCCTCCTGCCCCCAATCCCTCCCAGCATCAGAGTCTTTTCCAATGAGTCAACTCTTCGCATGAGGTGGCCAAAGTACTGGAGTTTCAGCTTTAGCATCATTCCTTCCAAATAACACTCAGGGCCAATCTCCTTCAGAATGGACAGGTTGGATCTCCTTGCAGTCCAAGGGACTCTCAAGACTCTTCTCCAACACAAGAGTTCAAAAGCATCAATTCTTCAACGCTTAGCTTTCTTCACAGTCCAACTCTCACATCCATACATGACTACTGGAAAAACCATAGCCTTGACTAGACGGACCTTTGTTGGCAAATTTAACGTCTCTCTATCTAGGTTGGTCATAACTTTCCGAAGTAATCTCTTTATTCGTCTCTAAATCTTTGTTTCTTCTCAGTATGATGCTCTCTCACACTTAGCACTTCCTGTCGGTTCCGTGTCCTACCCATCTTCCAAGCATGTGTCAACTGTCTTCATAAAAATATTTTTTGATCCCCTACATCACATGATTTTTCCCTCTTGTGTGTTTTTCACGGTAACATATCTGTATTATGGTTATTTGTATGTTATTTTCCCTGCTTTCTAGTGTAGGTTTTTAAAGTTCTATAGGAATGAGGCTTCCTCCATGGCTCAGTGGTAAAGAATCCACCCACCATTGCCGGAGATATTTATTCCCTGGTCTGGGAAGATGCCACATGTTGTGGAGCAACTAAGCCCACACTCCACAACTATTGAGTGAGTGCTTTATACTGAGCCACAACTACTGAGCCCACGTGCCACAAGTACTGAAGCCTGCACACTCTAGAGCCTGTGCTCCACAATGANTTATTCCCTGGTCTGGGAAGATGCCACATGTTGTGGAGCAACTAAGCCCACACTCCACAACTATTGAGTGAGTGCTTTATACTGAGCCACAACTACTGAGCCCACGTGCCACAAGTACTGAAGCCTGCACACTCTAGAGCCTGTGCTCCACAATGAGATGCCTTCACACCACAACTAAAGAGTAGCTCCCACTCTCCAGAGAAAAGCCCGTGCAGCATCAAAGACCCAGCACAGACAGAAATAAATAATTTTTTAAATTTTATATATAAAAAAAGAACCGGGCATAAAATTTATTGATCTCTGTACCTTAGCACTCACTCAAATTTGCGCTTGGCAGGAAAGAAGAAGTGTTATGGTTGACATTAAGTCTTTAAACCTGGAGTAGGGAACAGAATTGGGAACTTTGGACAGTGAGCCACTTTAAGGGCAAAAGTGATGATTTTGGTTTAGAGGTTTTCAAGTGAGAGTAGAATATCAAAGCAGAAAGGGGCTAATCAGGAAAGAGGGATTTGGCATCCCTAGTTGTCATCTCTCATTTTCACAAATATGATATTTATATTTTAATGATTTTCTTTAAATAGCTGTATGTCCACAAAATTCATAATTTTTTTACATGTTGTCAGTTGGTTTTTATTTTGGAAAGTAAAGTCCATCTACTGTCTAGTTATTCCCAACTTTGAAAAAATATTTTAAGGTGAAAGTTAATTTGTAGGTTGATTAGTTGATTCTCTGGGTCAATACAGAAATTAGGTTACTAGGCTAGTCAGTAAGACCATGTCATGACTGAACTATTTACTTCTGTATAAAAAAATATAGTAGAAAGCAATACAGTTACATTACTGATAAAAANTTTTAAGGTGAAAGTTAATTTGTAGGTTGATTAGTTGATTCTCTGGGTCAATACAGAAATTAGGTTACTAGGCTAGTCAGTAAGACCATGTCATGACTGAACTATTTACTTCTGTATAAAAAAATATAGTAGAAAGCAATACAGTTACATTACTGATAAAAAGCTCTTTAAAAGTTAAAAAGTAAAAATAGCTTATATCTCTGATCCTTTGTCAATTTGACTTTAAAACATGAGATTTTTTTATGTGACAGAAGTGCTTCACTGAGATTCTTCTTAACATTTGTCAACAATATTTTGAGTCATTTTTTACTTATAAATTGCCCTGGCAGAGGAAGAAAAAGAAGACTTGCAGAAAATGTATGTTTAAGAGATTTCTTGAGATAGAATATCCAGAGATAGAATTAACTCTGGAGATGAGGAAGATTTGTATGAGTGAACAAATGTATGTGTGATTTGTGTGGTGTGTGATGGTAGGAAGGAGACATGGGGAAGATAAGGAACTTGTAGTGGATGAATGATCTCTCCATGGGAAAGCAAAGTGATATAGAATAAGCTGGATCCAATGTTCCTCATCCAACCCGCATGAGAGGGACCGTTAGTCCTGGCTAGTATGGCTACTATTTGTTGAAGGTCCCTATGAATGAATGGAATAAGGAGAAAAATAGTATTTTGTGTGTCAGTTGGGGTACAAATGGTACAAATTAAGTGTTTTTAACTTGAAGAGTATTTCTGTTGATACTTGGCTTCTAATTTAGGGTTTGCTGTAGATGTTTTGTTTGTGCCTGAAAAATTACCTGAATGCTTTTTCTTTATGTTTTTCCCAACCAAAAAATAGTTCCAAGCTCCTCTTTCACCATCCATCTCTTGATTTAAAATAAAAATGGGTGTATGATATCATATATTGAATTCTTGGGAAATTATTAATAAAGATGTTGTGAAAGGAATACGGGGTTGAAGGCAGAATTCAGTTCAAATTCTGGCCCTGCCACTTTTGAGCTATGTGGCTTTGGACTTCTTGCTTGACCTCTGAGTTTAGTTTCCTCATCTGTTTGTTGTTGTTCAATTGCTCAGTCGTGTCCGACTGTGACTCCTTGGACTGCAGCACCCTAGGCTTCCCTTTCCCTAACTATCCCCTAAAAGTTTGCTCAAACTCATGTCCATTGAGTCAGTGATACCATCCAACAATCTCATGCTCTGGGGCCTCCTTCTCTTCCTGTCCTCAATCCTTCTGGCATTAGAGTCTTTCCTAGTGAGTCAGCTCTTATTGCATCAGGTGGCCAAATTATTGGAGTTTCAGCTCAGCATCAGTCCTTCCCAATGAATATTCAGGACTGATTTCCTATAGGATTGACTGGCTAGAGCTCCTTGAAGTTCAAGGGACCCTCAAGAGTCTTCTCTAACACCACAGTTCAAAAGCATCAATTCTTCAGTGCTCAGCCTTCTTTATAGTCCAACTCTCACATCTGTACATGACCACTGGAAAAACCGTAGGTTTAATTATATGGACCTTTGTGGGCAAAGTGATGTCTCTGCTCTTTAGTATTCTGCTTAGGTTTGTCATAGCTTTTGTTTCAAGGAACAAGCGTCTTTTAAATTCATGGGTGCAGTCACTGTCCACAGTGATTTTGGAGCAAGAAAATTAAGTCTGTCACTATTTGCATTGTTTCCCTCATCTGTTTGCCATGAAATGATGGGACCGGATGCCATGATACTCGTTTTTGGAATGTTGAGTTTTAAGCTAACTTTTTCACTCTCCTCTTTCACCTTCATCAAGACGCTGTTTAGTTCCTCTTCGCTTTCTGCCATAAGGGTGGTGTCATCTGCATATCTGAGGTTATTGATACTTCTCCTGGCAATCTTGATTCCAGCTTGTGCTTCTTCCAGCCCAGCGTTTCTCACGATGTACTCTGCATAGAAGTTAAATAAGCAGGGTGACAATATACAGCCTTGACGTAGTTCTCTTCCTATTTGGAACCAGTCTGTTGTTCCATGTCCAATTCTAACTGTCCCTTCTTGACCTGCATACAGATTTCCCAAGAGGCAGGTCAAGTCGTCTGGTGTTCCCATCTCTTTCAGAATTTTCCAGAGTTTATTGTGATCCACACAGTCAAAGGCTTTGGCTTAATCAATAAAGCAAAAATAGATGTTTTTCTAGAACTCTCTTTGCATTTTCCATGATCCAGCGGATGTTGACAATTTGATCTCTGGTTCCTCTGCCCTTTCTAAAACCAGCTTGAATATCTGAAATTTNGAGAAGGAAATAGCAACCCACTCCAGTATTCTTGCCTGGAAAATCCCATGGATGGAGGAGCCTGGTAGGTCCCTGGGGTCGCAAAGAGTCAGACACGACTGAGCGAATTCACTCAGTGTATATATGTCAATTCCAATCTCTCAATTTATTCCTCACCACTTAAGATTTTAATTAATGTTATTGTGAATATCTTCAGAGTTATCAGGGAGGTTGGTGCATTTTGGTTTTTCCTACTGTGCTGTTTCTTTTTCTTTTGTCTCTGTTAAGTTGTTGGCCAGTGCATTTGTTCTCTTTGTTAGCCTAGAGTTAATGAAAATACTTAAATACTTTTCCCATAAATACCTAAATACTTTACCCCTTATATATCGCCTCCTTTTGCCTTCTGCCCTTTTGCCTCCTTTTGCCTTCTGCCCTCCCTCTTTAGGAACTTAACCATTCAAGCAGTTCACATCCAGTTGAAAAAGTCTGGATTGCAGATGTCATCAGCCATCCCAAATGGTGCAGTTCCCAGTGACTTTTCTTGTATCCCCTTAGGTATACAACCAAAGTCCTGTAGTGTGGTTAAGTGCTCCAATTTTCTGATTTGGGGCGTTGTTTTTGTTGTTTTGGGGGGGAGAATCCGCCCTCTTCTTTGAAGGACAGGACTGTCTTTGGACGGTGTGATTATAAGCTACAGAAGCCCTTGCTCCTTGTGTGAACAGTTTCTGTGTTCCGGAAACTCTTTAGCCACTCTGCTCTGTTGTTGACATGTTCCCATGCTGTTATAGAATTTTTCTAAATGTAAATTGCTTGGGTCATTTCATTGAGATTTGGAGAAAGAAGAAGAGCAAACTGACTCACTTTATCTCCCAAAGTGAAGGTGTTAGTCGCTAAGTAGTGTCCAGCTGTTTTGTGACCCCATGGACTGTAGCCTGTCAGGCTCCTCTGTGTCCATGGAGTTCTGCAGGCAAGAATCCTGGAGTGGGTAACCATGCCCTCCTCCAGGGGATCTTCCCAACACAAGGATCAAACCCAGGCCTCCTGAATTGCATGCAGATTCTTTACTGAGAAGCCCAAATGTGTGTAATAAATGCTAATTGAATGAGAGAAATCAAAAGAGATTAGTCCATATTAATTTATTGTCTTTTNCTCCAGGGGATCTTCCCAACACAAGGATCAAACCCAGGCCTCCTGAATTGCATGCAGATTCTTTACTGAGAAGCCCAAATGTGTGTAATAAATGCTAATTGAATGAGAGAAATCAAAAGAGATTAGTCCATATTAATTTATTGTCTTTTAAATTTTTATTAATACTTGGAAAAGTTGTAATTTTCTTAAGTCACGCTTTTTTTTTTTTTTTTAAGGTAAGCTAGAGACGTTTTGGCTTCCCTGGTGCCTCAGTAGTAAAGAATCTACCTGCCAAATGCAGGAATCATGGGTTCCATCCCTGGGTTGGGAATAACTCCTGGAGAAGGAAATGGCAACCTGCTGTAGTATTCTTGCCTGGGAAATCCCATGGACAGAGGAGTCCGGTGGGCTGTAGTCCATGGGGTCGCCAAATAGTTGGACATGACTTAGCAACTAAACAACAAAGCAACAACAAAAAGAGGCTTAAAGTCTGTAGTCCCCAAATGGTAAGAACATTGGGTAATTGGTTAGAATGCAAGAGACGTTACATTAGTTAAGTGACTAATAACACAGACTCCAGAATCTGAATTCAAATTCTCCCTGTGCTATTTGCTAGTGGCATGGTCTTGGCTGACATACTTCAGAGGCCTCTTTAAAGGTTAAAGCATCATGTATATAAAATAGTGCTTGGCACATAACACTGTGTGTCAGCTAAAATTGATGGGAATGACTTTTGGAGATTCTTTGCTATAATCTTTTCAGTAGTCATAGGCAGTTATCTTAAAATTGATCATAAATGCTGTGTAGTCTTTAGTTGTAGATATAAATGTCACCATACTAGAATATAGAATCTAGCCCATGTACAGATGGACGTTTTTTTTACTTTATCTAAAGAATAATACCACTATAATGAAATGCTAAAAGAAAACTTTGCTTGAACTATGTATATGTTTCACATACTCACAAAAAATAAAAATGATAGCAAGAAAGTAAGTCCTACTGTTGAGTACAAATTAAAACCAGTGAGCCTAACTGTATTTCAGATTGATAATGTAACTACCAAGGAAAAAATAATAAAGTAACTTTTGAATACAGTGCTCTGACTGTGTTCTCTTAGTGTACCATACCTAAGAACAAAGAGACCAGTAAGGAAATGTTAATCTTGGTAGGTAGCAAACCCCCTGTAGCAGCTCTTCACAAGAAATGTTATTCCCATTTTGCTGATGAAGAAGTGTATTTTAAGAAGGGAATGATTTGTGTGGCATCATTTAATTAGGTGGTAGAGCTGAATTTAAAAGCCCATAACCTGTTCATTATACCACACTACTTTTTAAAATTGTTGTGCTGTTAGATGAGTCCCTGGTTTCTTTAGTTCTTATCTTTCGTTTATTGTTCTTCCCTTCCCTTTATCTTTTATTATTTCTTTTCTTTATCATGTGTAATACTGGTCAGAACCTCATTTTCAAGAGCTTCCTGACCTCTTGTATCTCCTTTCCTTCAAGAATTTCATTCCATGCCATCATGCCTACCTTTTTGAAATCTGCCTTCCTAAATTAAAGGGTGCGTGACACTTCCCACTCTTTTCATTATGAATTCCACGGTGGCCTGAAAGATTTTCTCTTGATTCTCATTCCTCCTCCTTTGTCAATAATTAGTTTCCTGCTGAATTATAGCTAGTGTCAAAGTAATGATTACTTACAGGCATAGTCTGTATTGATAACTGAGCCTGAAAGTTGTAAATGAGAGAGCTTCAATCTTTTTTTTTTTTTTCCCAGTTTGTTTCAATTGTTTATTAACTGACCAGATTGCAAGAATAATCCTGGTAGATACCTTAGTTCATCTTTCTAATAAGCCTGTTGATCTGGTCTTCCCTGTTGCCAACATCTCCACCTTCTACAAATGGGTTGGTCTTTTTCTTCATTCCACCTCCTGGAGAAGACAGTTTAAAGGGCCACAGGAAGTTGTTTGCTTGTTTGAAACATTTTCCAATGGTATAGATCTCATGAATCAGATCCTGCATGCAGATGATTCCATATTTCCCAAGAGACCGAGCAATCAGTACATTGTGTGTCAGGGCAATTCACTTTTAGTTCGTTTTGCAACAAACAAGCTTGTAGATCAGTTCATTTACAGACTTAAGATTTGGGTACCCCCATGCAATGCATGGCTCCACAATTCTCAGCATGTTAATTGATGCCTTGTTGAGCTTCACAAAGGCGCCATTGAAGATCTGCCGGAGGCAAAGGAGCTGCAGCACCTTTCGAAGCTTTGGGCTCACGTCGTTGATACCTCTGATCCTGATGACAAATGCCAGTTTGAGTTCTGCAGGTACATAGAAGTTCCCAGCTTTTCGTACCGTCCTAGCCATTTGAATTTCAGTTCTGTACATCTGCCTATATTCCTTGTGGTAATGCTTAGCTTTTTCATAGATAAGCTTCCTCCTTGCCTTTCAAAGTATCTTTTGGGCAAACTTCTTTCTCAGGCGCTTGATCTTAAGCTCTATGAAATTCTTTTGCTTTCTCTTAAGGGTTTCTAGCACAGTAGGAACCTTTTTCTTCTCTTCTGCACCCTCCGTGGTTCCAGCCGGGAAAGAGGTAGAAAGCTTCATTCCTAAAGACATCTATCTGTTTGTAACTTGAAATATCTTGTGGGGATTTGGTGAGACATGTGGTGGGGAAAGTGATAGAGAATGCAGTTGTTGAACCTGCATGTTTTCCATGAGAGATAGTAGAAACAAATATCAGTTTATAAACTGTGATTTTGAAATGATTGATTCATTAAAGAAGGCAAGTAAAAATAGCAGTGAAACAAGATATAATAACTAGTTGTTAAATGAACTTTCTGTCCTCTGAAAAGGGACTGATTAAGGAAGAATATATGGAAATAATTTGAGTACATAAGCTGCTATTTGAGATTTTGCTGGGTAAATGATGGGAAGAATTAAACTATACAAGAATTTAGTTGGATCTTGCTTAAAGTACTTTGTGTTGTAAATCTCCAAACTTACTTTTAAACTACAGCATTTAAAGAACCTCATCTTGAATTAGCACAATCAAAATGGAATTCATTCTATTTTTTAGTCATTCCTGAATTACTATCTTTAATTTTTTTTTAAAGTTCTGGATTATTCCAGTTGCCCCATTTTTTTTTTTAAATTGGAATATAGCCGATTAGCAATACTGTGATAGTTTCAGGTAAACAGCAGAGGGACTCAGCCATACCCAATACATGTATCCATTCTCCTCCAAACCACCTTCCCATCCAGGCTGCCACATAACATTGAGCAAAGTTCTCTGTGCTATACAGTAGGCCCTTGTTGGTTATCCATTTCAGATATAGCAGTGTGTGCATGTCATCCCACACTGACTATCTCTTCTTCCCATTCTTACCACTTGGCAACCATAAATTCATTCTCAAAGTCTGGGAGTCTGTTTCTAGTTTGTAAATAAGTTCATTTCTATCGTTTCTTTTTAGATTCCACATACAAGGGATACCATATGATATTTCTCCTTCTCTGTCTGACTTCATGCAATATAACAATCTCTAGGTCCATCTCTGTTACTGCAAATGGTATTACTTCATTATTTTCACTATATTTAAAGTGCATGGTTTAAAAATAGAATTTAATATAGTAACTCAGCTGGTAAAGCATCTGCCTGCAATGCAGGAGACCCCAGTTCCATTCCTAGGTTGAGTAGATCCCCTGGAGAAGGGACCCACTCCAGTATTCTTGGGCTTCCCTGGTTGCTCAGACAGTAAAGAATCCGCCTGCAGTGCAGGAGATCTGGGTTTGATTGGGAAGATCCCCTGGAGGAGGGCATGGCAACCCACTCCAGTATTGTTGCCTGGAGAATCCCCATGGACCAGAGGTGCCTGGCGGGCTACAGTCCATGAGATCACAGAGAGTTGGACATGACTGAGCAACTAAGCACATCACATATCAAGAGAAATTGTCCAGAAAACCTAGGCCCAGAATTTCAGTATAATGTTAAAAAGAAATAAGATTAGCAATCAGATTAATTTTTAAAAATTATGTTTTATCAGAATTAAGACAGTATAGTATTTTATTAGATTAACTGAGTTTCTAAACACCTGAAAAAAATTATTTTAGTATTTCCTGTGCAGAGTTTGTGAAGAATGTGCCTTTGTCTGTGGAATCAGTTTATGAGACCTCTTTGTTGATGTTCCTAAGGGTTAACTCTCTGGACAAACATACAAAAAAAAAACCACTATTCTATCAAAACATGCCTAAATAGTAAGCTGTTAGCGAAGTATCGAATCAGACCTTTTTCTAGCTGGTACCTAGTCATTTAACCTGTTATTCAGTTTCCTCATTTGTATTACTTTGAGAATGAAGTATATGTAAAACACTTAATAATACTATGACTGGCACTAAATAAGTGCCCAGAATATAGCGGCAGCTATTACTATTTATCCTTTCCCCCCTTCTAGATTTATGAGTGATAGAGAAGCAAAATTTATTTTGAGCACCCTTTATTCTGATGTTAAGGTTTTAAAGTAGACGTTAGGACAAAATCATATTTTTCTGAACCCAAACACTTGAGATTCTGTTTGGGAAGTGAGAAAGCTGCCAGATGTCTACTCTACTTGTGCAGTGGCAAGAAGATTGAATTTCTAGTTTGCTTCCTGCCTCAAGTGCTTGCCTTCAATTCCTTTGTCTCAATATGAAAATTTCTGTATTTGGAGATCCGTTTGGAGATCCTCGTCTGACTGAAACAACAGAAAACAGCTTCCAGCAGTTTTAGTATGGCTGCTACTGCTAAGCTACTTCAGTCATTTCCAACTCTGTGCAACCCCATAGACGGCAGCCCACCGGGCTCCCCCATCCCTGGGATTCTCCAGGCAAGAACACTGGAGTGGGTTGCCATTTCCTTCTCCAATGCATGAAAGTGAAAAGTGAAAGTGAAGTCGCTCAGTCATGCCCAACTCTAGCGACCCCATGGACTGCAGCCCACCAGGCTCCTCCGTCCATGGGATTTTCCAGGCAAGAGTACTGGAGTGGGGTGCCATTGCCTTCCCCGTTTAGTATGGCTAGCTAACCATAACTTTCTGGAAGAATATCTGGATGCAGTTGCAATTTTTAAAGCCTATCATATTTTATGTCATTAAATTTCTTTCAGTTCTTTTCCTAAGTTGTGCCCATTCATCTTAAGAAATACACATTTTATGCAGAAAATGTAAGTATATAGTTGACTGTCAATAAATATTATTATCAATTAAACTACTGGAGTTTTCCCTTATTTGTTTCAGAATATAATCATTACACCAAACACATACATGCACATACATATATACCCATACATACAGATGTAATTTTTCTTTATTGTGATTACTCAATTGCTTTACGTAGTAGAAGTTATGATTTTTTTATTATTATTATTATAATCATTTCATGGGCATCCCTGGTGGCTCAGTCAGATGGTAAAGAATCTGCCTGCAATGCAGGAGACCTGAGTTCGATCCCTGGGTCGGGGAAATCCCCTGGAGAAGGGAATGGCAACCCATGCCAGTATTCTTGACTGAAGAATCCCATGGACAGAGGACCCTGGTGGGCTGCAGTCCATGGGTTGGCAAAGAGCCAGACACGACTGAACAACTGACACTTTCACATCAGTGTCATAGATAAGCTGCTGAACCCTGGTTTTTTTTTTTTTTCTTAATCTTATTTATTTGGCTACATTAGGTCTTAGTTGCAGATTGCAGGATCTTTCGTTGTGGCATGCAGGTTCTCTAGTTGTGGTGTGGGCTTAGCTGCCCCACAGCGTGTGGGGTCTTAGTCCCCTGACCCGGGATGGAAGCTGTGTCACCTGCATAAGAAGGCGGATTCTTAACCACTGGACCAACAAGGAAGTCCCCTGAACCCTGGTCTTTAAAGAGAGAGAATCCGGGGCTTCCCTGGCAGTTCAGTGGTTAAGACTCTGTTCTTCAAATGCAAGGGGGTGCACAGTTTTGATCCTTGGTCAGGGAACTAAGATCCGTCATGCCACACATCTTGGCCAAAAAAATTGAGAGCAGGTGCTGACATCAGAAGTGCATAATTAATACTTTGTAAATATCAGATGGTGGTTTTTGTTTGTTTTTAAAATAAATTGGTCATTTTTCCTGCTTCATCAAAATACATTCTTTTTTTTAATTAATTTTATTTATTCATTCTTTTTTGTCTGTGTTGGGTCTTCACTGCTGCTTGGGCCCTTCTCCAGCTTGAGTGAGCAGGGGCCTCCCCTCAGCTGCGGTGCTCAGGCTTCCCATTACAGAGCAAGTGCTCTAGGGCTTGTGGGCTTCAGTAGCTGTGGCTCCTGGGCTCCAGAGCATAGTCTCAATGTTTGTGGCACACGGATTCGTTTGTTCCATAGCACGTAGAATCCTCCCGGACCAATCATGTCTGCCACATTGGCAGGTGGACCCTTCACCACTGAGCCACCACCAGGGAACCCCCAGAAGGGTGTTTTAAACTCATTTCTAAAAATAACATTAAGTTGATGCATAGTTGATTAACAGTATTACTTTCAGGTGTATGCATATTGATTCAATGTTTTATAGATATGCTCCGTTAAAACTTACTACAATCTAATCGCTATAATTCCTTGTGCTAAACAATATATCCTTGTTGCTTATCTATTTTATATAGCTGCATATAGTTTTTAATCCCATACTTCTCTAATTTTCCCCTCTTCCCTTTGGTAACCACTAGTTTTTCTGTATCCATGCCTCTATTTCCTTTTTCAAATTACTTAAAAAAAATTTTTTTAAGTTATTTTTATTTTTGGCTCCACTGGGTCTTTGTTGCTGTACGCAGGCTTTCTCTAGTTGCAGCAAGCAGCAGCTGCTCTCTCGTTGTAAGGTGTGGGCTTATTATGGCAGTTTCTCTTGTTAAAGAGCAGAACACCGACTCTAGGGCTCATTGGCTCTGTGGTTGTGTCAGTAGAGCTTAGTTGCCCCACAGCATGTGGAATCTTCCTAGAGCGGGAGTCAAACCCATGTCCCCTGCATTGGCAGGTAGATTCTTAACCAGTGGACCCCCAGGGAAGTCCTAAATTACCTTTTACTATATCGAACCTCTTTCTTGTAGAATTGTTATATATAATCTTCTTGAGGCTTCCCAGCTGGTGTTAGTGATAAAGAATCTGCCTGCCAAGGCAAGAGATGCAAGAAGCTCGGGTTCAATCCGTGGGTCAGGAATATTCCCTAGGAAATGTTACCCACTCCAGTTTTCTTGCCTGGAAAATTCCGTGGGCAGAGGAGCCTGGCGGGCTACAGTCCATGGGGCTACAAAAAGCAACATGACTGAGCTATTGCACCATATATATACTCTTCTTAGTCATATTTCCTTGAATTTTTCTTATTCTAAAACTTTATTTTCTCAAAGGTGATAAATTATATTTCATGTTCTACATTTACATTCCATTAACCATTGCATCACTACTATATATGTGAATTAGTACGTATGATCAGAGTATTACTTCCTTTACACTTTCTGTGATGCTCATGTTAGGACTTCCCTGGTGGCTCAGATGGTAAAGCGTCAGTCTACAATGCGGGAGACCTGGGTTCAAGCCCTGAGTTGGGAAGATCCCCTGGAGAAAGAAATGGCAATCCACTCCAGTACTATTGCCTGGAAAATCCCATGGACAGAGGAGCCTGGTAGGCTACAGTCTATGGGCTCACAAAGAGTTGGACATGACTGAGCGACTTCACTTCACTTTCATGTTTTTAAANAATCCACTCCAGTACTATTGCCTGGAAAATCCCATGGACAGAGGAGCCTGGTAGGCTACAGTCTATGGGCTCACAAAGAGTTGGACATGACTGAGCGACTTCACTTCACTTTCATGTTTTTAAAAGTTATAAAGTACAGACTGTTTAGTATAAATTCCTACCATTTTGAGTACTTCCAAGTTCAAAAGAATTTTTTTCTCAAGGCTGTAAGATATGTGTATGATTCATAACATGAAACAGAGTTGCTTGTTATTTCTTAATTAAGTTGACATTGAAAGTCTTCTGGTCTTTCCTGTCCGTACTTAGCTGCTCAGTCATGTCCGACTCCTTGCAACCCTACAGACTGTAGCACGCCAGGTTCCTCTCCTGACAAGAATACAGGAGTGGGTTGCCATTTCCTCCTCCAGGGGATTTTCCCAACCCAGGGATCAAACTCAGGTCTCCTATATCATAGGCAGATTCTTCACTGTCTGATCCACCAAGGAAGCCCCTTATCTGTCTCGGGGAAAAATATCTAACATAGTTTAATGTCATGTAGATTATTATAGATCTTACAATTTGGGAAAATTCTCCTTTCTTCAATCTCCTTTCCAGTTTTAAAGCTTTTACCTCTCCTTTCAGTGTGCCACCAAAATGTAGTTTAGTAATCAGTTGATTTGAACTTTAGACACTGAAATCTTCTGGACAGAAAATGCTATTGTGTTCTTAAGGGCTTTTCATCGGTTATTTGGACCTTTCATAGAAATTTTGAAATCACTGGATTGTTAAACAGCTTCACACAAAAAATTGGCCATAAAGACCATTTTCTCAGATTCCTTCCCCATAAACCCATGTTTCTCTGCTCAGCCCCCCAGATTTGGGATGTTTCCTAGCAAAATTGTTTCTAATATCCATTCTTATATTAGAAGAAGTCTATTCAAATTGTGTCACCATGTTGCTTTGGACTCCATACGGAATTCATACTATCTGCTCAAACTTCACCCAGATTCAGAAATGGTAAGAGTGCTCTGAGCCTCAGTATTCTCTTGGGTCTTTTATTTTGCAGACTTACCTGTAGATTGATTATTCACTGGGGTTCAGAGCCTATCACGCATCGCTGCCGGAAAAGATTCAAATGCAGTTGTATGTGAAAATCAAAAGTTTATTTTTCCAAACAGGTTAAACATATATGTCTGTGTAAAGCTAAACCAGCTAAGGCAGGTCACTGTTCTTCCACTTGAAAACTTGCTTCAAGTGTCATAACATGAATATTTCATGCATATTTCTAGGCAAATTATGCACCAGTGCCTTTCTCTTTACAATTAAATATTTCCAGTTCAGAACTTTTTTTTTAAGTATTCTGTTGAGCTGACAAATGGTCACAAAAGTGATTCTGACTTAGTTTATTCCATTCTTTACAAAGTATTTTTTAACCTACTCTAGGATAAGATGCAATAAAGACTCAGTTTTAGTGAAAGCTACAAACAGTTAATTGGAATTCAGTAAGAAGAGTGCTAAAATATAGCAGTCTTAGTAGTACTCTAGTACTCTAGTAGTACTCTAGTAGCACTCTATAGTAGTAAAGGCATATTGCTGTGGGAGCACACTGGAATGCCTCTAACTCAGGCTTGAAATGTTAGAAATGGCTAGCAACACAGAAAAGTGACATCCAAAGAATAAGCTGATCTAAAGAATTAGTTGACCAGAGAAGGGAAGGATGTAAGAGTGCTCCAGATAGGAGGAAAAGCAAGTTTAAAGTTTCAGAAGTTTGTTTTGTTTGTTTGTTTTAAAGTTGTATGTGGGGAACCTGAAAGCTCAGTGTGCCTGATTAGTGTAGTTTGAAGGGGAGAATAGTGTCAAAGGATGATGGGGAAATAGGGACTAGATCATGGAGAGCTTATTTTTTCCATCTCGTTCTTTTTTTAAAAAAACAGATTTATTGCGATATTTTACATGCTACATAGTGCATCGCTTTAAAGTGTACAATTTTTAGTATATTCAGTGTTGTACAACCATCACTAGTCAGCTTTAGAACATTTTTGTCACCTCAGAAAGAAACCCTATCCCCTTCAACTATCACCGCCCCCTCAAATATTCCAGCCCTAACCTATTCTGCAGGTTTTATGTAAGTGAAATCATATAACCCTTTAGTGACTGGCTTCTTTCCCTTAGTATGTTTTCAAGGTTTATCCAATGTCATAACATGTATCAGTATTTCACTTCTTTTTATGGCCAAATAATGTTTCCGGTATAGATAAACTTCATTTTGTTCAGTAATTCATCAATTGATGAGCATTTGGGTTGTTTCTACCTTTTGTGGCTATTATGAATGATGCTACTATGAACACTAACATAGACATTTTTATGTGGACATATGTTTTCAGTTCTCTTGCTTTCCTGGGAGTGAAATTGCTTGATCATATCTTTAACTTTATGTGGAACTGACAGGCTGTTTTCCAAAGTGGTTGCACCAATGTACATTTCTGCCAACAATGAGTGAGGATTCTAATTTCTCTACATTTCACCGATACTTGTTACTTGTGTTTTTGATTATAGCCATCTTAGTGGATATGAAGTAGTTTCTCATTGTGCTTTTGATTTCCATTTCCCTGATGACTAATAAATTAGGTAAGCACTTTTCATATGCTTTTGGCCATTTCTGTTCTGTCTTTGGAAAAATGTCTGATCTTCTGCCCATTTTTATATTGAATTGTCTTTTTATTATTGAGTTATAAAAGATAATTTTTAGACATATGACTTGAAAATATTTTCCTCTGTCCTGTGGGTTATCTTTTCACTTTCTTCATGGAATCCTTTGATGCACAGATGTTTTTAACTTTGAAGTCCATTCTATCTACTGTTTGTTTTATTGCTTGTGCTTTTGATGTCATATCTAAGAATCCACTGTCATGAAGGTCTTTTCCTAGGTTTTCTTCTCAGAGATTTAACGGTTACATTCAGATTTCTTTTCAATTTTGAGTTAACTTTTGTATATGGTGTGAAGCAAGAGTCTGCATTTATTTTTTCACATATGTCCCATCACCACTTGTTGAAAAGACTATTCTTTCTTCACTGAATAGTCTTGGCACTGTTGTTAAAAATCAATTGGCCATAAATGTGAGTGTTTATTTTGGGACTCTCAGTTCTACTCCATTGATCTCTGTCTGTCCTTGTGCCATTGTTACACAGTCTTGATTACTGTAGTTTTATAGTAACTTTTGAAGTCAAGAAGTGTATCTTTGAACTTCGTTCTTTTTCAAGATGTTTGTGACTATTTGTAAGTGCCTTGTATTTCTATATAAATTTTAGGGTCATCTTGTTGATTGTTACAACAGAAAACAAAAAAACCCATCGGGGATTGTGATAAAGATCACATTGAATCTATAAGTCAATTGGGGAACTATTATCTAATAAGTCTTCCAACCCATGAATATGGGATATCTTACTGTCTATTTAAAACTTTGTTAACTTCAGCAGCATTTTGTAGTGTTCAGTGTAAAGGAGTTATAGTTTAAAAATTTTTTTACTGACTGACCTCAAGTTTGTAGTGTATATTTATAGCTAATCCAAGGCTTCTTTAAATAATAGTATGTTGAATACCACTTCAGAGGCAGTGCAGCTACCTTATTATAGAGTATTAAATACCCAGTTCCTCCTTGCAACATCACTGTCATTCACTTCACTGAATACATTGTTTCTGTTATTACTTTGCACAAGCTGTTTTCATTCTCTCTCTTTTTTTCCCCTTTTGTCTGTGCTGGGTTGTGCTGGGACTTCTCTAGTTGCAGAGCACAGGCTGTAGAGTTCCTAGGCTTCAGCCGTTGTGACGCGGGGGCTTAGTTGCCCCATGGCATGTGGATCTTAGTTCTCTGACCAGGGATCGAACCTGCATCCCCTGCCTTGGAAAGCGGAGTCTTAACCACTGGACCACCAAGGAAGTCTCTTGTATGTTTTTTGATACTTATCCTGCTTGATTTTCTGAGTTTCCTATATCTATGGTTGCCACTTGTCACTAATTTTGGGAAATTCTTGGTCATTACTTCAGATGTTTCTTTTGTTCTTTTTCTCTTTCTTCTCCTTCTGTGTTCTCACTATGCTATGTTATATCTTTTGTCATTGTCTCACAGCTCTTAGATATTCTATCTTTTTCATTCTCTTTTCTCCTTGCAGTTCAAACATTTTCTATAGATATTTCCAGCTTGCTGATTCTTTCTTCAGCTGTGTCTACTGTATTGATGAGCCCATCAAAGACAGTCTTCATTTCTGTTTCAGGGTTTTTTATTTTATTTATTTTTGGCTGTGCTGGGTCTTCATTGCTGCTCCAGCTTTTCTCTAGTTGCAGTGCCAGGCTTCTCGCTGTGGTGTTCTTGCTGTGGAGCATGAGCTCTAGGCACTTGGGCTTCAATAGTTGTCATTGTCCTGTGTCCTCAGTTCTCTGATGGATGTAAGAAAAGTTATTGACGTTGAGTTTGTCACTTTCTTGTTCTGTGGGCAAGAGTGACAATGTCTAAGTTCCTTACATACTGGTAGAAACCAGAAGTTAACCATTTATTTTGTTAAATTTGTTCCTTAGTGTTTTGTTCTTTTTGCTGTTATTGTACATCCAATTATTACCTTCTTAATTTTCAGATTGTTCATTACTAGTATATGGGAACACAATTTTTATATATTGATATTATAATCCTACAATCTTTTTAGTCATTTATTCTAATAGTGTTTCCACAAATTTATTTTTCTTGCCAAGTTACCTCAGCTAAACAGTGCCGAATAGAAGCACCAAGAATAGATATCTTTGTCTTATTCCTGATCTTATGCAGAAACATTCATTCAGTTTTTCTCTATTAAGTATGCTAACACTAATATATGTACATATATCCTACTGTTATATTTAAAATATACATGTATGATATTTATCAGGTTGAAGAAGTTCATTTCTATTCCTAGTCTGTTCCTATTCTATATCTACATTTTTGCAAAACTGTAGTATCATATCACAACTAGATTATTGACATTGATGTATTCCACAGATCTTATCTGTATTTCCTTACTTTTACATGTAGTCACTTGTGTTTATATATTAATAAGTTCTGCACAGTTTTATCACCTGTGTAGTTTCATGTGTCCATATGCTAGATTTAAGAGGAAAACCAAAAGAAAATTTGATCTTGTGGAAAAAGATCTTGATCTTGGGGAGAAAGAGCCTTCAAGAAGAAAGAAATGGTCAGCAGGGAAGTCCCTGTGTTACCAAAGTAAAGTTAAATTAGTTTTAAAGAGATTTTTAATAGCCTTGGTGAAACATTTTAGTGAAGTGGTAGAGTAGGAGCCTCATTCATAGTGGGTTGAGAAATGACTAGTAGGTGAAGTAAGATAGCAGTGGAGGCAGAATTTTGCCAGTGGAAGGGAGAGGGAGGTAAGTTAAATAGAAAAGAATGTGGGGTCTGGGGTGGGTCAGTTTTAGCTAGAGAAGAGTTGAGCTTATCTTGGTGGTAATAAGGAGTCAGTAGAAAGGTAGGGGTTGACAATGCTTCAAAGAGAAGGAATTCTTATTTATTTTTTGCTGCATTAGGTCTTCATTGCTGCACACAGGCTTTCTTTAGTTGTGAGTGGGGGCTTCTTTCTAGTGGTGAGTGGGGGCTTCTCTTGTTGCAGAAAATGGGCTCTAGGCTTGCGGGCTTTAGTAGCCGTGGCACACGGGCATGTGGAATCTTCCCCAACCAGGGATCAAACCCATGTCCCCTGCATTGGCAGGAGGATTCTTAACCACTGAGCTACGAGGAAAGTCTGAGAAGGAATCCTGTTTGAGTAAGGATCCTGATGATACAAAGCAGAGTGGTAGAGAGCATAGCACAGGGATAGACTTCAGAAGACAAGGTACACTTTCCTTTGTGACAAAAGGAGAGGAAGTAAGGATCAAGCAGATAAAGTTAATTTCTAGATATGATGGTAAAAATTTGAAGGTGTTTACTTCCAGTGGCTTATATTTTCTTTGCAGTGTAATGGAAGGTGTCATTTGTTAGGAGTGAAAAGGGGATGATAAGGTTGGAAGTTTTAGGAGAGTGGAAAATGTTGAGATAGCCACTGTAGAGAGTGGGAGAGAGTGAGCTGGGTAGAAAAGCAGGAAGATTTCTAGGTCATAATGAGGGCCTAGCTGGGCCTATGGGACATAAATTTTTTTAATGATTCCAGTCTTCTGGTTATATATTTTTTCCTAGAGTTCAGCAGAGTAAGTGGGGTTGTGGGAAAAGGAGATCATTATGTTGATCCAGGGATAGAGTTCTCCACATGACATTGAATTGATTAAGCATAGTTGTCTAATAGACTTTTAAATCAGACATGTCTCAGTTTTAATCCTATTTTGACCACTAGTGATTTAGGCAGATTACTTAATGCTTCTCTAAGCTTCAGTTTGCTAATAATTAAATCAACACCTAATCATATCAATTTCCTAATCGTAATAATGCCTCCCTCAGTGATAAGGAATAAAAAAGACAAGTAAGTCCCTTAACACATAGTTTGGCACAGAAGTGTTAATAAATAGCAGATTTTATTGTTTTTTGTGGGCCAGTCCTGTCACTTACTAGCTGAATGATCTTAGTCAGGTTTCTTTCCTTTTTATTTGTAAAAAGGACATGATAATATTTGTTGGGAATATGCATTCAGTTGGGTATTTTTTGAAGGGAAAAAAATACAATGGCAGACGTATCCTATTCAGCACTCAGTAACTTTGAGTTGAAGCAGAATCTGTAGATTTTTAGAAAATTAAATTGGAAAGTTAGGTGGGAATTTTGGCCTTTGTTTTATAATTAGTAGATAGCCTGTAAAAATTAAGAAGGTAATGATTGCATTTACAATAAAAGCAAAAAGAACAATTAGCAGAGAGATAACATGAAAGTGGTGTTTTGAGAAAATTAAAAGTAATGTGATAGGATCTAAGCTGGATACCAGCTTTTCACAGAGGCCTTCCCTAACCACTCTGAGAATCTAAGATTTGCTTCCTCTTCTTCTTTAACCCCTAACCCCATATAATTTTCCAGTATTATAGTGACATTTGTGACTATCTACAATTCTTTTTTTTTTCCTTTCTCCCTCTACCAGGATATATTCTTCATGAAAAAAGGGATGTTATTTGCCTTACTGCTGTATCCCAGTACCCAGAAGAGTGCCTTGCCCACAGAAGGCATTTAGTAAATATATGGTGACTAGAAGAAGAGAGACTAGTTAAGTTATTAGAATAATTTCAATAGTAGAAGATCTCGATATGGATGATAGTAGTATAAATGGAAGGAACAAACAAAAATTGTAAAGAAAGAATAATTTTTAATATATTAGAAGGGACTGAATGAAGCAAGCAACAGGATAGTTTCATGATTTCCAAAATGGTGATTGAAGCAGTGACAGTTTCATTATTAAGAATGTCTGCATTCATCTCTTTTTACAACTTTTTATGTCCAATACTTAGGATAGTGACTAGCATATATAGTGATGGGCAGTAAATATTTGAATGAATGAAGAAAACTGGGAAATCAGAAAGTTACCTCTTATATGCATTGTGTGTCTGAAGTAACAGTAAGACACCCAAGCAGGTAAAAGATGAGGCTAAAATTCTGTAAAGAATTAAGGGCTTTGGGATTTACGACATTTAAGGGGGAAGATGCAATGAAACAGAAGAGGCAGCCCCAGAGACGGGAGAACACCAGGAGTATGGTTTCAGGATGGCAAAGACAGAGCCAGGAAGAAGGAGCTGCCAGTGTCACAAGCTACAGAAAAGCTAAAGAAAGTGAGGACTGGAGAAGATCTTTGGATTTAGAAACTGAGAGAACAAGAATGATCTTGGAAAGAACAACCTACATAGAGCAATTAAGTGAAAATCATGTTACAGAGGGTGTGAGAAATGAGTTAATGAGATAAATCACCCCTCCTCCCCACCTCCCAGAGCTAAAGGAAGAGAAGTGGTGGTACAGTGAATAAGAATCCTCCTGCCAGTGCTGGGGATGAGGGTTTGATGCCTGGTCTGGGAGGATTCCTCAAGGCTCAGCGTACCTAAGCCCATGTGCTCCAGCTACTGGAGCCTGCTCACTCTTGGGCCTGCAGCCACAACTACTAAGTCCATATGCTGCATCTACTGGAGTCCACTCGTGTGCCTCGAGCCTGTCCTCCACAACAAGAGAAGCCACTGCAGTGAGAAGCCTGTGTACCGTAGAAAAGAGTAGCTCTGGCTCATTGCAACTAGAGAGAGCGCAACTACAAATAAATAAATAATTTTTAAAATAAAGGAAGAGAGATGGTGTGGCAATCTGCAATCTGAATAGTCACTTAAAAGAAGTATAGTTTGCTTTGTTTTTTATTTAAAAACATAAACATTACATTTGTAGAGAGAAGAACGATCCATAGTCTAAGACAGTTATCAAATTTTACTGTGCATAAGCACAACAAGAGGATTTGACTGGGACTTCCCTGGTGGTCCGGTGGTTAAGACTCTGCACTTCCACTGCAGGNGGGTGGTGTCATCTGCATTCTGAGGTTATTGATATTTCTCCCGGCAATCTTGATTCTAGCTTGTGCTTCTTCCAGCCCAGCGTATTTCATGATGTACTCTGCATATGTTAAATAAGCAGGGTGACAGTATACAGCCTTGACATACTCCCTTCCCTATTTGGAAACAGTTTGTTACTCCTCAATAAGAATTTTCTCCAATTCCATATATATGTGTTAATAAACAATATCTATTTTCTCTTTCTGACTTATTTCACTCTGTATAATAGGTTCTAGGTCCATTCACCTCACCAGAACTGACTCAAATCCATTATTTTTTATAGCTGAATAATATTCTGTTGTATACATGCACTGCATCTTCCTTATCCATTCATCTGTTGATAGACATCTAGGTTGCTTCCATGTCCTAATTATTATATCTCCACTAAGAACATTAGGGTACATGTTTCTTTTTCAATTTTACATTTTTTTTTCACGGTATATAACTCAGGGAGCTCAGTCTGACACTCTGTGATGACCTAGAGAGGTGGAATGGGGGAAGAGAGGAGGCTTATAAGGGAAGTGATATGTGTATAATTATGCCTTATTTGTGTTGTTGCATGACAGAGACCAACACAACATTGTAAAGCGATTTCCCCCCAGTTAAAAATAAATGTAAAGAAAAAAAAAA
>SJYV01030657.1:110932-172197 GCA_006410875.1 Neotragus pygmaeus
TTTTTTTTTCCTTTCTCCCTCTACCAGGATATATTCTTCATGAAAAAAGGGATGTTATTTGCCTTACTGCTGTATCCCAGTACCCAGAAGAGTGCCTTGCCCACAGAAGGCATTTAGTAAATATATGGTGACTAGAAGAAGAGAGACTAGTTAAGTTATTAGAATAATTTCAATAGTAGAAGATCTCGATATGGATGATAGTAGTATAAATGGAAGGAACAAACAAAAATTGTAAAGAAAGAATAATTTTTAATATATTAGAAGGGACTGAATGAAGCAAGCAACAGGATAGTTTCATGATTTCCAAAATGGTGATTGAAGCAGTGACAGTTTCATTATTAAGAATGTCTGCATTCATCTCTTTTTACAACTTTTTATGTCCAATACTTAGGATAGTGACTAGCATATATAGTGATGGGCAGTAAATATTTGAATGAATGAAGAAAACTGGGAAATCAGAAAGTTACCTCTTATATGCATTGTGTGTCTGAAGTAACAGTAAGACACCCAAGCAGGTAAAAGATGAGGCTAAAATTCTGTAAAGAATTAAGGGCTTTGGGATTTACGACATTTAAGGGGGAAGATGCAATGAAACAGAAGAGGCAGCCCCAGAGACGGGAGAACACCAGGAGTATGGTTTCAGGATGGCAAAGACAGAGCCAGGAAGAAGGAGCTGCCAGTGTCACAAGCTACAGAAAAGCTAAAGAAAGTGAGGACTGGAGAAGATCTTTGGATTTAGAAACTGAGAGAACAAGAATGATCTTGGAAAGAACAACCTACATAGAGCAATTAAGTGAAAATCATGTTACAGAGGGTGTGAGAAATGAGTTAATGAGATAAATCACCCCTCCTCCCCACCTCCCAGAGCTAAAGGAAGAGAAGTGGTGGTACAGTGAATAAGAATCCTCCTGCCAGTGCTGGGGATGAGGGTTTGATGCCTGGTCTGGGAGGATTCCTCAAGGCTCAGCGTACCTAAGCCCATGTGCTCCAGCTACTGGAGCCTGCTCACTCTTGGGCCTGCAGCCACAACTACTAAGTCCATATGCTGCATCTACTGGAGTCCACTCGTGTGCCTCGAGCCTGTCCTCCACAACAAGAGAAGCCACTGCAGTGAGAAGCCTGTGTACCGTAGAAAAGAGTAGCTCTGGCTCATTGCAACTAGAGAGAGCGCAACTACAAATAAATAAATAATTTTTAAAATAAAGGAAGAGAGATGGTGTGGCAATCTGCAATCTGAATAGTCACTTAAAAGAAGTATAGTTTGCTTTGTTTTTTATTTAAAAACATAAACATTACATTTGTAGAGAGAAGAACGATCCATAGTCTAAGACAGTTATCAAATTTTACTGTGCATAAGCACAACAAGAGGATTTGACTGGGACTTCCCTGGTGGTCCGGTGGTTAAAACTCTGCACTTCCACTGCAGGGGGCACGGGTTTGAGCCATTGTTCCCTGGTCAGGGAACTAAGATTCCACTTGCCTCGTGGCCAAAAAGAAAGAGGATTTTCTTTAAAATGCATCAAGGAGAATCTGATTCAGTAGGTCTGAGAACCAGATCATCAGCATTTTAAAACAAGTACCCGCTCCTCGTACTTTCCTGATGGCTCAGCAGTAAAGAGTCCACCTGCCAATGCAGGAGACATGGATCTGATCCCTCGGTCGGGAAGATACCCTGGAGAAGGATATGGCAACCCACGCCAGTATTCTTGCCTGGGAAATCCCACGGACAGAGGAGCCTGGCGGGCTACAGTCCACGGGGTGTCCAGAGAGTCAGACATCACTTAGCAGCTAAAGAACAATGACAGCAAACCCCTCTACACCCCCCCAAGATGCATACATGCACCATTAAAGAGATGCTGATATGGTTACATACTAAGACACTCTGGTCCAGGAGGCAGCTGAAATCAAAAGAAAGGGTGGGACGGAAATCAGGTAAAGGTTAAGCTTAAAGAGATGGGACTTCCCGACCACTTTACCTGCCTCCTGAGAAACCTGTATGCATGTCAAGAAACAACAGTTTGAAATAGACATGGAACAATGGACTGGCTCAAAATTGGGCAAGGAGTACATCAAGGCTGTATATTGTCACCCTGCTTATTTAATTTATATACAGAGTACATCATGCAAAATGTCAGGCTGGATGAAGCACAAGCTGGAATCAAGATTTCCAGGAGAAATACCAATAACCTCAGATATACAGGTGACACCATCCTTATCACAGAAAGCAGAGGAACTAAAGAGCCTCTTAATGAAGGTCAAAGAGGAGAGTAAAAAAGCTGGCTTAAAACTCAACATTCAGAAAACTAAGATCATGGTATCTGGGCCATTGCTTTGTGGCAAATAGATGGGAAAACAATGGAAACAGTGACAGACTTGATCTTCTTGGGCTCCAAGATTACTGCAGATGGTAACTGCAGCCCCAAAATTAAAGGATGCTTGCTCCTTGGAAGTAAAGCCATGACAAACCTAGGCAGGATATTAAAAAGCAGAGACATTCTTTTGCCAACAAAGATCTATCTGGTCAAAGCTATGGTTTTTCCATTAGTAATGTATGAATGTGCGAGTTGGACCATAAAGAAGGCTGAATGCCAAAAAATTGATGCTTTTGAACTGTGGTGTCGGAGAGGACTCTTGAGAGGCCCTTGGAC
Organism: Neotragus pygmaeus; assembly: GCA_006410875.1. Classification (NCBI taxonomy): domain Eukaryota; kingdom Metazoa; phylum Chordata; class Mammalia; order Artiodactyla; family Bovidae; genus Neotragus; species Neotragus pygmaeus. Next base: position 113,581 of record SJYV01030657.1, read on the forward strand.
TGCAAGGAGATCAANCTGGTCAAAGCTATGGTTTTTCCATTAGTAATGTATGAATGTGCGAGTTGGACCATAAAGAAGGCTGAATGCCAAAAAATTGATGCTTTTGAACTGTGGTGTCGGAGAGGACTCTTGAGAGGCCCTTGGACTGCAAGGAGATCAAACCAGTCAATCCTAAAGGAAATCAACCCTGAATATTCATTGGAAGGACTGATGCTGAAGCTTCAATACTTCAGCCATCTGATGCGAAGATCTAACTATTAGAAAAGACCCTGGTGCTGGGAAAGATTGAGGGCAGGAGGAGAAGGGGACAACAGAAGACAAGATGGTTGGATGGCATCCCTGACTCAATGGACATGAGTTTGAGCAAGCTCTGGGAGATGGTGATGGACAGGGAAGCCTGGCATGCTGCAGTCCATGGGGTTGCAGAGTTAGACAGGACAGAGTGACTGAACAACAGCAAAGCTTTGGGAGGGAGGAGTTCATCTCCTTTCAAAGAAATAGGAAGTTACATCAACTATACATCAATTAAAAGATCACTATGAAAATTACTGTTAAGCTCTTAAAATAACAGCAACAATAACAAAAACACACAGGAAGAGGTAGTATAGAGAAATTCTGAGATTATGCACTGAGCTTCAAAGATGTTTTCAGGTGAAAACGAGAGCAAATGTGGTTGCTTCATTTACATGACCTCAGGTTTTTTTTACCTTTAAGTGAGAAGAAAGTTTATCTACTCTGGCCAGGCATAAGAGAATTTGAGAAGAATGGAAAGGTCCAAAACAGCTGCTCTGGGAGATGCAACAAACTCACCAAGGAGAAATTTAAGCCCCTCTGAGGAGCATTGGGCTTCAGTGCATACAGATACACTCAGTGCAGGAGACACAGGAGATGTGGGTTCAGTCCCTGGTCAGGAAGATACCCTGAAAGAGGGAATGGCAACCCACTCAGTATCCTTGACTGAAAAATTCCATGGACAGAGGAAGCTGGCAGGGTACAGTCTAAAGGATCACAAAGAGTTGGACACCACTGAGCGACTAAACAGGCATGCACAAGCAGCATTAGGCTTCTGACTGGTGGACCTGACAGTTTTCAAAGTAAGAGATAATCCTAAAAGCATGTTTCTTCTCTTGATAATTCATCACAACTCTGTCATCTGGAGATTTACTTACACCTTTTTTAAATGCTTTTAACCTATTTCACTTCATGGAATAATAATCTGCACATACAGAGTATTTTGTAAGTATTTAAAATTTACCTTTCAACTCAAAAGATAGTTCTGTATAATTTTCATTCATAATTACACTCATTTTCTCCATACTCCAGCTTCTGTGGACTTTGATCACAGTTCATATGGTGCTTGCCATCAGTTTGCACATGGAGGGTCTTTATTTTCACCTGAGCACCAGGAGTTACCAAGTGAATGTGGGGCCCTGGCTCAGGGCAAAGGAAACCCATCTGCTCAGCTTTCTCTAGATTTGGATACGTAGGAATCAGCTGAAACTAAATGGGAGTAACACCTAGGCACTATGCTGTTTATACTGTCTTTAACTTACTAAATACTTTTAGCAACCCTGTATTATAATGTGTGCATGCGTGCCTGCTCAATCACTTAATCATTGATGTCTGACTCTTTGCAACCCCATAGACTCTAGCCCACCAGGCTTCTCTGCCCATGGGATTCTCCAGGCAAGAATACTGGGTTGTCAGTTCCTCCCTCAAAGGATCTTCCTCACCCAGGGATTGAACCTGAGTCTCTTGCATTGGCAGGCAGATGCTTTACCACTGAGCCACCTGAGAAGCCCATGTAGATAATAGAAGATCTCTATTTACAAATGAGGAGATAGCCTAAGATGCCTCGATTGCCTCAAATATGTATTCAGTTGAGGTAGGTTTGAGAAATTCCTAAATATCAATTGTCTAAAAATAGTTGTATAGAATGTAACCCCTTGAAAGTGTTTAGTTACCTATTCCCCAAGTTAGGTAGCCAGAAGTATCTTGTTTGTGTGAAACATCTTCTCAGTGTTAATAACTAATTTATTAAGCACTTTGTTCACACATTGTTCTAAGCTTTTTATAATGTTAAACTCATTTAATCTGCAGTATCCTGTAAGATCGGAGAAGGCAATGGCACCCCACTCCAGTACTCTTGCCTAGAGAATCCCATGGATGGAGGAGTCTGGTGGGCTGCAGTCCATGGGGTCGCTAAGAGTCGGACACTACTGAACGACTTCACTTTCACTTTTCACTTTCATGCATTGGAGAAGGAAATGGCAACCCACTCCAGTGTTCTTGCCTTGAGAATCCCGGGACAGGGGAGCCTGGCCTTGAGAATCCCAGGGACGGGGAAGCCTGGTAGGCTGCCGTCTATGGCGTTGCATAGAGTCAGACGTGACTGAAGTGACTTAGCAGCAGCAGCAGCAGCCTGTAAGATAGGTACTCTTTATCATCTCCATTTTACAGATGAAGAAAGTGAGATAGGATAAGTTACTTGCCCGAAGCTGCAGAGCTAGTAAGTGACAGCACCCCAAACAGACTTGCTGTGGCTTACTATGCTATTAGCCAATATCCTGTGCTGCCCTTCACTGGCCCTCATGTTAAATAAGGATAGCCTTCAAACAGCTTAACAAGTTATTCTGCATTATCTGATGAACTTACATTTAATAGCAATAATATAACTAAGTGAAAGGAAACAATCTGGTGTTTGCTGTAACCTCTTATCACACAGTCAAGATTCTGTCTATCATCTGTATAGTTAATTCATAGTGTGAAGTTTGGGTATTTGAGAAAAATGCAGCATATTTTCTCATGACTCTTTACCAGAGTGGGAAAGGCATAAGAAAAATAGTATTTGTTTTGTTTTCGTATTCTTTACCTCTCCTTGTGGCTTGCAGGATCTTAGATCCCTGGCCAGAGACTAAACCCAGGCCACAGCACTGAAACCTCCAAGTCATAACCACTGGACCACCAGAGGATTCCCAGAAGAACAATATTTGGACTAGATCTCCCATGATATTTATATTGGGTTAGCCAAAAAGTTCATTGTTCATTTGTGTTTTCCCTTAAGATGTTATAAATAAATTGTATTGAATTCTCTAATGTTGGCTATGGTCGTTGGTGGGTAGTATAATATTTGGTAACTGACAAAAAAGAATCCACTTCATGGCTCACAGCCTTGTCATAGTGAAGGGCCTTGCATAGCTCAGTAAATCTATGAGCCTTGCCCTGCAGGGCCACCCAAGACATACAGGTCATAGTGAAGAGTTCTGACAAAAAATGTGGTCCACTGGAGAAGGAAATGACAACCCACTCCAGTATTCTTGCCATGGGAACCCCNGGGGGGGGGGGGGGGAGGAGAGAAAGGGAGAGATGGGTAGACAGTGCTGCTGCAGCTGACACCATCCCCACGGCGCCTTGACACACACCCACAGGAGCTGTGAAGACCCAGGGGCCCCAGTCCTGCTCCTGTGTTCCATGCTGCAGGATGAACTGCATTTATCTGACACTGGTAGGAAGTTGCAGTCTTCTAGAGGCTTCCCCAAGACCCACCCAGACTGCTGCAGAGGGCAGGTTTATTTTAGGTAGAGCCTGGGTCATCACAAAGGGACCAGGAGGGACCTCAGGATGGAAGTGGGCTAAGGGGAAGGTCTGGAAGGGCTTGCTCACTGCCTAGAGCCTGGATCTGACATGTATCCAGATCAGCAGGAGCCACTTTACCCACAGTGGTTGCTTCTCTGAAACGTACATAAAACTCAACTTCTGTTTCACATGCTCTGGGACCATCCCTTTTAAAGAAAGGCTGCAGTTGTTTCTGTTTATAAAGTGAAGAGTGGGACACAGGGAAAACAGTATGAGCTTTAGAAGCAGACACACCTGAATCAAACCATGGCTGTACCAGGGCACCCATTCAGTCACTCACTCCTAAAACATTCAGACAGTGCTCACTGTTCCCGGCATAGCAAGAGTGAAGGAGACACATGGTGACTTTTCCATGTCAACTTGGATAACTGAGTAACTTCTCTCAGCCTCAATTTCTCATCTATAAAACATGAGAGATACCACTTACTTTGCAGGTTGGAGTTTCTCATGACGAATAAAATAAGAAAACAGTTTCTAGCACATATAAGAATTTTTTACATTGTGGATTATAGTAACAATGTCCCATTTCACATGAGAGTTTTCTTCTTTAATGTGAAGCCTGCCTACTTACAATGAGCTATAATAATGTTATTCTCAGCAAGGTCCCCAAGTAAACCTCTCTCTCTCTCACTAAAAGATTAAATTTCCACTCACTCAAGCTCATTAAGATGGAGAAATCCACTCAAGCTATAAATGTTACAGCTCCACAGAGCACAGGACTGTCCACTTATCACAACAGAACCTCTGCCTCTCAGGACTCCACCTTCTCCAGTGTGAAATGGGTGTAACAACTGCCTTGCCTACTCTGTAGTGCTTTTGCAGAGACTAAAGACAATAAATGATATGAGAATAATATAATTAAAAAGAAAAAAAAAAAGCTCAGGTGCTATTCATATAGGAGGCTAAGTTGGGTCTCATACTTGACGTGGTTAAAGAGGGTGGAGACTGGCATGCTGGTGACCGAGGCAAGAAGTAGTCTTGTGCTGGTGGCTAAGCAGCTCCAGTGCAGGCCACAGCCTGAAGCCTTTGCTTCAGGAAAGACGCTGAGCAGATGGGGCTGGAAGAACCTGGCGGTTACCTGCTTGCCCTTCACCACGTGCTTGGGCACCGGCACCTTGAGCTCTAGGTCGGTGTAGTCCTGGGACCAGGTGTAGTTCTCACGCACAGCACCGTTGTAGCTGTCGGGGTTTCTCTGGAACTGCTCCTGTCTCCTGAGAAAGAACAAGAAGTGAGATGACAGCCCAGGCCCACAAGCAGGGCAGGAATCCCACAGGGTCCCAGGAACATACTGTCTCCAGGTCCTGAGAATGTTCACCTAACCTTGCTTGGTTTTGCGTCTAAAACTCCCCTTCCCTGTAGCTGATTTCCTTTCTGACCACCCCACTCGGGCCTCCTGGGAAGTCACAGGAACAAAGGGAAAAGCCAAGGAGAAGACCCTGTGTAGCATCCTCAAGGTTAGGAAAAATATCTGTCAATGCAGTCCATGGCATAGCCTGGCTCTCCTGGTCTTCACAAAGCTTAGAAACCAGACCAGTCCACAAGCCAAAGAGCCTCATTAATAACATCCTGGGGCTTGTAGGTGCCTGGTTTCCCATAAACTGCTTGGCAGGCCATATCTTTCTTTAAAAAAAGGGGGGGATACCAAAAAACAACTTTGGCTTCAGTTCTAATCCAACCCCAGCCTCCATCTTCCCCTGGTAAATAAATCAAAGCCAAGGCACTGCACTGCAGGCTTTCTTCAGATGTGAGCAGTGTGCTTATGATACAGCCTAGGAAAGAAACTCCGTCAGCTGACTCTTCTTGTACGTGCATTACCAACCCAGCACAGATGCAAACAGGCATGGCCAGAAGCTGATGTCAAAAAAACACAATAAAACAATGTCACAAAATTTAAGTGTTAATAATAGTAAAAACACCACATAAAAATAAGTTGAGAGTCCATCATAGTAAGTGTTTGATCTAAATTAAAAGACAGAAACGTAGTCGAGGAGGAGACACCACCTATGAGCACGCCCATCCCAACAACAGGTGCATGTAGCCCTCTTCTCCTGTGCATGCAGAGCCCAGCTGATGCTCCTGGAGGGAGAGGCTGATGGGTGGGCTGCCACACTCACCGTGCACGCCCACATGTATGCAGAGGAAAACACACAAGAGGGTCAAGGGCTGTACCCCATCAGCCTCTCACCTCTGTGCAAGTGGTGGTTAATGAGATGCACTTTTCAGGTGAATGCTGTTAAGCCAAGAACACGTTTCCCTCCTATGGGTATGCCTTCCACACCTTAAATCTGAGGCTGGGCCTCTGCCACAGCCCAGGCTCTCTGGGCTGGTAAACTGGTGGCTGCTGCGGGCTGAACTGTGTCCCCCAAAATGAATGTGTTAAAGTCCTAACCCTCGGCACCTCACGCGGAGACACGGTCTATACGGATGTAATCCAGTTAGAATGAGGCCGTTAGGGTAGGTCCTGACCCAATGCGACCGTGTCCTTACAGGGAGGGGGCTCTGGACACAAAGACGCGTGCACAGAGGGACAGCGTGAAGAATTCGGGGAGAAGACAGCCACGCGGCAGAGGCGAGCGCGGTGGAGCTGGTGTCTGTGGAGGGCGCTGGCCAGGGAGCATCACAGGGTGGGCAGCTCAGCAGGCGCGTGCCCCTCCCCACCCCCCGCAACCCCGTATGGACCTGCAGCTTCTCCCCAGCACAGATCAGCAAGCTGCTGGGTGTTTTTAACACTCTAAATCCACATTCTCTTTAAATAAAGTTATTTCCCACCGACAGTGTGCAAAAAATAAGTCTCCTGTCACATACAGGTGCTCTGGGCCCCCGCCCTCACCCCGTCCTCCCAGACCAGCCTACAGCCACACCCCTGCAGCTGNTTCAACTGAAAATGTGTATGTCAGGTGACTCAGCTTTTTGCCATCCTGCACACATGCTGTTTTCTTTGGATGCCCACCTAAAGTGCCTCTCAAATGTTGATTTGAGGGTTACAAATAAATTTTAGTGGGTGAGCATATTTGCAATTATGAAATCCGCAAATAATGAGAATCAACTGTATGTGAATGCATTTTAAATTTTAAAATGAAAACAGAGAATTTCCTGGCAGTCCAATGGTTAGGGCTCGGCACTTTCATTGCTGGGGCCCACGTTCAGTCCCTGAGTGGGGGAACTAAAATCCTGCAAACCATGCGCCTTGGCCAAAAAAAAAAAAAGAAAATACAGGTTTTCTTGCTCATATCTAACTTTCCTACCCCACCCCACTCCATCTTTCCTTTCCAGAAGTAAGAGTGGTTACTCAGTTTCCTATGCGTCTACGTATATGTGTACTTACAGAAATATGCATTTTAAATAAATGAATCTCATGTATTGTTGTATGGTTTGCTTTTTTCTCGTGATGTCTTAAGAAATCTTTCCACATTAGCGTGCACAGAATTATCTCATTCTTTTCAGTATTCTATGGTGTGTGTACTATAATTAATTTAACCTTTCCTCTATCCATCAGTGTTTAGGTTTCTTTCACTATTATAAATAATAATGCAGTGAACATCTGTACCTTTTTCTTGATATATGCAGAATTTTCTCTGGATTACATATATAAAAATGAAACTGCTGGGTAAAAGGCAGCTTTGCTTAAAATTTTGCTAGAAAGGCAATTGTATTAGTTGGGTCCTCTTGGAAGCTGGTGACTGAGACGGAATTAGAACTACGAATAGTATTTGAGAATTAGTGCTTGTGAAAAACAAGGGGACAGACACGAAAGGTGAGAGACAGTGGTCAGAGCATGATACAGATCTGTCAGAGTCAGCCAACTCAGTGGGACACTGAAGTAAAGATTACCTTTTAGAGGAGTAGTGCTGTGTTGGGCAGAAATGGCTAGGCCCTCGAACTCCTTCATGCTCCGTTATTGACCAGAGGCTTCTGAGAAAAAAAAAAAAAAAAAAAGGCTTGTTGAAAGATAAGGTGAATCTTAAAAAGTACTAACAGCTGTAGGCTAACTGCATTTTGGAGTTAAACTTCAAGGTGTTTTCAAGGGAAATCTGAGCAGTGTATTTCCAAGGCTGCTACTGCTGTACAATATAGCATTTTGTTGTTTATTCACTCAGTCATATCCTTGTTTATTCACTCAGTCGCATCCAACTGTTTTGTGACCCCATGGACTGTAGCCTGCCAGGCTCCTCTGCCCATGGGATTTCCCAGGCAAGAATAATAGAGTGGATTGCCATTTCCTTCTCCAGGGGATCTTCTTGACCCAGGGATCTAACTCACATCTGCATTGACAAGCGGATTCTTTACTGCTGAGCCACCTGGGAAGCCCTATAATATAGCATAATGGATAACGGTCTAGAGCCAAACTTCCTAGGTTCAGCATCTTTGTGTATGATTTTATGCAACACCTCTGTGGCTCAGTTTTTTCATCTATAAGCTAGAGAAATAATAGTACTTACCTCATAGTATTACAGGGACTCAGATCTGGTGGCTCAGATGGTAAAGTATCTGCCTGCAATATGGGAGACCTGGATTCTATCCCTGGGTTAGGAAAATCCCCTGGAGAAGGGAATGGCTACTCACTCCAATATCCTTACCTGGAGAATTCCATGGACAGAGGTTATAGTCCATGGGGTTGCAAAGAGTCAGACACAACTAAGCAACTAACATACACATAGTATTATAAAGAGATGAAACAAGCTAGTTTATCTTAAGCACTTAGAATAGTACCTGGGACATGTACTACATAAGCATTAACTGATGTGGTTGCTGCTATTATTTCAAATTGGTCTCCCAAAAGACTATACCAGTTTTCTTCCCACCATCCCAACAGTGTGTAAAATAGTATTCACTTCCCCATATCTTTTCCGGTACTGGGTAATACAAATTTTCTTAGTTTTTACCAATTTAATGGCCAGAACATGGTATTTTATCTTAATTTGTATTTGTTTTTTATGAAGTTGAGCTTTTTTTCTAGCCATGCCAAAGTCATGTGGGATCTTAGTTCCCCGACCAGGGATAAAACCTAGGCCCTTGGCAGTGAAAACTCGAAGTCCCAACCAATGGACTGCCAGGGAATTCCCTGAACATCTCTTCATCTTACTGGCCACTCTTCTGTTTGTGTACTTGAAGTATTTAACTTTTCCTCATTGATTTATGGTACTTTTTCATATATTCCAAATATTAAACTGTCATATAGTTGAAAATATTTTCTCCTAGCCTCAGTTTGGTTTTCAGATTTATTTTTCATTATTGTTTATGGTTTCTTTTGTCATAAAGAAGTTTAAAGGTTTTTTGAAATATTTATTTATTTGCTGGGTCAGGTCTTGGTTATGCCACGTGGGATCTCTCATTGATGGCGAACAGACTCTCTAGTTGTGGCGCTTGGGCTCAGTAGTTGCCACACGCAGGCTTGTTTGCCCTGCAGCATGTGGAATCTTAGTTCCATGACCAGGGATCAAACCTGTGTCCTCTACATTGCAAAGCAAATTCTTAACCATTGCACCACCGTAGTGGTGGGAAGTCCCTAAAGTTTTGTTTATCTTTTTTCTTTATGAGCTGAGGGGTTTGTGTCTTTTTTTTTTTAAGTCTTTTCAGGGTTATAGTTTTGGGGTTTGTTTCTTTTTTTATATTTAGCTGTATATAACATTTTGAATTTATTTTTATCCATAATTTTAAATATTTAGCTTTATTTTTTCCCCCAATAATGGGCATTGCCCCAGTGCTAGTCATTGACTGGCACGTTTTTTTCCCCTGACATTTTGAAATGCCACCTTTACTGTATTCTAAATTCTTGTATATATTAGATCGGAAGATATGGATATATTTTTGAAGGTCTTAATATGTGTTGCCAAATTGCCCTGAAGAATACATTTAGAAATTTATCTTATTGGAGAATATCTTACCTCACCTCCTCAACCTGGTGTTTTGTGGGTTTTTTTTTTAATATTTTTTATTTTTGCTGTAGCCAAAAAATAGAAATATTGTTTTGGTCTGCATTTCTTTGGTTACTGGAAAGCATGAACATTATATATACTTTAGATATCCTGTATGCCATCTTACATGAATTGCTTATTCGTATCCTTTGTCCATTTTTCAATTTTGATGTTCAGGTTCACATTGATTTGAAAGGATTCGCTATATATAAAGAATATTACCCCTTCATATGTATTGCACAGTGGTTATTGTTAATTACAATCATGATCTTTTTCTTTATAGAATCTGACTTTGCGTATATAGTTGAAGGGTCTCCCCCATTCCTAAGACCACACAGTCAACTAGAATATTTTCCTTTTTTAAAAAATAATTTTATTTATTTGTTTATTTTTGGTTGTGCTGGGTTTTAGCTGGCTGCGCGGGCATTTCTCTAGTTGTGATGAGCAAGGACTACTGTTTGTTGTGGTTCCTTCTCATTGCTGTGGCTTTTCTTCTTGTTGAATGCAGATTCTAGAATACATGGGCTTCAGTAGTTGCAGCATGTGGTATCAGGAGTTGTGGCTGCTGGGCTCCAGAGTACAGGCTCAATAGTTGTGGCACGCAGGCTTAGTTTCTCCGGGACACATGGGATCTTCCCGAACCAGGGATTGAACTCATGTCTCTTACATTGGCAGGTGGATTCTTCACCACTAAGCCACCAGAGAAGCCCCTATTTTTTTTCTTTTGTTTTATGGTTTTAATTTTTATATTTCTGCTATCTTATTTTGATACAGAGTATTAATAGGAATCTATCTTAATTCTTTTCTAATTAGAAAATTATTTTTTAACTTTCTAAAAAGGTCTTTTCTAATTCTTAATCCATTATTTCTATTGATTTCTAATGCCATCATATATATATTTGATCTGTTGAGGTTATTTGATTCTGTTTTATTGATTGAGGTTGTTTACATCTATTTTGTGGCTAGAGAGTTTACTTTGGAAAGAAAGCACTCTGTGGAAGTATTTTCAAACACTTTCATTTTGGAAGTTAAAAGGAAATCCTCTCTTAGGCTAGAGTAAGTGAAGTGAATTGACTTGGCTTCTGCTTGTGTTCCTCTATTGCCTTGTGGTCTTTAAATAGCATACTTCACTATATCTCTAGCACCAGAGGCTTTATGTGGTGACTTAAAATATTAAACTCCAAAAGAAAATAATTCCAGGATTTAAGAAACACTATTCTTCCCAAGTGTAATTGAATGTTACTCTTTAGGTCTGATCATCTCTTTGACAAGAAGCAAGTTTTGAAGGTAAACCTATCTCTAGAAAAAAGCAGGAATTCTCAGGATATCTGGGGTAAAATATCTGTAGCTCAAATCCCAGATAAATAGCTGATTTCTTTAATATTTAAAGAGCTCTTATACTTTAGTAAAGGAAATGCAGTAGTTCCTGCCTTATCTCCCCTATGAGGGGGTATGTTCCGAGACACCCAGTGAATGCTGGAAACTGCAGGTAGTACTCAACCCTCTATACTATGTTCTTCCCTATACATAAATACCTGGGATAAAGTTTTTTATAAATAAGGCAGAGTAAGAGCTTAAAAACAAGAACTAAAAGAGAACAATTATAACAATATATTGAATAAAAGTTATGTGAATGTGATCTCTGTCTTTAACTTCAACACTGCCAGAAATGTGGCAATGGATTCTTCATTTGCAGATACAACTTCTTTAGTAGTTTTTATATTCTTCTGTCCAGACTGTTCCTAAAACTATGTAATCATCCTTTACTGACAGTAAATGGCTTGGTATCATTTGTTTTAGGGAATCCTTTGCTGATGTTTTCCTATAGACTCTGTGCTTTCTGGTGTAACACATTGCCATCAATTGACATGTCTTCTACCTACAAGTTTAATGCCTTTTCCATCTTAGCTAAGTACTCAACACACTATGGCCATAACTTACACAGCTTGAGGTACAACAGCAAAAATAGCATGAATTTCTTTTTCCATCTTCACAATTCACAGATAGAAGATTCATTTGTACTATAGATCTTAGCAATCTCAGCATACAATTTTTTTTCTTACTGAAAACTGTCACTTTTCACGTAAAAGAAGCTCTTTATGGTTTCACTTTGGCATAGCCTAATTGCCAGCGTCACTAGTCTTGTACTTTGGGGCCATTATTAAGTAAAATAAGGGTTCCTGAACAGAAGCACTTGGATACCTCAACAGTCTGTTGGATAACTTACATGACCAAAAATCCTAAAGGAAATCAACCCTGAATATTCATTGGAAGGACTGATGCTGATGCTGAAGCTCCAGTACTTTGGCTACCCCAGTACTTTGGCTACCTGATACAAAGAGCCGTCTCACTGGAAAAGACCCTGATGCTGGCAAAGTAGGAAAAGGGGACAACAGAGGATGAGATGGTTGGATGGCATCATCGACTTACTGGACATGAGTTTGAGCAAGCTCTGGGAGATAGTGAAGGACAGGGAAGCCTAGCATGTTGCAGTCCATGGAGTCACAGAGTTAGACATGACTTAGTGACTGAACAAGTCACTAACAGGTGGTAGCCCACACAGTGTGTACCCACTGGACAATGGGATGATTCATGTCCTAGGTGGGCCAGAGACAGATGGTATGAGATTTCATCATGCTACTCAAAACAGCTCACAATTTAAAACTAGTTGTTTTATTTCATTTTGTTGTTCAGTCACTCAGTTGTGTCTGACTCTTTGTGACCCAAAAAGTTTGAACAATTTTATTTAGTTTAGAATTGTTTACTTCTGGAATTTTCTGTTTAATATTTTTGGACTGCGGTTGACTGCAGGTAACAAACTATGGTCATGTATGGATGTGAGAGTTGGACTGTGAAGAGGGCTGAGCGCCGAAGAATTGATGCTTTTGAACGGTGGTGTTGGAGAATACCTTTGAGAGTCCCTTGGACTGCAAGGAGATCCAACCAGTCCATTCTGAAGGAGATCAACCCTGGGATTTCTTTGGAAGGAATGATGCTGAAGCTGAAACTCCAGTACTTTGGCCACCTCTTGCAAAGAGTTGACTCACTGGAAAAGACTCTAATGCTGGGAGGGATTGGGGGCAGGAGAAGGGGATGACAGAGGATGAGATGGCTGGATGGCATCACAGACTCGATGGACATGAGTCTGAGTGAACTCCGAGAGATCGTGATGAACAGGGAGGCCTGGCGTGCTGCAGTTCATGGGGTCGCAAAGAGTCGGACACAATTGAGTGACTGAACTGAACTGAACAAACTAGAAAGCAAAACTGTGGTTAAGGGGGGAATATTGTATTCTAGCGCACACAAAACAGGTCTCAGAAGGGGAACAGAGAAGGGGCTTAAAGAATATTTGAAGAAATAATGACCAAAATCTCTCCAGGTTTCGTGGAAAAACTTTAATCTCCACATTGAAGAATCTCAACAAATTCCAAGCAGGATAGACTCAAAGTAATTCACACCTAGCTACATCGTAGTCAAACAATCCAGAGACATGAAGAGCATCTTGAAAACAGCAGGGGAAAAGTGAATCCTCATGTACAAGGGATCCTCAAAACCATTAGCAATTGACTTCTCATCAGAAATCATGAGGCCAGAGAGCAGTGGGTTGACACATTCAAAATGCTGCAAGAAACAGACTGTCAGCTAAAAATTCTACAAAACTATCCTTCAGAAACAAAGGAGAAATCAAGATATTCTTTAAAAAACAAAAACTGAGAAAATTCATCACAGACAGACTTGTCCTGTAAGAAATACTGAGGGGAGTTTTCTTCAAATTGAAATAAAAGGGCATGAGGCACTGTTTTGAATCCACTTGAAGAAATCCACCAGTAAAAGTAACTACAGAGGTGAATATAAAAGTCAGTATAAATGTCTTTTTGCTAGTAATCCTTTCCTCTTTAAAAGGCTTATTGATTTATTTAGGCTGCGCTGGGTCTTCATTGCTGTGTGTGGGCCTTCTTCAGTTGCAGCAAGTGGGGATATTCTCTAGGTGCAGTGCGCAGGCTTTGCATTGCAGTTGCTTCTCTTGTGGAGCACAGGCTGTAGGCCCTTGGACTTCAGTAGTTGTGGTGCACAAGCTTAGTTGCTCAGCAGCATGTGGGATCTTCCTGGACCAGGGATTGAACCTGTGTCCCCTGCATTGGCAGGCAGATTCTTTTACCACTGAGCTAACTAGGAAGTCCTCTTTTTCTCTTTAAAATGGGGTAATAATTATAAAACTGTGTTGATGGGCTTACAGTGTATAAAGATGTAATTTACATGGTAATAAGTACAAAAGAAAGGGAGGTAATAGAGGGATTTGGGGCGAAAATTTTGGTATACTGTTGAAATTAACGTGGTAAATCTAATCTGTTGGTAAATCTAATCTGTTGGAGATAAAATCCATAATTTTAAAGTGTACAATTCAGTGATTTTTAGTATATTCATAATGCTGTGCAGTCATTGCCAATATCTAGTTCCAGAGTATTTGCATCAGCCCAGGAAAAAGAAAACCTGAAGTTCCCAATTCCTCCTACCCTAGCCCCTGGCAGCAACTAATCTCTGTCTCTGTGGATTTACCTATTTGTTATATTTCATATACATGGAATAGTATNCCAAAAAATAGAAATATTGTTTTGGTCTGCATTTCTTTGGTTACTGGAAAGCATGAACATTATATATACTTTAGATATCCTGTATGCCATCTTACATGAATTGCTTATTCGTATCCTTTGTCCATTTTTCAATTTTGATGTTCAGGTTCACATTGATTTGAAAGGATTCGCTATATATAAAGAATATTACCCCTTCATATGTATTGCACAGTGGTTATTGTTAATTACAATCATGATCTTTTTCTTTATAGAATCTGACTTTGCGTATATAGTTGAAGGGTCTCCCCCATTCCTAAGACCACACAGTCAACTAGAATATTTTCCTTTTTTAAAAAATAATTTTATTTATTTGTTTATTTTTGGTTGTGCTGGGTTTTAGCTGGCTGCGCGGGCATTTCTCTAGTTGTGATGAGCAAGGACTACTGTTTGTTGTGGTTCCTTCTCATTGCTGTGGCTTTTCTTCTTGTTGAATGCAGATTCTAGAATACATGGGCTTCAGTAGTTGCAGCATGTGGTATCAGGAGTTGTGGCTGCTGGGCTCCAGAGTACAGGCTCAATAGTTGTGGCACGCAGGCTTAGTTTCTCCGGGACACATGGGATCTTCCCGAACCAGGGATTGAACTCATGTCTCTTACATTGGCAGGTGGATTCTTCACCACTAAGCCACCAGAGAAGCCCCTATTTTTTTTCTTTTGTTTTATGGTTTTAATTTTTATATTTCTGCTATCTTATTTTGATACAGAGTATTAATAGGAATCTATCTTAATTCTTTTCTAATTAGAAAATTATTTTTTAACTTTCTAAAAAGGTCTTTTCTAATTCTTAATCCATTATTTCTATTGATTTCTAATGCCATCATATATATATTTGATCTGTTGAGGTTATTTGATTCTGTTTTATTGATTGAGGTTGTTTACATCTATTTTGTGGCTAGAGAGTTTACTTTGGAAAGAAAGCACTCTGTGGAAGTATTTTCAAACACTTTCATTTTGGAAGTTAAAAGGAAATCCTCTCTTAGGCTAGAGTAAGTGAAGTGAATTGACTTGGCTTCTGCTTGTGTTCCTCTATTGCCTTGTGGTCTTTAAATAGCATACTTCACTATATCTCTAGCACCAGAGGCTTTATGTGGTGACTTAAAATATTAAACTCCAAAAGAAAATAATTCCAGGATTTAAGAAACACTATTCTTCCCAAGTGTAATTGAATGTTACTCTTTAGGTCTGATCATCTCTTTGACAAGAAGCAAGTTTTGAAGGTAAACCTATCTCTAGAAAAAAGCAGGAATTCTCAGGATATCTGGGGTAAAATATCTGTAGCTCAAATCCCAGATAAATAGCTGATTTCTTTAATATTTAAAGAGCTCTTATACTTTAGTAAAGGAAATGCAGTAGTTCCTGCCTTATCTCCCCTATGAGGGGGTATGTTCCGAGACACCCAGTGAATGCTGGAAACTGCAGGTAGTACTCAACCCTCTATACTATGTTCTTCCCTATACATAAATACCTGGGATAAAGTTTTTTATAAATAAGGCAGAGTAAGAGCTTAAAAACAAGAACTAAAAGAGAACAATTATAACAATATATTGAATAAAAGTTATGTGAATGTGATCTCTGTCTTTAACTTCAACACTGCCAGAAATGTGGCAATGGATTCTTCATTTGCAGATACAACTTCTTTAGTAGTTTTTATATTCTTCTGTCCAGACTGTTCCTAAAACTATGTAATCATCCTTTACTGACAGTAAATGGCTTGGTATCATTTGTTTTAGGGAATCCTTTGCTGATGTTTTCCTATAGACTCTGTGCTTTCTGGTGTAACACATTGCCATCAATTGACATGTCTTCTACCTACAAGTTTAATGCCTTTTCCATCTTAGCTAAGTACTCAACACACTATGGCCATAACTTACACAGCTTGAGGTACAACAGCAAAAATAGCATGAATTTCTTTTTCCATCTTCACAATTCACAGATAGAAGATTCATTTGTACTATAGATCTTAGCAATCTCAGCATACAATTTTTTTTCTTACTGAAAACTGTCACTTTTCACGTAAAAGAAGCTCTTTATGGTTTCACTTTGGCATAGCCTAATTGCCAGCGTCACTAGTCTTGTACTTTGGGGCCATTATTAAGTAAAATAAGGGTTCCTGAACAGAAGCACTTGGATACCTCAACAGTCTGTTGGATAACTTACATGACCAAAAATCCTAAAGGAAATCAACCCTGAATATTCATTGGAAGGACTGATGCTGATGCTGAAGCTCCAGTACTTTGGCTACCCCAGTACTTTGGCTACCTGATACAAAGAGCCGTCTCACTGGAAAAGACCCTGATGCTGGCAAAGTAGGAAAAGGGNCTAAAGGAAATCAACCCTGAATATTCATTGGAAGGACTGATGCTGATGCTGAAGCTCCAGTACTTTGGCTACCCCAGTACTTTGGCTACCTGATACAAAGAGCCGTCTCACTGGAAAAGACCCTGATGCTGGCAAAGTAGGAAAAGGGGACAACAGAGGATGAGATGGTTGGATGGCATCATCGACTTACTGGACATGAGTTTGAGCAAGCTCTGGGAGATAGTGAAGGACAGGGAAGCCTAGCATGTTGCAGTCCATGGAGTCACAGAGTTAGACATGACTTAGTGACTGAACAAGTCACTAACAGGTGGTAGCCCACACAGTGTGTACCCACTGGACAATGGGATGATTCATGTCCTAGGTGGGCCAGAGACAGATGGTATGAGATTTCATCATGCTACTCAAAACAGCTCACAATTTAAAACTAGTTGTTTTATTTCATTTTGTTGTTCAGTCACTCAGTTGTGTCTGACTCTTTGTGACCCAAAAAGTTTGAACAATTTTATTTAGTTTAGAATTGTTTACTTCTGGAATTTTCTGTTTAATATTTTTGGACTGCGGTTGACTGCAGGTAACAAACTATGGTCATGTATGGATGTGAGAGTTGGACTGTGAAGAGGGCTGAGCGCCGAAGAATTGATGCTTTTGAACGNACACTGGAGTGGGTTGCCATTTCCTTCTCCAGTGCATGAAAGTGAAAAGTGAAAGTGAAGTTGCTGAGTTGTGTTTGACTCTCAGCGACCCCATGGACTGCACCCCACCAGGCTCCTCCGTCCATGGGATTTTCCAGGCAAGAGTTCTGGAATGGGTTGCCATTGCCTTCTCCGGTTTATTAATGAAAGGCTTATAATTTTCTAGGCCTCAAATTATGCTGACAGTATATTCAAAAGCAGAGACATTACTTTGCCAACTAATGTCCGTCTAGTCAAGGCTATGGTTCTTCCTGTGGTCATGTATGGATGTGAGAGTTGGACTGTGAAGAAGGCTGAGCGCCGAAGAATTGATGCTTTTGAACGGTGGTGTTGGAGAAGACTTTTGAGAGTCCCTTGGACTGCAAGGAGATCCAACCAGTCCATTCTGAAGGAGATCAACCCTGGGATTTCTTTGGAAGGAATGATGCTAAAGCTGAAACTCCAGTACTTTGGCCACCTCATGCGAAAAGTTGACTCATTGGAAAAGACTCTGATGCTGGGAGGGATTGGGGGCAGGAGGAGAAGGGGANAGATCAGCCCTGGGATTTCTTTGGAAGGAATGATGCTAAAGCTGAAACTCCAGTACTTTAACCACCTCATGCAAAGAGTTGACTCATTGGAAAAGACTCTGATGCTGGGAGGGATTGTGGGCAGGAGGAAAAGGGGACAACAGAGGATGAGGTGGCTGGATGGCATCATGGACTCGATGGACGTGAGTCTGAGTGAACTCCAAGAGATGGTAATGAACAGGGAGGCCTGGCATGCTGCAATTCATGGGTTCGCAGAGTCGGACATGACTAAGTGACTGAACTGAACTGAAAAATATATTTCCTTGCATTCTATCTGAAAAATCAAAGTTATAGCCACTTTTATTCAAAATTCTTCCAATAGCATATACAGAATATTCTTTTCTGCAAAAACATATATGTGTGGATACACACACCTGTGAAAAGGCAGTAGTAGTTAATAGTGACCAATGTATCATTGTGAAGGTTGGCAAATATGAAATGCTTATTTGCAGCAGTTAAGAGTTGGAAGGTATATGGGCACTAACAATGAAATAAATGCATAAATAATTACTTCCTGAGGAAGCAGCCTTTTTTGCAGCCTTCCAGAGGAAAAATGCATCAATTGAAATCAAATAATTTCAAGCCCTGTCATTTGCAACAGAGAATAAAATCTAAGAAAAGGAAGCAATGAAAACAGGATTCAATAAATCAGCAGAGGCCTTCCAAAGAAAATGGGCCATTCCAGATCCAAACACCAGGGTTGTATTCTAATCTACCTCCTTTGAATAAGAAAAGTAATTTTTTTAACCCCCTGAAAAATATTCCTTACCACAGTTCTACCTTCCAAATCTAATTTGCAATGTTATTAACTTCATTTTATTAACATCTGTTAATCTTGAAAGACATATTACTGGCTTCTAGTGATCCCTTTCTGTTCTGTATCTTTGAGGAAGAAAACATATTTCTATTTACCAACAAGAAAGAAAAAGAGATATAAGGCAAGACACTTAGAATAGAAAGTGTCATAAACTTCCACCTAAATAAGCAGTTACAGAAGAGCAGACATGACAAGATTGCTTTGGTAAACAGCGCCGTGTCATAGACCAGTCAATACATTTAATGCTAATTGTAATGTACTGTTGTCAAAAACTGTACTTATTCTCAAACTTAATTTCTGATTTATGTCATTTTACATAAAGTAATTCTGAAAAGCTAAAGCTTATTGCATTCAGTTCCTGCTGATGGGAGATGGACATGATATAAGTATCTTCTATTTTGAGTATCTGAATATCAGGTTTGATATCCCTTGTGGGCTCAAAGTGGACTGGTGTTTGCTCTGTCAACCTCTACCCACCCCAGACTTCCAGCAACACAGTTCAAAATACCAGTGAATCAAGACTGACAGGTCTTGACCTGAGCCGTATTTATAGAAAGCACTGGTTTGTCTCCAGAGGCAATATCCTTCACAAAAGCCTATAGAAATACTTATAATGCACTGTGGAGTGCCTCGGTCATTTTGTTCAATAAGAGGTGCATTTCTAAAGTAGGAGAATAAAAATTCAATTTTTTTATTTTGATTATAAGTCTCCAGTGAACTGTTCTGTGGTTGTTCCTTACACACCAGTTCCTATTCCTTGGGACAAAGATAGGAACTATAGTAGCCAGAGCCATAACATGCTGTTCTACAGAAGCTGGAAAGTATCACAGTGCCTTGATGCCATGGATGTAGAAAAGTCCTGCCTGGCCAGAGAAACTGCATAACGCAAACTTGTGCTGAGCACTTGTTCTTCCAGCCATCCCAATCTCTCTCTCTCTCTCCTCCCTGGCTCCCTTTCTTATTCTGTTTTAAACTACCTGGTTCACATTTACCTTTATAGAAATTTCTGACTAGATAATTCACATCCTTTGAGGGGAAAAACATAGCAGAATGCCAGGTTGTATAAGACATTAACAGAAAAGAATCTAATAATTTCCTACATTTATTCTTCTCAGCATGGTATGGAAATATATTCATTGGGTTAATTTTCTTTTCCTTCTCATTGCCAAATTATTTGTTGCTGAAAACTGAGGTGTTGTATTATAGTTACTATTTATTTTGATTATTTTAAAAATTCAGTTCGATAGGAATCTTAAAGAAGAAGGAAAAAAAATCCCACAAAGTTTAAATGTAGTTACGAAAGGCAGCAGAAGAATTTGAAGAGAACAGATCTGATGAAAAAGAAAAATGGTTTAGCATTTTCAACCGACCAGAGTGGAATCAGTGAAAAGCAGGAAGTCTCAGAAGGAAACTGCAACAAAGTAAAAAGGGTTTATAAAAGAATAAATAGCCACTTCGAGAGTTGTGTTGAAAGGGATAAGGTGATATTTTTTTATCTGAGGCTATAATGAAAAGACCAGAATTACATATTTGATGCCTCTATGGGAATCAAACTTTTCCAAGACAACAAACAGACTTTTTTCCCTGGCTGAAAATCTTGAAAAGACTTAGAAACATCAGCCTGATTATATAGAGTTCTTTCCATCCATCACAATCTGTGATGGAAACAACACATAATAAAGGGTCAGGGTGATGATGATAATTGAGAACAGTCCCACAAACTAATCTGAATGATTTTTAAAGCTGGAGCCTTCTTAGGCAATGACTATCTATAGATTACGAAATGAGTGGATTAGGATGCAGTCTTCACTGTTACTAACTGTGGAGATTGTTCTGCAATCAATTTTGCCTTGATTATTGTAAATAGCCCAGGTGACATGAGCAAACAGTGTGGTGCAGTGGGGGACCCCAGGACTCAAGGTGAAGCTTGAGACTCTTTTCTCTTATACTACCCAACCATTTAACGCCCTGTGTAGGGAAGCCTTATACACCTATCTCTTAGTTTCTTCAACTTTCAGATAATAATAATAATACTTGCTAGTATTCACTTATCTGTACTCTGGTGGCTTGTTTTCAGTATCAAATTATATGAAAGAAGGAAAAAAAAAACTTAGAAAAGATTTAAAACATTGATAGATTTATTGATCAATGCTACCAGAGGTCATTCTTGCATCTCCTCAAAGCTCAGATTTCATAGCAATTTATAGCATGGATATTAAATTTATCATTTTCTAAACTTTGTCTCTTAACATATTCTTACTTAAAAATAGTAGATGAGATGAATTTTGCAAAGGAGACTTGTCTTTTACTCTTGTTTTATTTTGCTGTAAGTCTAAAAGTCCTATTGTAGAGACTCATTTTTTTAGTACTTGGAAGACTTTAAAAAGAAGTTCAAATGCAGAGACAAGTTTTAAATCCCTTTCACAAGTATTTCTGTGGTGGTGATGACAGAATTAACTGCATTGACAAAGGCCTTGACTTCCCCTATAGTTATGTCAAATGCATACAGTAGTTTGAAAAAGATAGAGCAATACTTTCTAGGAAAAGCCAGCTAGCCTTTGACAGGTTTGCAGAGCAGGAGATCCTTAGTACAGTCACCAAGGGTCTGGATCATGGATGCAGGTTGGAAATTCAGCATGTTCCTGAGTAACTGGACTCAGGGGCATACTCAAACCAACACAACTCCTGAGTCTGACATTAAGAATCCAGACCACCGATCTATTCACTTACAACAAAACTGTCTCTCTCCACGGGTAAATCTAGGCAGGGTGATGCTCACCAAAAGATTGTCTGATGGGCATGAAATCAAAAGTTTGTGCCTAACCTGAATATCTGCTATGAGGTGCCTGCATGCACACGCCAGGGCCTTGGGCTTGTGGTTCAGGACACCAGTCTTCTGGACAGGACTGGAGATGGATAGTACATCTTTGCCCTCTTTGACTACCCTATTATTGACATTTTTGTTGACTTAAGCTTTCAGATTGAGACATTTATTTTTTCCCCTTTGCCATATGAGTGCTTTCTCTTCCATTTTACCCTAGAAGGCATTCTGCCTATGTGAGGTAACCATATATTTTTGCTCTAATATATTAAGTGTTTGTTTCATAGAAATACTTGGAAGGTGATCTTTCCTAGTTCCTGGACTGCGCCTCACTGTGGCCACAGGTAAACACTCCAGGTAACTCCTCACATTTCTCCAAGCTTGCTCTGGATCCTTGAGCTCAGTTCAATATGGAATATTCACTATATCCTCTGAAATTTCAGTACCACTTTACAAGTCCATTCTTTTGTGCCAACTGGGTAGGCTAGTGTTCGCTAAAAGAGCTACATCACCCAACTCTGTTAGACTGTAGGGCTTAAGTCATTTTGCTTGCATAGCCCTTCCCTCCAATGGACAAAAATAGAGAAAGTGCATTATCCTCATTTTGCAAGTGACAGTGTTGAAATCAGTCTTCAAGAAATCGTTCTATTTCATGTGCTCCTAGTAGCTGTAAGCCTTCCTCTTGACTAGCAAGATTTTATCAAATTTTTTAAAAGTTATCAAAGAAAAACATTGTGTCTCTAATCACTATAATACTATAATATTTAAGATTTAAGCAACTACTCTATAACTGAATCACTTTGTTGTATACCTTAAAATACCACAACATGGTAAAAACCAACTATACTTAAATTTAGAAAAAACAAGCAACTACTCCAGCCCCCTAGATTCAATGGACTACATGTGTAATTTCAGCTAATATTTCTTGAGTACTTAATCTTGCTAGGCTGAGTATTAAAGCATTTTCCGTGGATTACTTCATTCAGTTCTTACAATGACCTTATGATATAAACAGTTGTGTGTTTGCATATTAAGTCGATTCAGTCCTGTCCGACTCTTTGCTACCCTGCAGACTGTAGCCCACCAGACTCATCTGTCCATGGAATTCACCAGGCAAGAATACCGTAATGGCTTACCATGCCCTCCTCCTGATCTCCCTGACCCAGGGATCAAACCCACGTCTTCTGCGTTGGCAGGTGGATTCTTTTCAACTAGTGCCACCTGGAAGCCCTGTAGGTAGTTAAATTATCGCACTTTATGGATGGTGAAATAGAAAGTAAAAACAGACAGATGGTAGAAGGTGAAGCCAGGACATAAACCTGCTGATGAAATCGGAGTGGTGTGGTGACAAGAGTGTTCATTTCCAAAAGCCTTTGTTTTTCCCATGGTACTTGTCCTGAGTTATGCCTGATCCCGATGGCAAAGATAGATCTAAATATTTGCAAGTGCTAATCATCTTGGCAAGAGCTGGGTGAATGAAAAGTGAAGAAATGTAGAAACTTGGGTTTTGTTGTTACAGGAGTTGTGTCAGGCCCTGCTTGGATCAGCTATGGTTCCCAAGCAGACAAATTTCTCAGCTGCCACAGAGCCATAAACATCGATCTGGGATCTACCAATCAGTATTCTGAGCTGTTCAGAAGAATGTCATGCAACTTAGAAGTACTGAATTAAGATTTGAACTGAGAGGCTTCCCTAATGATCCAGTGGTTGAGACTTCCTCTTCCAAAGCATGGGGGTGCTAGTTTGATCCTTGGTCAGGGAACTAAGATTCCACATGCCTGGTAGCCAAAAAGTCAAAGCATAAAACAGACACAGTATTGTAACAAATAAAATCACTTTTAAAATGCCCCCTGCACACGCAAAAGACTTGAACCCAAAAAACGGGGTTTGTGCACTACAAAACCATAACTCAAAAAAATTGTCCAGTGTTTTTGAAGGCTCATAGTTTTCACATACTTTCCAGAACATTAGATAGTTGCTTGTTGTGTATATGCACATTTTCTACTTCCAGACCTACGTTACTTGGGGACACAGTTTTCTCCTGAGAGCCCTGTAGAGAGAAACTTATGCCTCACCCAATACTCATAGGGTTCAGTTCAGTTCATTTGCCCAGTCGTGTCCGACTCTTTGAGACCCCATGGACTGCAGCATGCCAGGCTTCCCTGTCTATCACCAACTCCCAGGGTTTACTCAAATTCATGTCCATCAAGTCAGTGATGCCATCCAACTATCTCATCCTCTGACGTCCCCTTCTCCTCTAGCGTTCAATCTCTCCCAACATCAGGGTCTTTTCAAATGAGTCAGTTCTTTGCATCACGTGGCCAAAGTATTGGAGTTTCAGCNGAAAGCAAAACTGTGGTTAAGGGGGGAATATTGTATTCTAGCGCACACAAAACAGGTCTCAGAAGGGGAACAGAGAAGGGGCTTAAAGAATATTTGAAGAAATAATGACCAAAATCTCTCCAGGTTTCGTGGAAAAACTTTAATCTCCACATTGAAGAATCTCAACAAATTCCAAGCAGGATAGACTCAAAGTAATTCACACCTAGCTACATCGTAGTCAAACAATCCAGAGACATGAAGAGCATCTTGAAAACAGCAGGGGAAAAGTGAATCCTCATGTACAAGGGATCCTCAAAACCATTAGCAATTGACTTCTCATCAGAAATCATGAGGCCAGAGAGCAGTGGGTTGACACATTCAAAATGCTGCAAGAAACAGACTGTCAGCTAAAAATTCTACAAAACTATCCTTCAGAAACAAAGGAGAAATCAAGATATTCTTTAAAAAACAAAAACTGAGAAAATTCATCACAGACAGACTTGTCCTGTAAGAAATACTGAGGGGAGTTTTCTTCAAATTGAAATAAAAGGGCATGAGGCACTGTTTTGAATCCACTTGAAGAAATCCACCAGTAAAAGTAACTACAGAGGTGAATATAAAAGTCAGTATAAATGTCTTTTTGCTAGTAATCCTTTCCTCTTTAAAAGGCTTATTGATTTATTTAGGCTGCGCTGGGTCTTCATTGCTGTGTGTGGGCCTTCTTCAGTTGCAGCAAGTGGGGATATTCTCTAGGTGCAGTGCGCAGGCTTTGCATTGCAGTTGCTTCTCTTGNAATCCTTTCCTCTTTAAAAGGCTTATTGATTTATTTAGGCTGCGCTGGGTCTTCATTGCTGTGTGTGGGCCTTCTTCAGTTGCAGCAAGTGGGGATATTCTCTAGGTGCAGTGCGCAGGCTTTGCATTGCAGTTGCTTCTCTTGTGGAGCACAGGCTGTAGGCCCTTGGACTTCAGTAGTTGTGGTGCACAAGCTTAGTTGCTCAGCAGCATGTGGGATCTTCCTGGACCAGGGATTGAACCTGTGTCCCCTGCATTGGCAGGCAGATTCTTTTACCACTGAGCTAACTAGGAAGTCCTCTTTTTCTCTTTAAAATGGGGTAATAATTATAAAACTGTGTTGATGGGCTTACAGTGTATAAAGATGTAATTTACATGGTAATAAGTACAAAAGAAAGGGAGGTAATAGAGGGATTTGGGGCGAAAATTTTGGTATACTGTTGAAATTAACGTGGTAAATCTAATCTGTTGGTAAATCTAATCTGTTGGAGATAAAATCCATAATTTTAAAGTGTACAATTCAGTGATTTTTAGTATATTCATAATGCTGTGCAGTCATTGCCAATATCTAGTTCCAGAGTATTTGCATCAGCCCAGGAAAAAGAAAACCTGAACTTCCCAATTCCTCCTACCCTAGCCCCTGGCAGCAACTAATCTCTGTCTCTGTGGATTTACCTATTTGTTATATTTCATATACATGGAATAGTATACCATATAGCCTTTTGTGTCTGGATTTTTTGTTGTTGTTTACTTAACATAGGGTTCATACATGTAGCTTGTGTTAATACTTTTTTAAAAATTTTCTGAATAATATTCTATGGATTTGGTTTATCAGTTTGTGGACATTTGGGTTGTTTCCACTTTCCTTGTTATTATGAATAATGCTATGGACATTCATATGCAAGTTTTTGTGTAAATGTATGTATTCTAACTCCCAAGAATACTGTAATACACTTCAATTCTAATGGTAGCCACCTAGAGTTAGCACAGATCCCACAAATTAAGGGCTCTGTCTTCCACAAGATTGCCCCTAATTCAGACAGTGCCACAAGTTTGGGGTGAGGGGGTATTTCTGACCTACTGGCTATAAATTTAGGATTTCCCTCCAGTTCAATAAAGAAACAGTTATAATGGTATGACTGGGGCCATGGAAGCATAGAGGAGCTATCCGCCCAGAATGGGAATGTAAGAGCTTGTCGAGGAAGACTTCCCAGAAGTGACTTTTAAACTGTGACTGGGATTTGGAATTGTAAGTAGTAACTGTTTGAAAGAGTAGTTTAAGCAGAGGGAACAGCATATATGAAAGCCTGGTGTGCTCATGCTTGTTAGAGATGATTTAAGAATTAACTTTAGAACTTGACCACCAAATATGAAAAAAAAGGAAAAAAGAAGCAATATCATCCAGACTTTTGTAAGCCACTTGGACTTAATCGAGGAAACTATGTGGAGAAGAACAGGATCCAACAAAGATCCCTAAGAAACACTATGGCAGAGGAAAAAAGTGCCTGTGAAAAAAGAGAACGAAAAACCAGAGAGGCAGGAGGAAAATAAATAGAATATGGAGCCACTAAAACCAGAGGAAACGATGTTATATCAGATGCTGCTAAAATATTAAGAAAAGACTTAGAAATATCCATCAAAGTCAGCAGAGTGGAATGAATGAGCCTGGCCAGAGCTGCGCCAGCGGGTGGCTGGGGTAAAAGCCACGCTGCAGTAGATTTCAGGGTGAATAAGACTCAGGGAAGTGGAGACGGGAACTCTTGACCAGGCTCGGGGACAAAGGATGCTAGGCAGAGCAGACAGAAACAGGCATGCTGAGACCAGAGGAGGACCTGACATGATGGGGTGTTCTTGTTTTGTAATAGGGGAGACTTAGGGGGCTTCTCTGGCTGTCCGTGGTTAACACTCTCCATGTCTAATTCAAGGGCCATGGGTTTCATCCCTGGTCAGGGAATTAGGATCCCACACACCAACTGGTGCAGCCAAAAAATAAGTAAACAGGTCTTTAAAAAAATAGGGGAGACTTTTGCAAGCCAGAAGAGAAAGAAAATAATGTTAGGCATGCTCCCAGAGAAAGTAAGAGGGAATAGGATCCAAAACAAAGGTAGAAAGATCAATAAGATAAAAGAACAAGTATATGCAGATAAATTTGTAAGTTTTGATGGTGAACAGTTAAGGAGTTGCTGTATGATGACCCCTATCTTTTCTGAAAAGTAACAGACGAAGGCATCTACTGAAGTGATAGGAAGTAGTGGATCGTTCTCATATAGAGTGCAGCGGACTTGAAATGGGCACAGGAAAGAATGGGGAAGTGGTGAATTAGGGAAATCTAGTTTGTTTCTGGATAATAATGGTCCTGAGATAATGATGGTTTCTCGATAGGAACTTAAAGTGGCACCCCTCTGCTCTGAGCATCAGCATCCTGGAGGTAAGTACAAGGGCAAAACTTATATTGAATCTGGGTTATGGTTTTTGCCAGGTGGGTGCAGTGAAAGGGTAGAAGTTAGGTGGTAATATGATGGATCAAGGACTCTAGGCTGGATAAGGGAAGAAATGAAGATGGTAGGAGAATGATGGATGCCAAGAAAATAACAGCCAGTGACAGGAAGTGCCAGGGAGGTATAAGAACAGGTGGAAGTAAGAAGGGACACTTACTATAGCAGACACTGGTGACTGGCCTAATAAACCAAATATTATATTACTGGGGTTTTCAGACACTGCCATTGTATGGTTCATTAGATTCCTTATTTTACCTGTTCACTCTTTTTGGCCAGTTCATTATTTATAAGTACCCACCTCTAAAGGTGGGCTTCCCTGGTGGCTCAAGTGGTAAAGAACTGGCCTACCAATGCGGGAGATGCAGGTTCAATCCCTGGGTTGGGAAGATCCCCTGGAGAAGGGAATGGCAACCCTCTCCAGCATTCTTGCCTGGCAGGCTACTTTCCATGGGGTGGCAAAGAGTCGGACCCAACTTTGCAAGTAAACGACAATTTCTTAAGGTAGAAACCAGAAATCACAGCTGATAAAAAAAATAGTCATCACTAGCAGTGCTTCTGGAAGAAAAAATTAAATATGTGAAGTTTTTAAGTTACCTGTGAACTATTATTTTCTGTGCTTGTGTCCCTACTCATTTAAAGTATGAGCTGCCGGGGTATGACTTACACAGGAAGGTGTATATCACTGCCCACACTGGGGCCCCTACCAGGCTTCTTCTCACCTGCCTCCGGCTTCTCCTAAATTTCCTCAGCCAACCTGTCACTAAAGCATAAAACTCTTAAGTTTCAGTTTGGTTGGAATATTGTCCCTTACTTAAACATATGCTCTTGAAAAGGGCAATATGTTAACCCTTTATCAATCATTAAGACCCTTACATTACTAGCAGGCTAGCTTGCCAAGATCAGATGTTTATATCCCCAGAGAGAAAGTAGTATAAGAGATCCACATCAGTGGTAGCGATTGGGTGGGCCAGTTCCCAATACCTTTCACTAACAAAGAGAGCCCATGAGATGAAGAGAACACAAGTAGGAAGAAAATTCAAGGGGAAGATGGAAGAGGGCAATAGCAAACGTTAAATAACTTCACCGTTTTGTTCAAATTCAAACCTATATTGGAAAGCCCAATCTATGGCCAGTTTATTGAGCAGTTACTGCACCCGATTTGCTCTGACGGATTGGTGGCTATGTGTGCCTTGGTGCTTTACAACTCCTGTGTTTCGGATTTTCTGTAATACCGCTTTTACACAAGGTGATGGCGTGCCTTGTCATCATCCTCATTGTAGCAACAGACGTGCTCAAGCTGGCTGTGTTAAATCATTTCAGTAGTGTTTGGATCCATAGATGCCGGGTGTCAAGAGCCTCCTCAGTTAAGATTCCCCACTTCACAGGAAATTATGACTTCTTTTTCTGTGTTTTGATACACAGGTGAGATACTAAGAGGCATATGGCATGCTATAGTTCCTGGTTTGATTTCCTTTTTCCTGTTGTGTGCAAGTCTTTTATTTGGCTAGACTGGTTACCTAGGAAACAGCTGCAGGGTAAAGATGGATTGGCTGTTTGGGAAATGAAATTACAGACCCCTTCAAGAAACAGAAGACCTGTTGGATAAAGCAAAAAATTAGTGAATGGCTAAGTTTATGCTTAATTTAGTGTGCTTCAAGAAATCACACTGAGTTCTATAGAGAATTTAGTTAATGCAGCATGATTTTTAAATTTAGTTTATTTTTTAATTTCACCAAATGTTTGTTAATTCCTGCTTTGCACCCACTGCTGCAGGCCGTTCTGAGAGCTTTCAGTGAAGTGAAACATTCAGTTCCCTCATTTTCTGTTTGGGTCTTAAAGAAGCTACCTTAAAACCAAGTGCATGGGGCTTCCCTGGTGGCTCACTGATAAAGAATCCTGCTAATGCAGGAGACACAGGTTCGATCCCTGATCTGGGAAGATTCACATGCCACGGAGCAACTAAGCCCATGCACCATAACAATTGCGCCTGTGCTCTAGAGCCCAGGAGCCACAACTGCTGAAGCCTGCGTGCCCGCAGCTACTGAAGCCAACTCCTGAAGCCTGCATGCCCTGAAGCCACCACAATGATAAAGCCTACACACCGCATCTAGACAAAGGCCTACACAGCAATGAAGACCCAGCAAAGCCAAAAATAATAGATAAACAAATAAAAGTTATTTTTAAAAAATCAAATGCACAATTATATGATACAGTCTGTAAGTGTGTTCAGAGAATTTGGAGGATGTAAAAGATCTTAGCTAGTCAGTGTGAGTGGTGGATTTGAATCTGCAGATAGGAGATAATACTTTGAGGTAAAAGATGACATTTAAAGACCTGGTGAAAGTTCNTGCACAATTATATGATACAGTCTGTAAGTGTGTTCAGAGAATTTGGAGGATGTAAAAGATCTTAGCTAGTCAGTGTGAGTGGTGGATTTGAATCTGCAGATAGGAGATAATACTTTGAGGTAAAAGATGACATTTAAAGACCTGGTGAAAGTTCGGGTACTCACAGTACCCGAACAATACATTCAACAATAGCAGCACAGTTACCCTTGCAGTTCCCTACATCCAGACAGGTTATGGAAAATATGTAACTCTGATAGAAATTATATTGCCATAGAATCTTAGGAAAATGAATATTAGCAGCAATGTTGACCAACCACTGTTTGCACTAAGGCTTACATAATTTAAGAAAAAAAAAATCTATTTTAACCAGAAGTGTGACAGAGTATTAGTTTTGTAATCTCAAACCACTACAGAAATGTGAGCACATAAGAGACACTCAATAAACTATTTGTGAGTTGATTTGCTTATATACAGTATACTTTCCTGTTAGTATTAACTTTTCTTTTCTTCCAGAACATAGCTGTTGAATATTTGGTCTTGATTTGTGGTGATAAGGCATTTTGTAAATATAGGAGCATAACTCTTCTTTCAAAGCTGAACATCTGTCAGGTTATCTCCATTTGATTTCTAGGAAGTATAGCTATCTCAGTGGACTCAATGGTCATGAGTTTGAGCAAGCTCTGGGAGTTGGTGATGGACAGGGAAGCCTGGCATGCTGCAGTCCATGGAGTTGCAAAGAGTCGTACATGATGAGCAACTGAACTGAACTGATAGATACAATTTTCATTTTCTTACTTGTTATCTCTGTATTCACTTGGTGTGGTGTGGCTCTCAGGAGAGGAGGAAAAAGCAGTCCTACTCAGAAAGCATAACAATCTACAGGCGCAGAAAATTAAACTCGAGTCCTCCTTGCCATGCCCATAAATGGAAAGTAAGAGGGGCAACAAAAGGATACTCAGAAATATTTTGAAGGAGAGATCTATTGAACCTACAGCCTCAAATATTTACCAGCAACGAATAATTCTCAAATTTAAATTTCACTGTGCTGGCTGTTTAGAGTTACCAATGAAAGTGTCTTTGTACCAATATTTAAGTAGTGAAGAAAGTTGTTACTGTAATCAGAATCCATAATATTGAATTTTTCCAGAGGGTCTTTTATTGCCTGTTGTCTATTCTCACAGTAATTAGAGTTTTTATAAATGAGGTAGTGACTACAAAGGGTAATTTGTTAGAAGTTTTTTGCTGAGTGATCAGGAATGGTTTCCTGATAGAAGTGCTTGAGCACTGCTGTGAATGCCTTCTTTATTTCCCAAATTACTATAAGATGGCTTCTCACAATAAGACACACTCTCTCCCCCAAGTTTCCTTTTCAAGAAAACTTTTTAGTGTTTCATTTTAAGAACAATTATGCAACTCCCTGGTACCGCCTCACTCCTGTTGTCGCCCCTTTTCTGGTCTCAAGCAATTACCAGGATACTAAAAAGGTTGGGCTTCCCTGGTGGCTCAGTGGGAAAGAATCCACCTGTCTGCCAGAGCAGGAGACACGGGTTCAACCCGTGATCTGGGGCGTTAGTGATTGTCCGAAACTTTGAACTAAGCCTATGAACTCACTCCACTCCAAAAACAGTGACTATAGGAGGCGGATAGTGTGGCATTACTGTGAAGGCTCGCTCACTTTCTGCCCCTCTCCCCCCTCATCTCCTCCACCTTGCTGGAGATGATCCCATAATTATAACGCTCTATGCACCTCTTCGGAGATCACAGGAAGCGCCTAATTATCAGATGATTTGAGAGAAAAAGTCCAGCCCATTTGAGTTATGTGTTCCACTCTTGAAAAGTTACAGTCAAAGTTAGCCTTAGAGGCAAAAAAAGACAACTCAGTTTTGAGAGCAGAGCTGGGTTTTTTGTTTTCTTTGAACACANAATTATCAGATGATTTGAGAGAAAAAGTCCAGCCCATTTGAGTTATGTGTTCCACTCTTGAAAAGTTACAGTCAAAGTTAGCCTTAGAGGCAAAAAAAGACAACTCAATTTTGAGAGCAGAGCTGGGTTTTTTGTTTTCTTTGAACACATTGATTATTTCTAAAAATGTACTAATGGCAAAGGCAACTTGCAAGAAAGCAGAACCCAACCAACAGCCCCACATATTCACGTATATATACAGCTCCAGCCCTGGTCTGTCTGCTCCCACTAAGGGCAGCTTCCCAAAATGGCTCACAAAGGAACTTGTTCATGGCACGTGCTATAATTTTGAGGTTAATGTCTTTTTGTTGTAGCTGTTGTTCATAGTGAGAAAATAAGACCAACAAAAGATGCAAAAATCTATTATGTTTTCAGTGGCTCCAGAAATTTCTTGAATTTTGGGCAGCTGTTTTCTCATTTTTAGTTGCTCTTAAAGGGAGAAGCAAGCAAGTTTTACTCAGAAGTAACATTTTAATTGTTCTTCTTAGTGGGGAAAAGGATAAAATAATTACTTTTTCATCTTCCTTGTCTTTACCCCAAATTTGATAGAGGGGTTCCTTGGGTTTGACATGAGAACATGTTTAAAAATAGCACTTCATGTTTTACCAAAAAACGCTTTCATTTATTTAAATGGGAGAGAGGTGTTTTAAAAATTAGCACTGATGC
Organism: Neotragus pygmaeus; assembly: GCA_006410875.1. Classification (NCBI taxonomy): domain Eukaryota; kingdom Metazoa; phylum Chordata; class Mammalia; order Artiodactyla; family Bovidae; genus Neotragus; species Neotragus pygmaeus. The sequence goes on from SJYV01030657.1 coordinate 145,568, forward strand.
CTCTGTGCTTTTTTGCTGAAGCATGCTAGTAATGATTTAGCAATGTGAGCACTTTTACATTGTACAAAAATTGTTGAACTTACCAAACAGGGTGAACTTCCTAGTTTTTCTAACATTTTCTTGAATTTCATGGAAAAATGCTTATATTGCAATATTCTTAGACCTTTTACATTTAATAAAATAATATTGGTTCTAGTATTTAATCCATTATTTAATTTTATCTACATATTACTCTTAGAAATATTTTGAGTTTGCCTTTAATTTTTTTTTAAAGTGTGTTTCTTCTCAGCCAAAACAATATACGGTGAGACTTAGATCTGGGAATAGAAATGTTTCATTTCTTTCTGCTAGAATGATAAGCCCAGCGAGAGCAGGAACCTCATCTCTCTTGTTCACTTATTTCCCTGGAGCCTACTACAGTGCTTGACTCAAGCACCCAGAAAAGTAATAAATGACTGAATTAATTGCCTTCTATGACATGTGGGGTTTGTTTAAGTGTACTTTGCATGTTAAATGAAATATTTCTATGTAGCGGACTGCAGCAGAATGCTGCAGAGTAGGACCCAGAGGGATTAAGTGCTGGGATGACCCACTCAGAGAGAAATAAGATTTAATGGGTGTTGGTAGGGACTATTCCCCTGGGTGTGCCAAACCCACTAACATATTCCTGTGTTTTGCATCTCCCCAGGAGCACTCACTGTAGGCCTTGTGCGACAGTGTCAAACAATCCATGGGCGAGACCGGACATGCATCCCACCTCGGCTTCCCCCAGAGTGGGTCACCACACTGTTTTTTATCATCATGGGAATCATTTCATTGACTGTCACTTGTGGTTTGTTGGTGGCTTCCCACTGGCGAAGAGAAGCCACAAAATATGCTCGATGGATAGCATTCACTGGAAGTAAGTAACCTGTGCTAAGTAAATTTGTCTAGAAGGCACTCACACTGGTATTTTTATGAAGATATTCAAGTCTCAATAATAAGGACTGTCTAATCATCAAAGAGCACCATTTGTGTACGGCCATCAGATAGACTGCACGCAGTCCCATCAGCTCTTCAGAATTCTCATCACAAGACCAGGACATCCAGACCTTAATTGCTTTGAATAAAGTGCTATTTTAATGAATTTTATTTTTGCTCACACTGTGACATAAGCTTTCCAGGCCTGTGACTCAGAGCTACTACTAACCTGAGTCTTTTCTTCTTCTTAAAGGTATTGGTATCTTCTGTCAAATAAATCTAGAAAAATATATACAGAAATATAAATTAGTTTAAGGTGGTGATTTGCTTTTTAATATCATTGATTTGAGTTTCTACTGTAAGTGGTTGTGTGATCATTGAAAAATCAACACATTTAGCTATCTAACAATTGTTTGTCAACATTTCTTATGCCATTAGGCTATGCCCAAGGGTATGATACATATATTACACATTCTCTTGTACTTTGCAAAATTGGTTTAATTTGAAAACACAACACAGGCTTTTCCCAAGCTAAAAACAACAAAAATGCACAAAGGAAAGATTCCTGTAATTTTGCTTCTTCTTTCTAAAGCAGTTTTACCCCCCAGGGAACATTTGTCAAAGTCTGTAAACATTTTAGATTGTTCTAACTAAGGAGATGCTACTGGCGTGTAGTGAGCAGAGTCCAAGGATGCTGCTAAGAAGTGTACAAATGCACAGAATAGCCCCCACAACAAAGACTTATCTGGCCCCAGATGCCAATAGGGCCTGTTAAGAAACTCTGCACTAAAGAACAACATGACTATACCTGTGCCAAACAATATAGGATTTAATTTCTAATTCAATATCTTATAATCATCTCAGGTTTTGTTAAGTTTTTTAAAAAATAAATATTATAGCACAGCTTACTTTCCCTTGATATTGTCATGTAGAATTTATAGGGGCAGGCATAATCCCATGTATTCCTATTAATGTTAAAACTCAATTTATTCTTAAAGATCATAGGATAGGGATATTAGTTCATGAGTCTCTTTTTCTCCCTCTCTATCTGTGAAGTTCTTTCTCTTTAGAGAATGTATACATTTCCAGATCTGTTTTATTCTCATCTCTATTTCTCCCTTAATTTTAAAATGTAGATCAAGTTGCAGTTGACGTAAAAATGCTTCTTCAACCTTGTTAAGAATTGTAAAACAAGTTGATGATCTTGTTTGAGGTCAGACCTCCTGAGACAGTTTTCTAAATAGTAGGGTCTAGAGGCAGTTACAGAGATGGGGCTACTAAATTAAAGGGTACTAATGAGGAATTTAAAGAGAATCTTTACTTATAGATACAGTTACTTATCCAGATAGAATTCACTCTTTAGGAGTAAAATAACATCCAGAAGGATTTAGTTAAAATTTGGGAGTGCATATTCCTTGATGGCTCAGACAGTAAAGAATCTGCCTGCAATTCAGGAGACTTGGGTTCAATCCCTGGATTGGGAAGATCGCCTGCAGAAGGAAATGGCAACCCACTCCCGTTTTCTTGCCTGGAAAATTCCATGGACAGAAGCTACAGTCCTTGGGGTCACAAAGAGTCAGACACGACTGAGTGACTAACAGTTTCACTTTCCATGCTCTGAATATCAAAAATCTAAAATATAAGTTAGCAAAGCAGCATGAGTCAAAGAAAAGCACTAAGTTACTCACATGAGCCATTGATTCTTGTGACTCAATAAAAGGAAAGAACTTTGATTATCTTGTTTTTCATTCCTCTTCAAGAGAATATTTACACATGTATTTAAATGTACTACCTTGAAATGTAGAATTTTTTCCTTTATTTTTCAGTTTAAATAATTTAAATTCTTAAAACATGTGTATGATATCTAATTCAGCGCCTATGAAAGGGTCGCCAAGTGAAAAGTAGATCTCATTTATGGCCCCGCCACCCAGTTAGCCACTACTCCTTTCCCGGAAGCAACCATTCTCACCAGTTTCTGGGGTTTCCTACCAGAGGTGTTCTATGTGTAGAAACATATATGTATATGTGTGAGTCTTCTATAAATACATATTTATACTGTTCTGTATCTTGGGTTTTTGGTTAAACAGTATATCTTAGGGTTGATGTTATCTAAGGAAGCGTAGAGCCTTTCTCTTAACTTCCTTAAATGCATTGTTTTTGTTACCCCAGCTAGTCTACTGGGGTGGCAGTCAGAAGAGGGGTTGGACTCCCCCTAGTGTTGCCATTCAGCCTTTGAAAATGTACTTCTCAGTCGTTCTGTTAAGAATATAAACTAATTTTCGAATGGATTTACACAGAGGACGTGCTCAAAGGAGAGCCACACATTAGGGACTCACCTGTGGTGGCAAGAGTGACAAAAAGACGTGTCTTTTTCTTCAAGTCTTTTTCTTGTCCTTGCTTTTGCCACCTTAATTTACTTGTCTGCCAGTACACCTGATATCTGGCTCTCACCACCAAGAAATCTATGCCATACAGGATATGAAGATATGTTTTTACAGACTTTTTTAGGACCCAGAACTTAATTGTCAAAAGTTGATAGATATTTTCAGCATAAACAGTATTTTAAGATCTGAAGTAACTTCTCAGGTCTCAAGAGCTTAAAAAAAATCTCATGCACCAGCATTAAAAACTCCTCAGGAAGTATAGATAACTTGATTCCTTGGATTAGAAATCACTGTTGGATACAATCAGGTGTTCATTGCTTCCTTGAAATTTGATTAAGCTGTTCCTAACCAATTTGGAAAATATTTTTAACACTTGTAAAATATTAAACCCTGCTTTAAATATAGTCATTAAGTGGTAAATGATTACTGTAAAGGATAGATTTTTATTTTACAGTAGAAAATAATAAAGGATAGGAATTAAGTTGGAGCATCAGTTAACAGAATGAACAAGAGTAACATCTGCATATGTCTGAAGCACTTCTAAATTGTTTTAGTGTTTCCTGAAGTTAGATTAATCTATATTAAAGAACAAATTGTTTTTAAGACAATAATGTTTTCCCATTGCTTTTATTAGATTGTCTATAGCTATTTAGATTGTGGTTTCATTTTACTTACCAAACCATATTAAGACATAAGAACCATTAAAGGTTGGTGACATACAACACTGATGAGGGGACATTGGCAGCGCTAATAAAGCTGTTTATTGCTAGCTATACAACAGAAAGGCCAAAAAATCTAATGCTTAATACCTGAATTTTTCATTCGCTTTGTAGTAGGTATCTAAAAGAATCTAAATTTGCTTATGTAACATTATTTGGTGTGGTCATATGCCCAAAATGAAAACAAACTCTATGTCAGTTTAATATAAAATAGTCACGTAAATGGTGCAAAGCAAACAAGCATGCTGGTGTGTTTCTTAAGCTAGTGTATTACTTAAGAAAATGTTGCCTTTTACTACATTTCTAGAGCTATTCTGTCCAGGAAATATTTCTAATTGGCCTTTTCAGATCTCTCCTATTAAATTTTGTTGATTGAGTAACACAGATAATTTAGGACAAGTGTCAACTGGTATATTCATCCAGGATTCTGTCATTATTGCTGGGAATGGGTTTAACACAGAAAAGTTTTCTCATTGATTTAGTAATGGGGATGACTATAGTATTCTGCCTTCACAATACACTGAGGAAATATTTCTGCCTTCAGAGAAAGTTGAAAGACTTTGAATATGCTTTCAAAAAACACAAAATATTTTCTTGGAAGAGCCATCCTATCTATAGGTAATTTGTGTTTCTTAAGAAGAGATTTTCTTTGGTAGCATAGGGGAGCACACTGTTTCTAAAACAACCAGCTATGGAATAACTTCAACCCAAACACTGGATTTTCTGATACCTTTCTAAAAGCATCTTAGCAAATAATATATTTCATGGTATTTGTATACAAAACTCAAAGATTTCCCCACCATCCCCCTCATTAAATTCTGTGCAGTCAGAAACCTGGGAGAGTTGTGCTTTTTAATTTTTTTCAAATGTCCATGAGAACTACCTGCAGTTTGTTCCTCACATCAGAAGTGTGTGGCTGTTTCCACTAGCTGATTTTAAATCAGAGTAAGGTAAATAGTGTCTATATTTGTATGTACCTTTTCTCAATTCCTTATAACTAATATCAGTTGAGAAGAGCAGAGAATTGGGAAAATAATACTAGGAAGATAATCAACATTTATTCAGCACTTAACCTGGCACTGTGCAAAAGACTTAAAATTGTTTTGTTTATTCTTCTACAACTTACCCATTTTCAGAATTTTAGAAGACTAAGATTACACTAGTAGAGGCAGAATTTAGCCTCTGTCTGACTGAGCCCTTTGCCATAATTTAAATGGTCAAGAATTGTATATACAATTACTTAGTAGGTTTGGTGGCCTTTCTTAATGCTTGCATTCAAAACTGTATGTAAAAGGCTAAACCAACTTTTGTTGTGTTTAATTGTTAAGCTTGGAGGATCTGTAGTATATGCAAACCTTTTTATAAGTGGTCCATGTTGTAACAGATTTGACCATGTTGTCATCAATCCACAACCCTGCTTATAAACTTCCTTTGTGCCAAATTTTCATTGTTTTCTTAATCACCAAACCATGTTACTAATGTTATGTTTTGGTTTGTTTTACAGTGATCCTTTTCTGTATGGCTGCCCTAATATTTCCAATAGGATTTTACATCAATGAAGTCGGAGGTCAACCTTATAAATTACCCAACAACACAGTAGTTGGGTCATCATATGTACTTTTTGTCTTATCAATTTTCTTTACAATAGTAGGACTTCTATTTGCTGGCAAAGTTTGTTTACCAGGCTGATGAATGTCTAAATTGCTTGACTCTTTTATTATTTTTAATTTTATTTTATTTTTTTATTTTTGGAGGGTGGGGAGAACAAAGGCAAGGCATCTGAGTAGTCCTCACATAGGAAGATGCTTAGATGAAACTGATGCTGAAAAGAAAAAAAAAATGCTTTGATTTGTTCTCACTATGCACTTTGGATTTAAAAACAAAAATAAGGAGAGCCTTTTCCATAACCAAATACAGACAATATTGACTAAATCTCCTGAGCATATTCAGGCAGTCAGGTCTGCACTGTGATAGCAACCTAGTGAAGGAGAATGCTTTATACTGAAAAGCATGTGTCCCTTTGTACCCTGTTGTTCCATTTTTAACGTCTAATGATTCATTTGAGGGAGGAAAAGAAAAAAATCTAAGTATTTATGAATCATGGCGGACCAGAGGGATGCAAAAGATGTTCATGTGGGGCTGGCCTCACCTCCTAAGAAATTCGTGTTCACAGCTTCCTTGTAATGGTATGAGTCTTTGGCAACAGAATGGATTGCCATTGCATCACTGCACCAAGAAGCCAATAGATCAAAACTTCTTTGCTAAAATGTATGTAAAAATTCTGAAATTCCCTATTCTCTGTGTACAAAAAAAAAAATTAAACACTAAGAAACATGTTGGGGGTGGGTGGAAGGGGGAAATGTTCCTTATATTTATATAAATATATATATAATATATATATTTTGCTGATGCAGTATACAGTGTGTATATATGTGTGTGTGTGTGTATGTGTGTGTGTAAATTTATATACACACATGTGCAAACAGTTCCTGGAAGAGAACTCTGAATGCTTTGCTAGCAAAACACTGTGGTGTGCAAACCTAGAACCCAATAGAAAAAAAAGCCATTTATCTGAAGGCTGCATAGTGGAGAGAGTCTTCAGTTTACCTCATTCTTTGTAGCAGCCCTTGATTTTAACTGGTTTTTGTAATAGGTACAAATAATCCCATACCTTTCTAGGTGCAATTTTAAGTTAAACTAAAATTCTTTGTAGAGTTAATTTATTTGTACATGATAGTAGAAGGTAAGACCATGTCAAATCTTATAATTTGGGGAATCTGACACTATTTAAATTATTGGCAACTGTTGTCTGTTGTACAGAGGTTCTCTTTTTCAACTGGCTTGGTCTGTTACATTAATAATGCATTTTATATGTTCAAGCACACAACTTTACATAAGTTCAAAATCTAGTAAGATCAATTTATAATATTTTGGCTATTTATAACACTAACTTCACTCTGCTATAAAAATTAATATTCTTTTCATCTGTAAACATTATTAATAATCTCCTTTACCAAAAACATGAGCAATACAATATTTTCTTTAAATGCTATATGCCTTGTTTGCTGAAAGCTAACATCTTTGCGTTTAGTTTAAAGAGCTGTACTAACCTCACAGCTTTATATTTCTTCCTGAAAGCAGCATTGCAGCTTAACGTTTGAGCCCACAGATCATTTTGAAATACAGTATTTCTCTTCTCCACATTTCCATGCCTTCATGCCTAGTTGTTTTTCCAGGCAAACACGATAGGTAATCTCCTGTTTGAAATGTGGGGCAGGAGAGTCTTTCATGGCAACAGCAACCCGAGTGTCCTCTCAGTAGAGTGTAGGTCCCTTGTTTCACACAAATGGAAACGAATGCACTGGTCTCTTTTGTTTGTTTGTTTGTTTGTTAATGATTACTTCAGAGATGGGGCTGCCTCCTCAGTTATTCAAGGTATGAAATGGAGGAGCCTGATGTGTTTCACACTGGCTTGTTTGACATTCATATTTCTTACTGTTAATTCAGCAGTATTTGATTGTAGAAGAAAACCCCAGTGTTTCAGCTCACTCAGGAGTCAGGGTAAGAGGTGGACCACCCCTGTGGTGTGTTCCTTGAGTGTACTGGGGGAGTGTCACACATTTCCTTCCCAGGGTCAAAGAAATCTCTAGGAAATGCCTGAGGGAGATTAATTTTCCCCAAGTATTATGATGTCTAGTCCATTCTAAGAATACCACTAGACATGTGCCGTGGACATTTGGGATTGCAGTTCTCATTGTGACTTGATTGGACCTCAGTCAAGTGGATCACTTTGAAGGAAAGCTTTGGTTGTCGCCATTATACCACTGAAGTAAAGTGTTATTAGCAAAGTATGGTTCAAATTAATTTATAGTAATGACCAAGAGCTTTTCTCTTCCAAAAGATGAATTTTACTGTAAATAGTTTCTCAAAGTATTTCTAACTGGATCAAGAGCATGGGGAGAGAAAGTTTCTCAGCTGCTAAGAATTTCCCCACTGTTTACTTCTTTCACTTACAGTGGTATTGCATATAAGATTGCAGAATTTAAGGTTTTATTTGTATCTATTACACAAACCATAAACTTGTCTTTAATTTCATCACTGTCTTGGAGGTCCAGTGCACAAAGGACTGATGGGGGAAACTCCCCCTAACCAGTCTGCACTCTAACCCAGGATGAAAACCATCCCATCAAGTAGTATGTGAAGTCACATCTTTGTACTCTTCCAGACCAAACATTGAAATGGACTCATTCATATAAAATTCTATAAATCCTGTAAGTGAAAAGATAGACAATTGTCAGCAGTTGCTTTTAAAAAGGTCACTATAATAAGTACTATAGAGTACAGTATTAATTTATAGCAGGAAATCATATCTTGTAAACTGTATATAAAACACTGTTTAATGGTGCAATCATTTGTCAAACTTTTGTCTGTTACATTGTTTTTAGAGTGTGTGCATTCTTCTCATACCTAAGAACATCACTGTAAAATCTGCTGAAAAATATTTATAGGTTTTATTTGCACAAGATTTAATTAGTTTGAAATTTTTGGAAGCTCCTATTGAACATGCCTAAACATCTGTAAACATGAAAAATCTTCAATTCATTAAAAGCAAATATTTCAGTATGATTCTTTCCAAAGGTAATCCATGTTCTATGTTGTTAATGTGTGTATGTAATTTTTCTGACTCTTCTATTTCTTATAAACCTATTTTCTGTTTCATTTGTTTTGCTTTTAAAGGAGTCTCTTTTTTTTTTTCTTTTTAATGTTCTAGATGACCAAAACACTTCATTGATTTTTACTCTTTTGCCTAAATCTTTGATATCCCTTTTGATGTTCTGTGAATTCACTTAATCTCTTAAGTAAAATAGTGAACAGTCCTGGTGACATACAGTCTATTGATTTTGAGGAAAGACCCTGAAAAGGTATTGGAAACTAACTTTGAATAACACTACTCTTAGATATTATTTTGCATCGTGGGCTTCATGGGAAGAACATGTTGCATTTATTTTGTCTTTATTAAAAGACTACTAGCCACAAGTTACTCTGATTATAGTAGCTGTTTTATCAACCCACTTTGATCTTCTTTTAAAATATTAAACTTACATTCACAATTCAAAATAGTAAGGTATCTTTCAGAACTGATTTTTGAAGGATAAAAGCATATGAAGGAAAAAAGTGGCCTGTGTAGGTTGTAATCCCTACACGGGACTTATTAGTTATATCACCTCAAGAGATTTTAAAGTTTGTGATCAAGGCCTGTATATTGCCCCAAACTTTATTAAGGATTGTTTTCTAATTGGTTATAGCATTTTTCAATTAATAGTTTAAAAACAAATTGTTAATACAAACTGTATAAAATGAACATAATTTTTCTTCACTTGTATTTTTGTTATTGAGCAAGTTTATCAAAATAAATTGTCTACTAAAGAAACTAAAAAGGCTTCTATTGCTTTGAAACAAGCTTTGAATTTAAAACTTTATTTTAGAAACAAATTTCTTATAGAGGTTTCACGTACTCACACAGTGACACTTTGATGCCTCTTGGTTTGATTTTGTTGTTAGCATTGTGCCAGGAAAAGGTCTCCCCTCTCCCACTCTCCTACCTACCCGCTAGGGAAGAGATGCTGTTAATATTCCACAACATGGGTTAGTGTGTGTTTACCAATAAGAAGAGGCACTCAGCAATAAAAGACCGTACATGTGGCACTCTTCTATCTCGTGTTTCCATAGACTTGAAGAGAGGTACTGAGCCAAGGCGCGCTCATCTTTTCTTTTTTCCTTGCACATTTACCTAAACCCTTTCGTCTTTGCTTCAGTCTTCTGTTTCTACTTTTATTTCAGGCCAAAGACTCTTAGCTTATAAGACTTTAAAACTGGGCGTGAAGGAGCAATGTAGAGCCTTTTGGTTTCCAGACTCATTCACATCCTCCATCCCAGCTTTACTGTAACTCTGTTTAGTAGTATTGGGAGTAGCCTAGCCTAATAGTAACTAGTAATCAAATAAAACACTAGGTTTGCCCTTCACTGCTGTTTCTTTATATGGCTTCTGCAGGAGCCTCAAGGGGAGTTGGGAGTTTAATAAGACAAGGTAGGATTTGGATGTTCCTGGCTTCTGGACCTTAACGGCATCTTCTTAGGATGACCAACCATCCCAGTTTGTTTGAGACGGGGCTTTTCTGGGACATGAGATGTTCAGTGCTGTAACTGAGAAAGTTCCAGGCAAAAAGAATTATTGGTCACTCTACTTTTGCACCATTCAGGTCTTACCCCAATTTATAACACAGATTTGAGGTATTTGAAGGGTTATTTTCTATAAATATCAATGAATAGGTCAACTGGAAATGGTAGTGGTTGACTAAATACTGAACTTCTAAGAGAGGGGGGAAAAATGCCTTTTTCTTCTCTTTGTAGGAAAAGGCAACACACTGTCTTTAAAGAACAATAATATGAGTTTAAAAATACTTTGAGTTAGTCTTCCATCAACTCTCTTCTAACCACTGTATGAGAAGATTATAGGAAAAACACCAAGACAGAGAACTGTGGGTTCCTTTTATGCAAAGTCAACTCTTCTGGGTCACAGTTACCCAGCAACAAAATAAAAGTAGTTATTTATAAGTTGTATTAAAGATAGAAAGCATAATGTATTATTTTTTAGAATTTTGGTTCTTTTCCCAGCAAGAAAAAAAAAACACTGGGATATTTTCAAGCACATTCAAGGTTTCTACAAATAAGCCCCAGTTCTAAAGACTTAAGACCACCCAAGATTGATTTCAAGATGAGATTCTTCAGGCGACTCAAATTTTCAGAGCTGGATGAACTCTAAAAGCATGTTCAGTATTTCCATTTTCCAGATGAAGAAATCAAGGATTCAAAGGCTTCTTGACTTTCCCAAAGTCACATAACTAGGTCTCAGCAGGACACTCAATACTGTAGAAAGCAATGTGTTTGACAGATAGGCCTTGGGCAGTTGTTGACCTAGGACAGTTCTTCAAATTCTATAGTCACTTGAATTAGTGTTTCTTCAACTAATCTCCATCTACGTCAGTTCGTGCAAATCATTTCTGCCAAAGTAATCTTAACACAGAACACTTCATTTCTTCACTTGAGTTCCTGTTAGTCCCACAGTTACAGAACAAAATCCAAGCTTCCTTACCATAATATCGAAAACCCTTAATGCGCTGACTTCAGGCTATCTCTTCAGTTTGATTTCCCATCATTCTCTTTTCACTTTTTACTGACAAACCATCTTCATTCTTTTACTACACCTTGCTCTCTGTCTTAGCTGTACCTGTATGCCCTCCCCCTTGCAATTTCTTTAATCCCTTTTGTATTTTAAATTGTCTAATTTTTTGTGCTGTGTTTCTCTTTTGCTTGTACCTCTGTAACAGAACTAACTAGAGGGGGATCGACTGCCTGGATTCAAGTCTCAGTTCCACAATAAGTCACGTAATAAATCCCTTAATCTCTGTGCACTTTGGTTTTCTTATCTGTAGCCCGGGTCTGATAGTACCTACCTCATAGGGTATTGTTGGTTTAAATGAGGTAAAGCACAGAAAGTTCCTGATACATAGTAAGCCTTCAAGTGCTAGTTGCTGCTGTTATTAAACACTTCTCTATAATTGGATCAAACTTCTAAATTCAAGGAATGTGGCTTTCTCATAGTCCAGAGACCTGACACAGTGCATTACATGAATTATCATGATTAAATCTGGGGCTAGGTTATAAAGGAAAACTATGAAACTATTTCCTGGAGATGTGAAAGGCCCACTCACTTATCTGCCAGGATTGTTTCAGTGCACTTTTTCCTGAAAGCAGAGACATGCATAAATCAGCAGCCTTTATGGGTGAGTGTGGTTATTTTATTGGTAAGTATTAGACTGTGTAACATGCCAGTCTTACTGACCCTCTTAAGATTTCTCTGGACTCAAGACCCTTTACTACTGAATTCACAGTGCTCTAATATTGATACTCATACAGAGGACCACGATGATAACAAGCACCTCGTTGATCCTGAAGAGAACTCTGGAGGCTTCTTCAAGCTTGTGGGTTCTTCATTCTCTTGAAGTCTTCCATACATGTGGTATGTTTTGCCGAGACCTGGTTCTGCCAAGATGGTTTTCATTGTTTCTGCTAAAAGGAATGGACTCAAGGATTTGATCTCATTTTAGAGGAGATTATCCCCAACTGACCATCTTATGGCACTTTAGTTGCTATTGCCAATGTGTTTGGTCACCATTAAATCAATATTATCTGTTGGGGCAAGTCAGTAAAATTAATGCTATGTCCTAACGCTGGCACTCTTCATGTTGTTTAAATAATTTCGTTGTGTAAGACAGTTCAAGTATTTTCTTAAATAAAAAACTTAAAACCTTTTTCTTTGACATTGCTGTTTTCTGTGGCAAAATGCAAATGTAGTTGAAGAACCACCAAAGAAAACCTCTCCCACTATCCTTGATAAGTCGTGTTAGAGGGGGAAAAGTAATCACATATCTGAGAAAGTTGCTAACTACCTCATCTTCTACATATTTTGCTAGTGTAGTGAGAGCAAAATGGACTTGTGTGTTGCAGTCCCCCCCACACACACACACACCACACAAATACTTTAGCTCGTTTCTGCTTTCAGGGTCACTGGCAACTTTTTCTTGTCCTCAGTGCTGCTGTGGAGAAGAAAGTTAACCATGACCCTAAATTGGGACAAAATATTTTTTTCTTCTAACAGTAACACATGTCTGTAATTTTTAAGTAAATATAGGAAATTAAAGTTCCCTTCCTGACATTCCACCTTCCAGAGAGTACCACTGTTGATACTTTACTAGGTATTCTTTCAGAGACTGCTTTCTTTACTGTGTGTGTGGATGTGTGTGTGTGTGTGTGGTATTTGCATATATATATGTGGATGTATCCTGTTCAACTGTTTTAACAAAAGCAAGATCATATTATACATGAGTAGCACTACTTTCTTTTTTAACTTAATTTATGAAGACTATCTTTCTGTGTCACTAAATATAGATCCTCCTCATTTTAATGACTATATAGATACATCTCTTACACACTGTATAATATAGATATATTTCTTCTTTCCTGTTGTACATTTGTCTCCAGGTCTTTGCTATTACAAATAATGCAGTTGTGAACTTAATCCTTAGATAACAAAAACTCCCCAAATATCTTGCCAAGTAAACTAATCTGACATTCTAACTGAAACACATCAATTTATTAATGCAATTCATATTTTTAAAAATACTGGTTAAAAAATAGTGGCATTTGTAAGAGTTTAGAGAAAGAAACTAACATTAAATCCATGTTGTGTTTTTCCATATGTCAATTAATACTCCTATGAGGTAGGAGACAGTATTTTATAAATTAGAAAACACTAAGAAGGGTGAACCATTTACCCAAAGTTTCATTAGTGAATTGGGGTTTCAAACCTAGGTTCCCTGACTTCAAATCTAGAACTGCTTCTGCTGTCCCACATTGCCAGTTTGGCTAGTCTAAAGAAAATAAAAATAGCTTGTCCCAGATGCATGATTCCTTGGCTCAGACATGAGCAGCTAAATCCATGGTTTGCTTCTTCTGGATGTGGAATGCAAACAACTATAAAAGGTAGTCTCTACTTATAAATATTACATATTGAAAGAAAAAATTATATAAAAGTTATTAAGTTGTCTTTAATCTGCCATTATTCACTGCTCTTTGTCAAGCTTTCTGCAATCATTGCTAATTGGTATTTTATAGTGCTTACTTCCTTAACTAGTGAATTACATCATGTCATCCAATGGTTTTATTGGAACCCTCTTGAGAATTGAGCACATAGGGAAATTTTCCCAAAAAGGCCATCCCCTATCCTACCTGTAGCACTTTGAAAAATCAACTAGATCTCTTCTTCCTTGTTGGTAGGAAATCTATTGGCCACTGGGGACACCCTAGAGTTGTGCAGAGACTCATGGCTGAAACTTTAGGAAGTCCCCTCAGGTGGTTTGACTGACCCCTCTGGTGGTGAGCCCCTATACTCGCTGCTGCTGAAACATCAGCTACTCCAGGCCGAACGGTGCAATAATCCCCACACTTGGGGCATGGTAACCTTTGGTGAGCTGGAAGCCCCTATGCCTCTGGACTTTCCTCCTGGATGTACCAAGGACCCGTTTCCCCTTAGGTCTTGCCATCTCACCACTATGGCTACCAAATGCTATGCAGTTCCCTCCTCCCTCTGATTTCAGATCTGATTTCTTGACCTCTGTTTTTCTGGGGACTTTTCTCTCTTGCCTTGGCTTTCCTCAGTCATGTTTGCCCAGTGTCCCCTTCTTTGGTTAAACCACAACAAAAACAGAACTTTTCATGAGGCTAATTTCACCCTCTGGCTCCAGGACTAGATGCAGAAGCCAGATCTGGCCAATCAGAGTCACCGTGATTGGCTCAGGAATGAGTATGGCCTGAGACTCTCCTGGAAGAGCTGTTCTCCTTTCTTCAGGATCCTGAAGGCTGTGGGGAGGAGAGCTCAGGGCTGACGTCCCAAGTTTGCCAACCACTCCTAAAGAGCCTACCTAAGAATAAAACCATTGCCAAGAAATGGAGACAAATTTCTGAACATAGTTTTAGCCTTTGGGTCAAGCCATGCTCAAGGCCAAAATTATTCCTGAATTTTTCTGTTTTCTGAGTAAATAAACTCCTTTTTTTTCTTAAGCCAGTTTGAGTTGGGTTTTTGTCTCTTAACTGAAAGAATCTTTATACTTTCCCACTTTCCTCTTGACATGGATACATCCATCACTTCCCATGCTTTGCATGTCATTTTAATCTTTTAAGTAACTTAGTCTTTTACAAAGACAGGAAAAAACTGTTGACTTCAGGCCATTTCTAAACCCAACAAAACACCCACAACTGCTTGAAATGGAGGGAAGAAATACAGCAAAATACAAATTGGTGTCTAAAGAAGTATATCACAATATTGTCAGTCTGTTTGGGCTGTTGTAACAAATACCTCAGACTTAGTTGGCTTATAAAAAACAAATTTAACTAGATGTTAACTAAATACATTGTACACCTGAAACTAATGTAGTATGTCAATTGTACCTCAATTTTTTTAAAAAGGAAAGAGGATTTTTTTTTTTTTTCACTGCAGTGTGCGGCTTGTGGGATCTTAGTTCCCCAACAAGGGATCGAACCCAGGCCCTGAGCATGAGAGTACAGAGTATATAGTACATATATATACTGGAGTATAGTAGATGGCAGATCCCAAGAACCTAAGGTGTGAGAAAGAGAAATTCCTACTGTGCTCCAACACGAGGCCAATCATGAGCTATATACAGTCTGAGAGCCGAGAAAGATGGNCTCCCTAGGAAAATAAGCACTGGATGTTTTTATAATGGCCACGCAAATTAGTGACGTCTTCCATGGTCAAGACAGTACATTTCTGGAAAGTCACTGGTAAGCATCTTCTCTGATTTTTCCAAATGAAAGCAACAACAATAACATTTTTTTTTCTCATGAGAGTTGAGGGGGAAATACGTGCCTTTCGGTGAGACTGGGTAAATGATAATTGCATCATCTTACACCTGAGGGCTTCAGTTACCTAACTACCAAAACAATAACATAAAATGTCTTATGAACTTGGAGTCCACATTTTATCAAGATGTACACAAGAAACTTCTCCCGAGTTACTACACAGAAATAAAAATGCTTCTGGAGGCCCTGACAGTATGGCATCAGTGTCTGGCACCAGGGCATTGATCAAATGACTTTGTGTTTTGTAGCACGAGGAGAAACATGGACAGAGATCCAAAGAAGCAGTTGAACCAGAAGCATATCAATGAACTTGGCCAAAAGCTAGACAATGGACTCCTGGTTACACATGTTAACCAGACACAGGACTTACTGGTAAAAACCATAAGTACTTCCACTGAGCAGCCGTGTTCACAGATCATAGCTGGGAATGCAGAATGTGTTAAATTCTGGGCATCTCTTTCTTCATGTAGGATCTCAGGACTAGTTAAGAATTCATCTCTAATCTCCTGTCTTTAAAAATTACTCAAGAATCTCTACACTATTTATAGAAATAGGATAGCCTTCTTGGCCACATCATCAAATATTCAGGAGGGTGTGAACATGCTGTCCTTGTTATCAAAGCTTGAAGACTAAGGAATTTAATTCTAAGATTCTCCTTCCTGAGATTTGTTTTCCTTGTCGGATTTCCTAAAAAATCTAAATCCAAAAATCAGTTTCAGGAAGTGCTATTGGAGCGAGAGAGTTATGGCAGGAGAATTAACCTCTAGAATAACCAGAACTGTGGTCTTAGGCTGACTTCCATCATGCTGATGAGCTGTCTTCTCATGGTGGTGAGTGGATTGTCTAGAACTCCCAGCTCACTCTGCAGTACAAACAATTGCCATCGGGGGCTGTCAGCGCAAGCCTGGCCCATAACTCTCTACCTATACTAGAGTTTAACAAAAATCTTTTGAAATGATAATCAGTCAAAAACAATACAGTTTTAATGGTGGTGATTAAAAATCAGGAAAATAGTTGTGTTTTACTTTTCTCAAATATTGGCACTAACAGGAAAGCAAGTTTAATTACAAGAAAATGAGCAAAGGTCAGTAGAGTCTGGAGATTCTGAAGCATTCTCTTGGTGACCTTAGATGTTGATACTAAGAGTATCTATTTCACCTAATTTCTTATCAAATACATGACTTCCCAGGTGTACAAGGACCACTCTTACTTATCAGCCACAACCGGGGCCTCATTTACATCACAAACAAATTGCAGTGGGAAAGAGAGAATGCCCCAACAAAGATCATATTCTTCTGTATGTCAAGCACTTGCTTTCGCGTGTAATCAGTATGTCTACAGTCAAAATCCATAATGTGTTTAATGGTGCTCAGTCGCTCATTCGTGTCCAACCCTTTGCCACTCCATGGCTCCTCTGTACATGGAATTTCCCAGGCAAGAATACTGGAGTGGGTTGTCACTCCCTTCTCCAGGGGATCTTCCTGATCCAGGGACTGAACCCGGGTCTCCTGTACTGGCAGGTGGGTTCTTTTCCACTGAGCCACCAGGGAAGCCTGTGTTTAATAGTAACTCTTCAAACATCAACAATACAAAATCCATGTCCTAAAGCATGATGGAACATTTCAAATGCAAGTAAAATGGAAGAAAAAGGGGAATGATAAGTCTACCTGTTTCTGTTACAAACTAGGGAGGTGGTGTTCCTGAAAGATGAGAAGAGTGACATCTAGTGGTTATATGATGCAGAGCAACAGCTCCCTAAGTGTGGGGCTGAGGCTAAGATTACAGGCGACATTAACTAGCAGAGAGAAATAATGAGAAAATTGTCTTTTCAGTCCGTTCTCTCTCGATCCTTCACAAAGACAGAGTTTGGTGGTAAATTTAAAGGCCATCTAGTATGGTGATTGTGAGCATGACTCAAGCTATACGGCTTGGGCCTGAATCCCAGCTCCACCTCTTACTAGCTGTATGACTTTGAACAAATTACTTAATCCTCAGTATACTTCAGTTCCCTTGTCGGTTAAATGAGGTTAACAATGATGAAACCTATTTCATAGACATAAATAATATATGTGAAGTGCTTGTCACATTAAAGCAGCACTATTAAGTGTTGCTCTAATTATTAGTGGGTTTCACACTTTAAGAGTTGCTCATTTCCTTTTGAAACAGAGGGTGAGCAGGCCTCAGACACAGATGGAAGGCACCCAGTGCTATCTAGCTGGAATAGGGCAGCAGCAGTTTCTCTTCACTGTCCATTTGTTCTTTACCTCCTGTGTGTGTGTGTCAGTCACTCAGTCAAGTTCAACTCCTTGCGATTCCATGAGCTGTGGGCTTCTGTCCACCAAATCTGAGGGGAAACAAGAGTCATTGTTAGGCACTGTTTGGTGAAGAAGGAGATGACTGGCTTGCCCAGCATCACAAAGCTAGTAAGTGGGGGGCCCAGGATTGCACCCCCTCTTTCCTCTCTCTCTTCCTCTGCCCGTTCCTCCTTGAGAATCCTCTATCAGATCTAATTCTGTCTAAGGCAGCTTGGTCAGCCACAGCAGATCATTTCATCCCCTTGTCCACCACCTCACCCTCTGCAGTGACAGCCCGACAAAGACAAGCCCAAGCAGGACCCACTCAGGGTTTCAGCAGGTGCACAGGAGACAGGCAAAGCCATCCTTGGGTGTAGAGAGGGCCGCAGTGGGCTAAGCAGCACAGGTTCTTTCCACAGTCATCAGACACTGCAGGGTGGTTTCTCACTGTGGGTCTGAGCCAGCCTCCCCTGACGATGGGATTTCTCACCCCGAGTCATGGCCAACCCTGGCAGCGTGTAAGGCCCGTTGACTCATTCAAACAATGGTGCTTGTGCTGGAAGCTCTTCCAGAATCCCTGTCTGAGCCAGGCCTTGCACCTTTCCAGGCTCCTCTTGTGTCATACACACCCTGTGTTCACTACACACTCGTCACCATGGCCACCCTTCTGTTCTGGAAGAAGTCTGACTCAGCCCCAAGTCTGCCTCTGCCTGGAATGTGCATTCCCAGGGTCTCACAGGGCTGCCTCCTGGACGTTCAGAAGGACCTTCTCTGACCCCCATCTCAGCTAAAGTGACTCCCCATCTCCACCCTAGTCATTTTCTGTCACATTCCCTTGCCCCACTTTCTTAATATAACTGTTCCTTGCTAAAATTATGTACATTGGTTTTGCTTTTCTTTACTAACCCTCTGTCCACACTAGAATGTGAGCTCCAAAAAGACAGGAACATTTCTATTTTGTTCACAGTGTAGCCCTAGCACCTCAAAACAGGGCTCAAAACAAGGAAAATGGGCTCAGAGCCTTATGTCAGCTCTCTCCCACCTTCTGGCTCCCAGAACATATCAGCGATGTTGAATGCTTGCTGTCAAGGACTTCAGCTCTATCACCAAGGCCACCACCCACATCCTGAGCTTAGCATTATGTAAGTGACACAGGCATCACTAGGCACAAGCAAGGGGGTTTGTTCATTTCATGGCCAGACTCCTGTGATGACTAGGAAATTCTTCCGCTAAAATGTTTATCCTCTGCTCTTGTTTCTGGCCTCTGGAACAGACAGGGAAACTTATTCCCTCTTCCATTAGTCAACAAATATTTGTAGAGGATCCCTCAGACTGAGAGGGAGGCAGAACTCTTATATCTGAAAAGATACAGAGAATGCAAATACAAAAATAAACAAACACACCACGGTCACTTGTGTTTGGCAAAGACTCAAAGGCAGGCAGGGAAATAGGTAAACTTTAGTGAAAAGAATGAGGAAGCTTCAGGTGTGCCCTGAAGGAGCAGGCACACAGAAGCCAGAGATGAGCTAACTAGAAGCTGGGTATCTCCTGTGATTGGTTTGGGAGCATGTTTGGCTTTCTCTGGCTGGTCCTGAGCTGAAAAGGGGATGAAATGGGAAAGGTGGCAGCCCCGTCACAGTCCTGACCTCCTGATCCAGTTGCTGGAGAGGTTATGGTTTGGCTCCATGGATTGGTTGCTACAGAGGGGGTAGGTCAGAGTTCTGTAGTCATGCAGGGTCTAGCCACTGTGTGCTTGTGTATTCAGTCTCTCACAGCGCAGGATGTGGTGAGTGACCCCTTGACTCTTCTGGGGACATACTGGGGATGAGGTGAGGGATGGGAACCAGTATCATCGGGGGCAGGCTGCCCACAGCACAGGGCTCTCTGCACACGTCTGTTGCCTCGGCAAGGCAAGCTCCTGAACAGACTCTCTTGGGTAGGACCAGTCAGGCTGGCATCCCCTGGGGGCCCCGGTGGAGGGACTTAAAACACCCTGAGCTTTGCCTTCTCTTTTCACTGTTTCTGCCTTGACTCTGGCTTCTGTTTCACAGAGGCTGCAGGGGGATGAGACCCAGCCTTCAGTCTGGGAGAATTCAGAAGACTGGCTTTCAATGCACAGTTTAAAGTCTAAGAAACTCACTTTGGCTGACCTGATACGCCAGGGCACAGCCGTGCTGTAAGTCAGAAGCCACTCCCCTCCCTCCCCCAAGACTGTGAGACACGTCCAGCCCCCTGAGCCCAAGAGACCTTTTCATGAGACTTTGCTTCTTCAGGGAGGAGGCCAGCAGTGTCACGAAGAAAATGCACTTCCCCACCCAGACCGTCCACCAGTTTGAAGCCAAGCTTTCGGAGTAAGTATGTTTCTCATGTCCTCCCAACAAGCCCAGAGCTCAAGAATTACCTGGCTTCGGCTCTCTGAAAGTGACTGTGTTCAAACGACAGGCTCTGTTGGACCTGTGGGCATTCTCTTCCCACTTCTGGCTCCAATGTCTTCTTTTTTCAAATAAGGAAGGTTGAACTATAGCAGTTTTTCTCACCCTCTTAAAACCCATGGCCCCTTTGGATGAAACCTCACTGCCTCATCTGATGTGTAACGATCAAGAGTAACAGATTGATTGGGTTCATATCTTTACAGATGTATGTTAAAAATATTCAGGTCCCCTCACTTCCAAACCAGTGTTTTGTTTTGTTTTGTTTTTTAATGTGGACCATTTTTAAAGTCTTTATTGAATTTGTTACAATATTACCTCTGCTTTGCGTTTTGGTTTTGGGGTCATAAGGCATATGGGATCTTAGTTCCCCGACCAGAGGTTGAACTCTCACCCCTTGCATTGGAAGGCAAAGCCCTAACCACTGGACCATCCCTAAACCAGATTTTTTTTAAAAGCTTCTCTGTGCTTTTTTTGGCCTCACTTCACAGCCTGTGGCATCCTAGTTCCCTGACCAGGAATCGAACCCAGGCCCTCAGCAGAGCAGTGTCCTAACTCCCGGACCACCATAGAATTCCCCCAAACTAGATTTTGTTAGCACCATCCCCTGTGTAGCAATTGCTTGCTTGATTACTGCTTGCCTGAGATTTCTTCAAAGGTTAGAACAATAAAGAACCAACATTTATTCATGTGTCAGGAATTCTGCTAAAGGCTGCACACATTATCTTATTTAATCTTCACAACTCAAAAAATAGCATTATTCTCAAGACAGTTAATGGAAAATCAATTGCTAAATGACTAATTTGTCAAATTTATCAAAGCATTTTCACTGTAACTTTTATAGCAAATTTTATTGAGTTGGAAGTTAAAACAGATTTTAAAGATTTCTGTAGTATTTTTGGTTGATTGGTTTTAATTGGGAATCCTNGGGTCTTGTCAGGCTTGTTTCTTCTGAAGTATGATTGGATAGAAACGTCCACAGGAAATGCAGATGGACCACCTCAAAAAACACCCAACAACCATAGTCCTTTAAAAAAAAAAATTGTAGTGAGATGGAGGAAGTTTCCTGAAATTTCACTTTTGGTTATTTTTTTTTAGATTTAATTTTTTATTGAAATACAGTTGACTTACATGTTATGTTAATTTCTGCTGTATAGCAAAGTGACTCAGTTATACACATATATACATTCTTTTTCATATTCATTTCCTTTATGGCATATCAGTTCAGTTCAGTCACTCGGTCATGTCCGATTCTTTGTGACCCCATAAACCGCAGCACACCAGGCCTCCCTGTCCATCACCAACACCCAGAGTCCACCCAAACCCACGTCCATCGTGTTGGTGATGCCATCCAGCCATCTCACCCTCTGTCGTCCCCTACTCCTCCTGCCTTCAATCTTTCCCAGCGTCAGGGTCTTTTCAAATGAGTCAGCTCTCCACATCAGGTGGCCAAAGTATTGGAGTTTCAGATTCAACATCAGTCCCTCCAATGAACACCCAGGACTGATCTCCTTTAGGATGGACTGGTNAGCCCATGTGTTTTGCCTGCACCTACTTGTGTATCTTATGACTCTGCCCACTGCCTCCCATCCATGAGTTCATGCCCAGAGGCCCATTTCTGGGCCTCCCAAATCCCACCTACCTCAATGAGGGCAATTCAGTTAAATTCAGATAACTAAGCCCTTCACTTGAGCATGTGTTACAGGCTGATCTCCAAATAGCCATAGGAATTGTCAGCAATGAGCAAAACTCTAGAAGTTCCCCTGGCCACTTACTATTCAGAAACAAAGTTTTTTGTTCATCAATCCACTGAGAAACTGACACTGAGCAGCCTCAGTTGTGCACTTGTGATTATGTCCAGGTGACTAGAAGTCTCACCTGAGAAGACACAGAATTGAGAAGAGCAAGAATGTTCTCCCACATTTCTCATGAGAACCTTCCCCCATCCTGCACAGACTGACCCTCCCTTGAAGCCCACCTCTAGCTCCACCGTTTACAGTACATGCTGCAGCACAGTCCTTTTCACAATCCGCGCCGCCCCATCATTTGCCCCAGCAAACAAAGACCTTCAGTTTTTTCTGGGCTAGATTTTGCCTTATATTCTCCCAGTGCCTTAGACATGTTAAAAGAAAAAAAAAATGCCCACTGCATTTTCCTTCGCTATGTGAGTGGGCATTGCTCGGTGCTGGAACTGACCTTGGGTGACAAGACTTCCTGGTGTTTTAACAGAGCTGTTGAACTCTATCAACAGAGAATTCAGTGGCTCACAGAAAACAGCAAGAAGGTAATAGATTTCTTTCTTTGCCTCCTTTCAGTCATTGTATCTGTATTTGTTGGAATCCTTTCTGTTGCAAGTAATAGACCTCCAATTTACATTAACCAAACCCAAAAAAGGAATTTCTAGACCTACGGAAATGAAAAGCCCAAACACAGCTATATCCTAGGGTTCAAATGACGTCATTCTTTGTCTCTGAGCTCTGCTTTCCTCTGGGTTGGTTTTACCTTCCGTAAGACTCTCCCCAGTCTTGGGAAGATGGGGTCACCANACCAAACCCAAAAAAGGAATTTCTAGACCTATGGAAATGAAAAGCCCAAACACAGCTATATCCTAGGGTTCAAATGACGTCATTCTTTGTCTCTGAGCTCTGCTTTCCTCTGGGTTGGTTTTACCTTCCGTAAGACTCTCCCCAGTCTTGGGAAGATGGGGTCACCAGCAGCTCTCAGCTTACATGTCACTGTAGTGGTGGCCTTCCTTTCCCAGTGCATCCTCCCAAGTCCTGGCACTGACTCTCTCTGGGCCAATTTAGACCAATCACTATAGCCAACGGGGTGAGATACACTGACTGCTTAGGCCCGGAACTAGTGCTTACTCCTGGGGAAAGACAGGGGTCAGGGTAGTTGGGGAGAATGGGTGAGATCTCCCCAAACATCGCAGACTGAGAAAGGGAGACAGATGGGGGCACATGGAAAGCCAGAGAGCTATTACAGGAGAGGAAACATCCTGAGTGAGAACTGCTGAAGCTCCCCTGGACCATTTAAGCTCAGACCTTTAGCGAGATTTACAGCTAAGGCTGATCATCCAGACATAACTTTTGAAAGTTTGATTAAATGTTTCCCTCAGACCCAAAGGGTAGAAGGGTGTTCATAAGCACATTAACCATCATTATGCTTCCTTATTTGTTTTAGCCTATGTTCTTCCAATCGATGCCTTTCTGGCCCACCATTTAAACCTTAGGCAATCCTTAGCCACCTTGTGGCTTCCCTGGTCACTCAGATGGTAAAAAAAAATCTGCCTGCAATGTGGGAGACCCGGGTTCAGTCCCTAGGTCAGGAAGATCCCCTGGAGAAGGAACCAGCAACCCACTCCAGTATTCTTGCCTGGAAAATCCCATGGAGTCTGGCGAACACTGAGGTGGCAAAGAGTCGGACATGACTGAGTAACTACATGATGTGATGATGTGATAGGCAATCCTCAGCTCTTTATTTATTTACTTCTCATTTGCTTTTGGCTGTGCTGAGTCTTTGTTGCTGTGCTCCGGTTTTCTCTAGCTGCGGCTAATGGGGCTATTCTTGAGTTGCAGTATGTAGCCTTCTCTTATTGCAGACTTCAGTAGTTGCTTTTGTGGACTTCAGTAGTTGCGGTGCACAGGTTTAATTGCCCCGCAGCATGTGGAATCTTCCCAGACCAGGGACTGAACCCATGTCCCCTGCATTGTAGGCAGATTCCCAGCCACTGGACCACCAGGGAAGTCCAATCCCAAACTCTTGTTTTAAAGCCTGAGATAGGTGAGTGCTGAAATTCATGCTCCCCAACCCCAACCCCCACCTGTACACAAGCCCAGTAGCTGACAATACAGGCTAGCTGCCTGAGCCGATTCCAGGGTGTAGTCTACATCTCAGATCCAGAACCCTCTTCTCTCGCTTAACAGATCAACAGATGCACATCTCCAGCTGTAGCACGCCCCCTCTGGTCGGTCGCGGTAACACAGGCAGAGAGGGACGACAGCCTCAACTCCTCCATAAGCATCAGTTCAGGGAACGCAGCTCTCTCACCCAGCTACGCCCATCGCACTTGTCCTGGCACTTTCGACAGAGGCGCAGGGATTGCTGGCTGGGCCCTTCTTCCCCTTATCCTCTTCTGATGGAGTTATTGAGGAGCCAGGGAAGGAGCCCCAGTTGGATTCCAGGAGAGCAATCACTTGGAAGTGAACTCACGAGTCTTCTGGGTGCTTCCGCGCCTGACGTGAAGCATAGTCCATCACTGGACCCAGTTCTGGACTCTGCTGTCCCCAAAACCACACTTCCTTGGGTGTCTGTTTCCATGTCTGCAGAGGATAAAGGCAGGGCTTATAAACCAGTGGCTTGCAGGCAAATCTGGCCCTGCTACCTTGTTTTTCCTGGCCTCGATAGTTTTAAATATTTTTTAAATTAGTTGTCAAGATTTTAAAATCCTGCTATTTCACTTTTATGTCTACCTTCAGTCTTCTCTTGAAAAAATTTAGGGCTATCTGGCATCACTGAGTTCCAGTTACCTCTCATCTACTCTTCCAGTTTTTTTCTTTGGGATAAATTTCTAGAATTTCAATGGCTAGGTTTAAGGGAATGTGTTTGTCAATTATTAAAGCTCTAAAGTCAGCTTTCTCAAAATTTTAAGGGATAGAACTGACACCAAATTTGGACTCCTTCTGGCCCCTGAAAATTGGCAATGTCCTGGGAAGCTTCATACTTCATCTGTTTTTAGATGAACAAATATTGTTTGAGTGATTACAGCATATCAGACACTTTTCCCAGGACTGGGGATTCAAACATGACTAATACAAAGCTCCCACTTTCATGGAATTCATGATCTGGGGGAGAGGACAAGTCGCATAAAAAAGTTAGTTTGTGATGGTGCTATAAAGAAAAACAAAGCAGGATGAGAGGTGAGAGGGAGAGATAGAAGCAGGGATGTTTAAATAATAGGATAGTCCAAGAGGAGACATTTGAACAGACACCTAAAGGGAGCGAGGGAGTGATGTTGAGATCGAGGGAGAAGGTTCCAAGCAGAGGAAACAGCTAATGCTAAGGCCCTGAGACAGGAACATACTTGACCTGTTCCAGAAGCAGCAAGCAGGCCCATGCAGCTCTTGACTTTGTCTCAAGAGCCCAGAGTGAGCATTTGGAGAGTGGATGGGGTTAGGGACAGGCGCAAATCAGGAAGACCTTGCTGAGTTCAGATTTTATTTCAAAGGTGAGAGTTTTAAGCAGGGGAGTGACATGATCTGACTTCAGTTTCAAAAAGTTCCCTCTGTATGCTTCATAAATTGACCATAGACAACAAAATCTAGGTGGAAATGATGGTGGCTTAGATCCAAGGGTCAGGTATGGGGATGGGATGAGAACTGATGGATTCAGGGTATGGTTTGGAGGCAGAACTGGCAGGACTTGCTGATGGATAAGTTTAGGGCCAGAGTGCCTAGGTGAACGTTAAATGCCATTTACTGAGGTGGGGAAAACTAAGTATGGAACAGGTTTAAGGAGGAATAATAACTTAGATATCCAATAAAGCAAGATTTAAGGCAAGCATCCAGTGGAATCTACTGCCCTAGAGAACTATCAATTTCATACGAATGAAAATTCCAATTCACAATGCAGCTATAACAGGAAGAACAGTTACGAGGTGAATCACACAGCATTGACATGTAGCTAGAAATAGCTGTTAGAAACATGATTAGAAATTCACAGAAATACCACCGCAGCCAGAGAAGTTAACACATCTGCTTTTGATTGGTAGAATGGGCAGAAAATAAATCAGGATATAGAGAAATGAAATAAGATAAGCTGATGTAATTAGATGTCAAACTATCTTACAAAGGCTGCTTTTCTACAGTCTCCAAACTTTCTTTAATGAACTCAAATTACTTTATAAAAGTGGACAATAAGTATTAAGGGGGAAAAATTTTAAATAAGTTGTCACAAATAGAAGCAGATAATGCCCCAAACTAAAACCAAGACACCTAGTTTTGCGCTCTCCTCTACAAAATGGGTCTTCTTTGTGTGGCCTCTTGATGAGGCTGGAGTGTGCTTGAATTTCTGCTTCAACAAGCTGCCCAGTGAAAGGTTTGCAGAAGCACAGAGCTGTGCTGGTTGTTCTGCATGTCCTCTCTGATTTTAGGCATTTGGCCTCATCAAGGGGGCCAGAGTTGGCATTCTCGTTGACGTGGCAGCTGTCAGCAGTGACCCTCAGAAAGAGGAGTTCCAAAATGACCTCATGGTAAGTCTCTCTGGCACAAAGAAGTACCTGGGACCACCACCTCCTCCCCACCCTCTATCCCTACTCCCTCCCCACCCTCCCTTGTGAGCTTG
>SJYV01030657.1:172367-204754 GCA_006410875.1 Neotragus pygmaeus
GCTTGCTAATGGCTTTGTTGATAGCAAGTGCAAAATGGAATATTTTACAAAGAACAGTTCACACTTAATTAGCACCTACAGTTAAAAAAATATGTTGAGTTCTGCAAAACCCAGCCTCAAGAGTCATTCTCAGTTGCAGTGTGAGCCTCTAGTATTCACACTGTGGCAGTCCCTGCCAACTTGAGTGTCTCAAGAGCCTGTGTTCCCTGGAAAGAGTTTGTGGAAGTGGGGATCAGTTGGACCGACCCCAGCACAGGCTTCTAGCCTTTTTCTGATGAGGAGCGATCCTGGTTGCTTTGGTCGTAACTGAGAAGCTAAGAGCTCTAGGGCCAAAACCCAGGCACCTCCACCACTTCTGCGCTGTGTGACTCTGTTATCTCATCTGTGAAACAGGGATGATGACTCTGCCACCTCACAGGGTCGCCAGAGGACAAAAGCAGCCCGTGCAAATGAAGCACTCAGTACAAGAGTCTGGCATTGCCAAAAGCCCCTGTAGTCTCTGAGAAGTGATGTGGAGGGTCTGTTTTCTTAGAGGAACCTCTAAGCTTTGAATGAGACCTGAGCAGCACTAGCTGGTCCCAGAATCCCCCAGAGGGATCAAGATGGGCCAGTGTCCAGACTTGTCACCGTTCCTGGTCTCAGCAGGTGTCAGGGAACCGGTGTCAGGGCAGATTGCCCTTCACAACATCCCCAGGGCCCAGTTTCCAGAGATACCCCTGGTGGGCTGGTTCAGTATTAACCAACACAGAGCTCACGCTGGTGGTAACAGGTGATGTTTCTAGGTGGCTGATGATAGCTTATGGTGAACAGTGTTGGATTTGTGATCTCCGAAGGAGAAAATTTCTCTTTGGGACCAAAGACAGCTTCAGTCACTCAGAGCTTTGTTTTATTACAGTGAAAATAGGACAGAGAAAGCTTCTGACATAGACATCAGAAGGAGACAGAGAGTGCCCCACTTGTTTGGGTCGGGTTTTATATACTTTTTCAATTGGTTGCCAACAATAGATCAAGAGAGCATCTCAAGGTTGTACAAGTCTTACCAGGCCCACTCCCACAACATACAATCTTAAGATAGCAGAATTAGGCCGAAAGTTTTTGTTAAGAAGGAGAAACATGCCCTTGAGCAAGATACATTGTTGTTATATAATCATTAGTACAGAGCTTAAGGAGAAACATACCGTTGAGCAAGATGTGTTGTTTTCTTTTGCAATCATTAGCTCTAGACTTAAAGAAAGTTAGGTGAAATAGATTGTTGTGGTAACAATGCAAAGTTTAGGGGAGAAAAGTCTTATGTGACTAAGATGAGAGAATGTAGAAAAAAAAGTTTGTCCCTTCCTCCTCCTCGAGGACCCTGGTCTCCTTATTAATGTACTTAAGAATAACCTCTCTCACCAGGAAGGAGAGGGAAGAGTTATCTTACTGTTGGATACTCACCAGGCTGAGCCTGAGAACACCCAATAGGCTGGCCCTGCACCCATCACTCCATCACCAACTCACACGGCCCGTACAGCAACCACTGACCCCCACCTCTGTGCTCATCCCTGGGTGCCACGTGTAAATGCCACAGTCATGGTTCAGCCATTGCACATGCTGAAGTGGGTGCTCATCCCAAGCACACCCATGACCCAAGTGTGTGGCAGTTGCTCCAGAAGAGATCTTGGGTCTGTAGTCAGTGGGAGTGAAAGCCAATCTCTGGAACTGGCTGACCTCCCAGGCCCTACCCTGACCACACACAGCCAAGGCCAGCCTGGGATGGGCAGCTTGGGCGCTCCACCTAGATCCCTGTGACCCCAGGGGCAGCAAGCAAAGGTCAACTTGGAGCTGCTAAGCTGAGTCTTAAGCGAACCTGTTTCAGCACAGTTCGTGTCTCAGCCCAGAGGGCCCAACCACAGCATGAGAGGTGAAGGCAGGCTCCATATGACTCTGGGAGCCACTGATGTCCTCTTGCCCGCCAGAACCTCATTGACGAGCAGCTGAGCCACAAAGAGAAGCTGTACATCCTGTCCTTCGGTGCCACCACCAGTGCCCTCTGGCCCAACCCAACAGAAGTCAGCACCTCCAGGTGAGTGATTGCCCGGCTTTGGCCTGGGTATTTACCTGGTCATTTTCCTCCCTAAAAGTGTTAGTGTCTTTATCAAACGATTAAAGTACAAAATAAATGAGACAGTTCACAAAAACAGAAACACAGGGAGCCAATAACTTTTGGAAAAGTCATCACCCCACGAGCACCACAAAATGAAAAGACAAGATGCCATTTCTATCCATAAATCTAATAAAGATAGTTTCATTATTATGAAAATGATACATGCTGATTTTCAGAAATTGCAACAGTATAAAAGGATAAAAAATAGCAGATGAATCTCCCTCTCACCCTAGTTCCCCCTCCCTCATCTCCCAATAATAGTTTCTTCAATCTACTTCCACAGTCTTTGCACATATATGCATCTGTTTATCCTCTTTTATATAATCAAGAGAACATTACACTTTTTTTTTATCTTGGCTTTGCACCTAATTTTCTCTCAGTATGTAGAGATCAACCTCTTTCTTTTTAATAGCTACCTACAATTCCACTGTTTAGTGCTTCCCTAGTGGCTCAGTGGTAGAGAATCTACCTGTCAATGCAGGAGACTTGAGTTCAATCCCTGGGTTGGCAAGATTCCCTGCAGAAGGAAATAGCATCCCACTCCAGCATTCTTGCCTAGGAAATCCCATGGACAGAGTGGTCTGGTGGGCTGCAGTCCATGGGGTCTCAAAGAATCAGACGCAACTAACAACTAAGATGTAACTAAACGACTAAGAATTTCTACTAACTTATGCCTGAAAGTAGACATCTCTTTTCCAGGAAGGGAATAGCCTTGATTATCCACCATGCTTGGCACTACGCATGTACTCTCTTACTCAATATTTATAGCCAACACATGGAATAGGATTACTATCCCAATTTTGCTGACGAGGAAACTGAGGCTCAGGTTAGGGAACATTTCTGAAATGGTAGTCAGGACTGGATTCCAAAGCACAGAGCGGATCCCAGGGAAAACCACATGCTTGGGTTTCTGGAATGGAGGTTCCCTTGTCCAGCACTGGCCGTAGAGGGGCGCCCTTCTGGGTAGAGAAGTGCCCGTTCAGGCAGCATAGGCTTTGAATCCCAGCTCTGACAGTTACTAGGGGATCCTGATTCATCCTTTAACTCTCTCATTAGCAGAATAAGGTGAGGATTCCTGCTTCTCACAGAGTTGTTGGCATGGGAAGTGCTTGGCATGGGGAAGGCACTCAGCAGATAAGATTGTTTCTTTGTTTATTTTTTAACGGTGATTTCAAACCTCAAAGCTCCAGGATGTCAGACCTGGAAGTCACCTTGAGACCATCTAGCCAAGAGTTCCTCAACTGCAATTATTCCTGGATTTCCCTTGTGATTTTTGCCATATCCTTGCCACTTGTACTATTATTTACTCTGTGCAACTTGTACTATTATTGATTTTAAAATAACCCAATATTTATTCTGAGTGAAACTATCAATGCCATAACTGAGAAGCCTGTATCACTTGCCATAATTAGAAAGTTGCTATAAAAATAAATAGAATGAAAGCAGACAAAACAGTAAGATTAAATTCCAGCTTGAAACCTATTGACTAGAGATGGCGCCAGGCCTGGGATTCGTTCTCTTTGTTAAAAAAGGAAATTCAACCGTGATAATAATGAAAGAGACTTACTGGCAATGAGCTGAGGGGTTTTTTTGAGGGGTGGGTGTCAGAATGAAAGAGAAATGGGGAGACCAGAGCTGTCTCACTAGTGCCATGTGAGACAGTGAACCAGGAGAGCTCTGTACTGAGTCATTCTCCTATTGCCAGTAGTGTGTATTCCAACCCATGTGGGATGTAGCCACACAGCCGCAGTGTCTTCTCTTCAAGACTCTTTGGGTTGGGGATTAACCCCATGTTTCAGGCTGAGATCTGCCTCCAGAAGAGTTGGAGGGGAAAGGAGCTAGGTCCCAGACCCCACGTAGCAGCTGCTGCTGCTGCTGCTAAGTCGCTTCAGTTGTGTCCAACTCTGTGCAACCCCATAGACGGCAGCCCACCAGGCTCCCCCGTCCCTGGGATTCTCCAGGCAAGAACACTGGAGTGGGTTGCCATTTCCTTCTCCAATGCATGAAAGTGAAAAGTGAAAGTGAAGTCACTGAGTCGTGTCCAACTCTCAGTGACCCCATGGACTACAGCCTACCAGGCTCCTCAGCCCATGGGAGTTTCCAGGCAAGAGTACTGGAGTGGGGTGCCATTGCCTTCTCCATGTAGCAGAGTCGCCTAGAAATTCAGGCCCTGAGTCACACCTGGATTGAAGTCTCAGCGTTTCCAGTTGCTTACAGTATCCCCTTGGGCAAGTCCTAACTCTGAATCTCAGTTTCCTCATCTATAAAATGGGAATAAGGTATCCATCTCAAAGAATTATTGTTAGGCTCACACCAGCCCGTGTTTGTCCTGGGCCTGGTCCCCAATATGAGTACTGTATTAGGTTTTATCATTTTGCCTAGTCTCCAGGAACTCAAGCTTTGGGTGAAAAAACTGAAGCCGGACAGAGGCAGCAATCTGCTGCAAGCCCTGAAGAAAGTCTTCGTTTTGAAGGGGCTGAATTCTCTGGTGACCATCATGGGAAGCTGGTAGGTCTCCTTTTCTAAGCTGATTACAGACCCAGGAAGGGACTGGAGAACCAAACCAATGT
This sequence comes from Neotragus pygmaeus, assembly GCA_006410875.1. Lineage (NCBI taxonomy): Eukaryota > Metazoa > Chordata > Mammalia > Artiodactyla > Bovidae > Neotragus > Neotragus pygmaeus. The sequence continues at coordinate 177,081 of SJYV01030657.1, forward strand.
TAGAGAAAAGACCATCAAACGTGACTCTTCACGTACTCTTGAGAGAGGGCTGTGTTTCCAGGCCATTCACCTACAGATTTTTATGGCAGGGGGCCAGACAGGCCAAGCCTGAGGCTCACTATGCCCGGCATCTTAACACAGGTGACCTGGGACACAGGTGATTTGGTAGAGGTTCTTTGGGAATCACCATCTTGCTGGAGTGCCCCCTTCTCTTCTTCCTTCTTCTTCCCAGCCCAGATCAGCCTTCTGAAATCCTGTCTGATTACATTCAGCAGTCTACCATGGGAAGGGATCTCATTACCCACATCATCACCTACAAATGTGATGATCAGGTGCCGCCTGTAAGTACCCAAGAATCTTCAAGGCTTCCCTTGGATTGGAGATAGTGAGCTGGGCCAGCCTTTGAGGCCCCCAAGATGTGGATCCGAATACAACTCTCCTTGTATCTAGGTCTCCCATTGGTCAGCCCAGTTGCGAGGCTCAGACAAGGAAAAAGCTTGTAAGACTAGCGGCATTGCTCTAGGGAGGGCTGACTCTGTCTCCATCCCCACAGGCTGTTCTGAAGAACCTTGTGGAAGCTTTTGGGGGCTACTATCACTGCTACAGCCCAGAGACAGAGGTAAGCTCTTGGGCCAACACACTGCTCCCTCCTCCTATCCCTGCCTGCTTCCAAGGTTGTGCCTGGGGAATCTGGGCCAGAAAGATTCTTTGTGTGTACTGGCTTCCCTTCTCCCCCACTCAATGGGTTTACTCAAGTAAAATCAGATTAAAAAGAGTATGTGGGAAGAACGGAAACAACAAAAAGTCACAAGAGATTCTTTTGTCAGGGTGTATGATGAGTTGATTGGGCTACTCAGGTTACTCAGCGGTAAAGAATTTGCCTGCAAACACAGGAGACATGGGTTCCATCCCTGGGTCAGCAAGATCCCCTGGAAGAGGAAATGACAACCCACTGCAGTACTCTTGCTTGGAGAATCTCATGGACAGAGGAGGCTGGTGGGCTACAGTCCATAGGGACACATCTGAGCAACGGAGCATGCACACAATGAGCTGGTTGCATGCTGACAGAATTCTGAATGCCTACCCAGTTGCCATCAACATGGGCCCCACCCCACTTCTGCTCCCACCAAAGCTCTGAGTCTGAAGCAGTTGCTTCAGTTCTCTCTCCTAGATAGAGCCCATTTACTGCAAGAGACACACAGCAATCAATACTGAATGAGCAAGTTAATTCTGTACCAATCCATCCATTAGTCCTTGTCGCAGTTAATAATAGCATCACACATTCTGTGTCTGTAATGGAGATAACAGCAAATGTGTGCGTAAATCCATATGGCAGATTGAGAATCCAGCTGTCTGTTGAGCTACAGGCTATGCCTTGCCTGCTAACTACTAATTGCCAAGAGTAAATGAATATTTGCATCTCACAAGTATGTTCTAGTGTTACAAAGTCTAGGTCAGGCAACATTTTCCATGGGCAAAACCCCTTGTTACCTCACTGGCCAGACTCTGTAGCAGTGACATACTCCAAGGCTAGGAAGATACTATGGGTGAGTGAATGAAACTGGCTAGTTTAAGAAATATTTTCTCTTAAAAATCTGTGAACCTCTTGGCTTAGTTGTTGTTTTTCCACTCTTGATGGAGGTATGGGTAAAACAAATTTCATTGTTTTCTTTATTATGAGCAAAACAACAGTGCAAAGATGACAACAAATTACAACTGAATCTGATGAGAATACAGCAGAGAGTGGTGAGGAGTGTGATGAACAGAACAGCGCTTGCCCCAATGAATGAGACGCCTCTGCTCAGCCCTAGCCCGTTATTTATTTGTTCTGCAGGAGTGACCCCCAGTGTTACCAGTCTTCTGATTTTCCAACAAGAGCCAGAAATCTGGATTTGTGTGTGTGTGTGATTTCCTTTCATTTTTTAAAAATTGAGGGACTTCCCTGGCAGTGGCTAAGACTCCATGCTCCCAGTGCAGGGAGGCTGGGTTTGATCTCTGGTCAGGGAGCTAGATCTGATATACCACAACTAGCTCTGACAGACAACCCAGAGCAGCCAAATAAATAAGTAAATATTTAAAAATTGAGAAAATTCTCATAAATAAAGTGAACAACAATGGCACTTTTTATACTCACAATGGTGTGTAACCACCACCTTTATTTAACTCCAAAACATTTCCGTCTCCCCAAAAGGAAACCGTGTACCCTTAAAACAATTACTCCCCATTCCCCCTCCCCTGCAGCCCCAGCTCATTGTCAATCTGCTTTCCATCTCGGGATTTACCCTTTGTGGATATCTCGTGTCCATCTTTTTTCACTCAGCATCATGTTTTCAAGATGCATCTGTGTCCTAACATGTATCAGAATATACTACCTCTTGTTTATCCATTCATCAGTCAATGGATATTTGAACTGCTGTGAACTGGTATGATTATTGGTGGATAAGTATCTGAGTCCCTGTTTTCAATTATTGTAGGTATATAGCTAGGAGTAGAAATGCTAGGTCATGTAGTAATTCTGTTTAATTTGGGGGGAAGCCACCAAACTGTTCTCCACAGCAGCTGCACCATTTTACAATTCCACCCACACCCCTCAAGTCCCAATTCTCCAATGTTCGTCAACACCTGTTATAGTCCTTTAATAATTATTATTATAGCTAGGGGAGGGTATAAAGTGTTTCTTCACACCTATAAGGTTAGACAACCTTTCAACTATTTAAAACACTGCAAGCCAATAATGTAGGGCTTCCCTGGTGGTGCAGAGGTTAAAGAGTCTGCCTGCAATGTGGAAGACCTGGGTTTGATCCCTGGGTCGGAAAGATCTTCCGGAGAAGGAAATGGCAACCCACTCCAGTATTCTTGCCTGGAGAATCCCATGGACAGAGGAGCTTGGTGGGCTACAGTCCACGGGTCGCAAAGAGTCGGACACGACTGAGCGACTTCACCTTCACTTTCACTTTCAAGCCAATAATGTACAAATGAAACAGGCAGATGGATCCTGTTTATAACATCCGCTTTGAAGAGCATGCCACTCCGTCCTAGGGATTCACGTGGCGGCCTGCCCTTTCCCACCTCGGCCACTGCGGGTAACCAGGTGACTACTGAGTGACTGATTGTCCCCATCACCCCCAGGTCTGCAGCCGGGAGGTGGATGAGCTCCTGGCAGAAATCCAAAAGGCCCAGAGCCTCCGGGACCACGTGCAAGCCCTGCACCCCTACGCCCCCTGTGAGGAGTCCACCAGCGTGATGCAGGAGGTAGGTGCTGAGAGCCGGAACTCAGACTTTCCCAAAGGCACGCAGCTGGCCTCTCCATGCTCTCTCGCGTCTCACCTGTCACTCAAGGGCGTGGCTGCCAGGCCCCCAAAAGTGGAGTAAGGCGAGGCCCCGCCCCTCGCAGGCCACACAACTCTGAACTGCCCCAGCCTCTGCTGGAAGGATCCTAGTGGATATTCTAACTGTAAAAAATATTTATTTCAGAGAAAGGCCATCAGGCCTCTGCCACCCCTTCCACATAAACACTGACCCTCCCTTCCCCTCAATTTGGAGAATGATGAAAACCTCAGCTACACAGGGTAGGAGGTCTGGAGACATCTTCTCACCAGCATCTCATTCATTCGGGGCAGAGGCCCTGCTTGAGGGCGTTTAATTTATCAGCAGAATAACTCAGAAAGTTTATGGACAAAAGCGCCATAAAAGCTGTGCTCTGTTTAGACAGCACAGACAACTTAGCTGTGGACAGAAGAGAACTGGAAATGCTTTCATAGCATCACAAAGTGAGGGTATGGACTTGGGATACCAAACGTTTTGACCTGGCTAGCTGTCGTGAAAGAAACACAGCACTTAGACTGAGGTCTTGAATTTTAGTTTCAGCTCTTCTACTGATTACCTATCTATCAGTTCAGTTCAGTCGTTCAGTCGTGTCCGACCCTTTGCGACTTCGTGAACTGTGGCACGCCAGGCTTCCCTGTCCTTCACCAACTCCCAGACCTTGCTCAAACTCATGTTCATCAAGTCGATGATCTCTCATCCTCTGTCATCCCCTTGTCCTCCTGCCTTCAATCTTTCCCAGCATCAGGGTCTTTTCCAATGAGTCAGTTCTTTGCATCAGGTAGCCAAAGTATTGGAGTTTCAGCTTCAGCATCAGTCCTTCCAATGAATATTCAGGACTGATTTCCTTTAGGATTGACTGGTTTGGTCTCCTTGCACTCCAAGAGACTCTCAAGAGTCTTCTTAAACTCCACAGCCTCTGGGACCATGTGATTGTCTATAAACAATAACAATAATTAATGGTTTTCATTTGCTGAGTGTGTAGGCACTTAAGATAGGCACAAGGCTTAATCTTTTAAAATGCTTTATTTTGTCTTACAGCAATGGTCTCCAGCAGATAAGTTATTTTACAGATGAGAAAACAGAAGTTGAGTTTAAATAATTTGCCTGAGATTGCAGAGATAAAAGCTGATTAGTCTCAATTGAACTCAGGTCTCCTTGACGTCAGAATCTTGCCAGTTGTTTTCCAAAATGAAATGCATATACTACTTGTAGTTTGCAAAATAATGATAAGGTGATATGCAGATTAACATTCTTTTAAATGTCATATATTTAAAACTAGCTCATTATGGTAGAAATAGAGCTTTCTGAAATTATTTAAGTACTAGGAATTCTCTGACAGTTTCAATGTTTCAGACTTGGTATGTTCACTACCAAGAGCCCAGATTCGATCCCTGGTCAGAGAACTAAGATCCCACATTCTGTAAGGCATGGCCAAAAACAAACAAAGTGTGTGTGTGTGTGTGTGTGTGTGTGTGTGTATAATTAAGTACAAAACGGGGTCCATTAAAATCAAAATTGAAATTGATGTTAATTGCAATTAATGTTAGTAAAATTAATAATTGAAAAGATTTAGTGTTACTTGTTTGATTTTTTAAAATATTGAGTAAATAACAATATAGGGCTTCCCTGGTGGCTTAGTGGTAAAGAATCCACATGTAAATGCAGGAGACACGAGTTTAATCCCTGAGTCGGGAAGATTCCCTAGAGTGGAAAATGGCAACCCACTCCAGTATTCTTGCCTGGGAAATCCCATGGACAGAGGGGCCTGGTGGGCTACAGCCCATGGGGTCACAAAAGAGTTGGACACAACTTAGTGACTAAACAACAACAAATAACAGTACTCAGATATAGCAAAATTCAAGAAGGTGGTTCTCGAATGTCCAAAGTTTGGAAATTGCTGTTTCATGCTTTCCTGATACACAAGCTATGTGACTTAACCTCTCAGAACCTCAGGTTTTCAGTTGTAAATGTGGCCAAGGGAGTCTAGACTAGATCAGGGCTCCCTAAATGATTTGGTGCAGGAGTTGCTTTTTAGTTCCCTGGAGCTTATGTTTTGTGCCCATGGCAGGGCCTTTTGTCATCTTGGAGTCCGTGGTGCTGATTCAGATGGTAAGGGTGGGAAGGGGTTAGGAGGATGGACAGATGACAGAGGAAGTGAGTTGCTGGGTACGGCTCTGTCTTCTCCTGGAAATTCCACATATCTCTCAAGATAGGGACGGGACTATGGGAGGGAAAGGCAAAACTGCCTGTAATTTAACAGGTAATGTTTTAAGAGAGCTTCCCTGGTAGCTCAGCTGATAAAGAATCCGCCTGCAATGCAGGAGACCCCAGTTCAATTCCTAGGTCAGGAAGATCCCCTGGAGAAGGAAGGGATAAGCTACCCACTCCAGTATTCTTGGGCTCCCCTGGTGGCTCAGACAGTAAAGAATCTGCCTGTAGTGTGGGAGACCTGGGTTTGATCCCTGGGTTGGGAAGATCCCCTGGAGGAGGCCATGGCAACACACTGCAGTATTCTTGCCTGGAGAATCCCCACAGACAGAGGAACCTGGCGGGCTACAGCCCATGGGGTCACAAAGAGTCAGACACAACTGAAAGACTAAGCACAATGTTTTAAGATGCTCCCTCGGGTGGGTGGGGGAAGGCTGTGGACTTTCCAGCTCTATAATGTGATTATGTAATGATGATTTTTCATTTCAACTTAGATTTCCACAGAGGTTGCAAAGAGTTCACTCATGAGTCCCTTGCCTAAACCCCCAAAGCATGAGGATCCCCTCATGATTGAGTTCCCAAACTTGGACATGACTTCTGCAGAATGGCTGAAGACCAATAGCCTGAAAGGTAAATCCCCAGAGAGGGAAGAATCCAAAATGCAGATGACTGACCAAAGGCATGAACCCTTTGGGGCGTCATGAGCTGTGCCTCAAACCCCACCATTTATTTTTACAGCCAAGAAGCTAAGCCTTTATCAGGTTCTGGCACCCAATGCATTCTCTCCTGTGGAGGAATTTGTGCCTATTCTCCGGAAAACAGTATCATCAACTATCCATGAGGTAACTCAGATTCAGGGTTCTGTCCAGACCTTTGCCGTGGAGCTCCTGTGTGGTATTTCCTTTCTAAAATGTCGTGGAAATAGAGGTCATGAGACAGAGCCCAAGGAGCAGGAGCTGAGGGCTTGGAGTGGGATGCAGGCTTTCCACCCAGGACTCTAGAACTCTCATCACATCTACTCTAGCTGCTGTTTTTCAAAGATACAAAAACTTGGGAGATTGGGGAAAGAGGGGGTACATCGGGCACCATGGTCACCTCCTCCATGAAGATTTCCTCGTCATTCAGAACACGCTCTCTCTTTGGACCCTCGCTCTACCTGATACAGACTTCTCCTATTGCACCTGTGATGCGCAAATATGTGTATTTGTTACATGTCTAATGCCCACCGGGGTGTGAGCCCTATAAAAGAAAAAACTCTTCCCCAACACTCTGTCCCCTATATGTATTACAAGTAAGCAGTCAAGGAATGTCTGCGTGTGTGGACAGAGGGATGGAAAGAGGGAGGAAAAGGCTGAGTGAGTGGACGGATGGAAATGATAAATGAATAGGTAGAAGAATGGATGGATGGATGGAAATATGAACAGATGAAAGGACAGATAACAGGATAGAACAAAAAGATGAAAGGAGAAAAGTCAAGATTAAATGAAGGATGAAGAATGAGAAGTGGAAGGACAGCATAATAGGTGAACAGAAAGATCAGTGGAGGGACTTGCCCGGGGGTGCAGTGGTTGAGATTCTGCACTCCCATTACAGGGGCATGGGTCCAATCCCTGGTCAGGGGAGTATGGTCCCACAGGCAGCAAGGCAAGTCCAGAGAAGAGAAGATCAGTGGAAAGACAGAAGAATGAGAGGAAAGAGACAAGGGATGTCTAGTTCTGGCAGCCCATAGATGAATGACTAGATGGAAGGAGTGACGGAGATACAGATATGACAGCTTGATGGAGGATGAATGAACAGAATGGACAAATTTGATTTTCAAAGTGTCCATGAAGACCCATGTGGGTTTCCAAATCTAAGAACTTATGACTATAGTATGTTTTAAATCTCCAACTCTGCTATTACCAAAACTTCTAACCATACCTTGTAATAAAGACACTGATGTTCAGAAGAGCCTCCTGAGAGGGGACCCAGCTTGCGGTCAGACCTGGTTCATTCAGGGGACTGTGTCCTGAAGTCCCTCAGCTGCCAGCTCCAGACAAGGCAATGGCCTGGTGATGGGGAGGGACACAAACCACCCGTAGATGTGTTAAGAGCCCATTTCCCCTCTTGCATCTGACTTGGAGAACCCAGTGACCGATTTAAACTTAAAACCCTTCCTCACTTCTGCTTCTGTTCACCTGCTCCCCTCCTGGCCACACCTGTGTGCAGAAGGCAATGGTGCAATTTGAATGGCATGACGGGACAGTGAAGAATATTCATGTGGACTTGCCCTTCTTGTATGAGTACCAGGTCAGTGCTGGGTCCCATCAGTCAGAATGCGGGGTGTGGGGAGGGGGATGGCAGGAAGGTGTCGTGGAATGTGGAGGCATCAAGCCAGTGACAGAACCCCCTCCTGTAACCAGACTGTGCTCCACCCACAGGCCCTTCTGGAGCTTGCTCCACTTCCTCTCCAGGCAGGAACCTGGATGCCTTAAACAAAACCTCTAATCCTTTTGGTCAAGATTTACATCCTCCCCATTTGAGGCAATGAAATACTCTGACTCTTTCCTTCTTAGGCTTGTGACAGATGAGTACATGCTTATATCTCTCTCTCTCTCTTTAAACAGATGTTTATTTATCTATCTATTTTTGGCGATGTTGGGTCTTTGTTGCTGCGCACGGGCTCTCTCTAGTGCGGCAAGCGGGGGCTGCTCCCTAATCGTATTGCTGGGTCTTCTCATTGCAATGGTTTCTCTTTTTGCAGAGCATGGGCACAGTCTTCAGTGGTTGTGGCTCTTGGGCTCCAGAGTGGGGGCTCAGTAGCTGTAGCATATGGGTTTAGTTGCCCTGTGGCATGTGGAATCTTTCTGCACCAGGTATCGAACTGGTGTTCCCTGCATTGGCAGGCAGATTCTTAGCCTCTGGGCCACAGGGGAAGTCCTAGTACATGCTTTAGAGGGATTTTGTACTGCCTGGATACCCATGGCCTTGACACACCATTCCCAGAAGCCAAGTTGGGTACACCTTCTTCCCCCACATGCTCTGTGCAGTGCTGACTGTGTATGACCCATGAGTTTGCAGAAACAGCTCAGCAGAGCGATGCGGATCTATGAGAGACGGATCGAGTGGCTCTCCTTGGCCAGCAGAAGAATCTGGGGCACCGTCTGTGAAAAAAGGTAACTTCCTCCAGTAGCGTTCTTGTCCTTCGTGGTGTCGTGTGTGACACAGCACTCATTCAGCTTATGAATTTCCGGTTGGCAGCATCAGAATCCATCATTTAGATTAAGGATCAATATGACTCAGCAGAACCCCTGGAGGGAAAAGTCACCACCATTAACTGCAGCCTCAAGAATAGCATCACTATGTCACTCAGGAGTCTTTGTTAAAAGCAAAAGAAACTAAGTGCAAATTGAAACGAATCAGGGAAGTCTGGTTAAGGTAACTATATTCTAAAGTAGATTTGGTAGCTGTCTTCAGGCCTGGCTTGATCCAGAGATTCATACATGTCAGGAATTTCTTTCCAACCCTCAGTTCCATTTTCCTCTTTCTTGGCTTTGTTTTTAGGCAGGCTGCCCCCTCTAGGTAGTATAGCCACCCAAAGTTCCCAACTTCCTTCCTTCCAGTTTAGCACTTCCAGGGTTTAGGGTTTGGGCCCATCCGTGAGCCACTTGGGCCAAGAGGATTTGATGTTCTGATTGCCTGGGGTCTAATGTCCACTTTCAAGCTTGGGCTGGTGTCAGCTCTACTCAACTCAAGTGGACCATTACAGACAAAGGTATTCCCCCCACACCAGAAAAAAAGATCTAGATGCTGTTTGAGCAGAAGTAATGGATGCTGAGTAGGAAAAAACTGTATGTATCTATTATGTCATTACCATTCCATACCTTACTTAATGCATTACCACTTATCATATATTAGAAGTTTGTAATACCATTCATCTGCTCTGTTTTTTAACTCTCAAAACAACCCCTTGAAGAGTCTTATTATAGTTTATATAGTTAAATATGCCAAAGAACAGGCTTCCAAGGTGGTGCAGTAGTAAAGAATCTGACCGCTAATGCAGGAGACGCAAGAGACTCAGGTTCAATCCCTGAGTCAGGAAGATCCCCTGGAGTGGGAAATGGCAGCCCATTCCAGTATTCTTGCATGGAGAGTTCCATAGACAGAGGAATCTGGCAGGCGACAGTCCATGGGGCCCCAAAGAGTCAGACATGACTGAGCACACACACAAACGCATGGCAAGGATCAGAGAGGCGCTGTGACTTGCCTAAGGCCCCACAGAAAGTGGGACTTGAACTAAGGTCTTCTGACGCTATACCGGGTGAATTTTATTTTGCTAATCCGTAGCTGTCTCAAAATAAGAATGAGGGGAGGAGATAGGACTATAAGATCTAAAGAGAAGGCTCAACACTGTTGCTGCTGCTGCTGCTAAGTCACTTCAGTTGTGTCCGACTCTGTTCGACCCCATAGACGGAAGCCCACCAGGCACCCCCGTCCCTAGGATTCTCCAGGCAAGAACACTGAAGTGGGTTGCCATGTCCTTCTCCAGTGCATGAAAGTGAAAGTGAAAACAAAGTCGTTCCGTCATGTCCGACTCTCAGAGACCCCATGGACTGCAGCCTACCAGGCTCCTCCGTCCATGGGATTTTCCAGCCAAGAGTACTTGAGTGGGATGCCGTTGCCTTTNAGGGAATCTTCCCAACCCAGGTCTCTCACATTGTAGACAGACGCTTTACCGTCTGAGCCACCAGGGAAGTCCATATACTATACACACACACACACACACACACACACACACACACACACACACATATAGTTTTTCAGATTCATTTCCCTTATAAGTTATAACAAAATATTGAGTATAGTTCCCTGTGCTAAACAGTAGGTCAACAAGACAGTAGGTCTTGTTGGTTATTTGTTTTGTATATAATCATGTGTGTATGTTAATCCCAAGTGCCTGATAGTCTGTGTATCATCTTCACACAGGGGCCTTGCTAATCTCCTCTGTACGGTTCCAATTTTAGTATATGTGCTACTGAAACAAGCTCTGAATCAGTATGGTCTTTGTTCCTTCAATTAAACCTTTATGAAATATCCAAAGGAAATATTAAGATGACTGTGCAAAGATAACCTTGAAGGGATTTTCAAGGCAGCATTCTGATAATTGACAAACCTGGAAAAAAACAAGAGGGAATTGGTAAAAGAAACCTGACTGTAGAATTCTATGCAACTATTCAAAAGAATGTGGGAGAGTTACGTGAGTACATTTAGAAAACTTCCTCAGTAAGTCCAAATGAAAGGAAATAAATAGTATAGGTTATATAATTCCATTTCTATTATCTCACTGGAAATTTTTTAAAATTATTGTGTAAAGTTAAAAAATAACCATGTTGAGCTGATGCCCACCCTCTTTCTTGGTACCCCCAGACTTCCAAACTCTCTTCACAAACTTGCAGTTTCCATCCATTAGGCTGTAACACTGATTTATGGTAGAAGACAAGGTCACCAGGGTGGGAAGAAAGACTATAATTCCACTTCTGTCAATATATCTTTATCTAACAAGTTTTAATCCGAAAGAATATAAAGCAAAGAGTTAACAGAAATTTGGAGGGAGGGATAAAATTGAAGGAATTTTCACTCTCTGTATATTGTTAGAATTTTTATTCAACTATAATAGAGGATTTATTATCCAACTATAATAAGAGAGATTTCCATGGGATTAGGAAAGGAGGTCATCATTAATATTTGCCAGAGAACTGCCCAGGGTGGAAGCTCGACTGCAGAGGGTTGAGAAGCAGATAATGAGGAAGTGGTAGTAACATTGTTTTTCCAGGGAGCCTGTCTGTGAAGAGGAAGAGGAAAGAGAGAGGAGTAGCTGGCAGAGTGGACCCTGGTGGAATGATAGTTAAGAGAGGCAGAGGGGACGAGGGAAGTAGACCCAGGAGTGGGCATGAGAGGGNGGTAGTAACATTGTTTTTCCAGGGAGCCTGTCTGTGAAGAGGAAGAGGAAAGAGAGAGGAGTAGCTGGCAGAGTGGACCCTGGTGGAATGATAGTTAAGAGAGGCAGAGGGGACGAGGGAAGTAGACCCAGGAGTGGGCATGAGAGGGAGGTCACCACAGGGCAGCATCTCAGACACGCTGGCGGCGATCAAGTCAAGGACCCAGGTGGAGGAACTGCTCTCGAAAGAGGGGACAGCTTTTCCTTGATAAAGGAGATAAATCTTCTCAAAGATTTAAATTCTGTCTCATAGAGAGAATGAGCTGATGCATATAAAAAAGAGAAGCTGTAACACAGGTGAGAGTGAAAGCTTTGAGGATGAATCCGTGCTCTTTGTGACCCCATGGACTGTAGCCTACCAGGCTCCTCAGTCCATGGGATTCTCCAGGCAAAGCTATGGGAATGGGTTGCCATTTCCTTCTCCAGGGGGATCTTCCCAGCCCAGGGATCGAACCTGGGTCTCCCACATTGCAGGCAGATGCTTTACCGTCTGAGATACCTGAGAAGCCCTGAATCCATGCCAGGGGAGCCAAAAAGGGAGCAGTGACTCCTTCCCTGGGGGTGGGGAAGTTCACACGGGGAGGAAGTACCTTCCCCAGGGGAGAGGTCTGGCCAAACCCGTCCTGGCGGGTCGACACAGAGGGCCCCTGCTCTGCTCCCACCATGGACATGCTGGGACGTGTCCTGACCGGCACGGAGCTCGCGGGTGAGATCCTAACATTTGGAGGATGTAACCAGGATTTTGGGCTCCCCTGATGGCTCAGCTGGTAAAGAATCCTCCCACAATGCAGACGACCTAGGTTTGATCCGAGTTGGGAAGATCCCCTGGAGAAGGGAACGGCTACCTACTCCAGTATTCTGGCCTAAAGAATTCCATGGACTGTATAGTCCATGGGGTTGCAAATAGTCAGACATGACTGAGCGACTTTCACTTTCAACCAGAATTTTGCCCCCTTAAAATCCTGAGAAGCCCCCTGAGCTGGGGCACATATCTCCCTGCTAAGAACAAGCCCTCTTTCCCTCCCTCCAAGGTTCGGAAGCACCATCGAAAGCTGGAGGCCTGAGATGGTTGCCGCCAGCCACAGCAACTTACAAAGCGCCTGGCGGTAGGTGACCTGCTGGTCTGACAGCAGCCTCCCTGGTGCTACTTTCTCTGGCCCCTTCTCCCCCCCAGAAAGTAGCTCTCTCTAGAGCCTTTGCCCTCCAACAGATGGCACGGTTGCGAATCGGGAAACATCTGCCTTCCATCCTCCACCCTCCCCTCTGGGGCCTGGCAGCCCCCGCCTCAGCACGGCCTCCCTGCCTCCCAGGTGGGTCCTGAGCCTGCAGTGTCGGGGCAGCAGGAACATCCTCAGTGCCCTGCGGAAGGCTGTAGAAGTGGACTTCAAGGACAAAGAAGAACAGCAGTCACAGGGCATCTACCTCTTCACGGGGGGCATCCCTGACCAGGACATGGTGGGTGAGCCTCGTCTCGGCCTCCCTTATCCTCCAGGACCCCACATCTTCCCCTGGGTGGCCGCCTGGCGACCAGTTTCTCCAGCATGCTTTTCCCATCTAGACTTTATCACTTGGAGATGTTGTTCAAATGCAGAGGTGGTTAGACCTGGCTCCCAGGGGCCTGAGAGTCTGCATTTCTAATGTGCTCCTGCCGGTCTAAGATCAAGAGAAATGGTGACCCAGGCTCTTCCATCTTTCCCTCTTCAGTGCCACGTACTAGACCTGGTACACAGTAGGCCCACAAGAAGGAGACTAGGCTGAACTGACCCAAAACCAGCAGCTTGAAAAGCCCTCAGCCCTGGGCCCCTCCTCCCTCTCTGCCCACAGGCCATGCTCAGCGCCTACATGGCCGAAGCCTGTGGGGGCTGTGACTTCCATCTGAACGTGTGTCTCTTCTATGTGGGTGAGTCACAGACGGGCACCATGCCCCCTGCCTGCTATGCCAGCCGCACGGACACGGCCGCCGCCTACAGGGAGGTCACTCGGGCTACTGGTGGACGTTTCCACTGGTTTGGAGACACAGGTGAGGGAGTGGTGCTGGTCCCTCCACCTCTCTCTTTGCAGACAGTAGTCTTGGTACTGACATAGCTCCCTGTGCAAGAAACATAGGGATAGGTTAGGGGTGGGGAGGGAGGCTTAAAAGGGAGGGGATATTTGCATAATTATCTCTGACTCATGTTGTACAGTAGAAAATAACATTGTAAAGTGATTATGCTCCAATTAAAAAAAATTTTTAATATATATATTAAGTAAATTATGGTTTAGGTGATATGCAGACAAGGCAAAATTGTGACGTGATTCAGGAAGGATTGAAGCTTGGGATACAAGAGTGCCATTCTGATCTCCCTGGTTTACAAATGAAGAAATGACTCCCAGGGACATGAGTGGTATAGCTGGGGCTGGAGCTCAAGAAAAGTGCCAGGCACATACATTTAAGTTATTATTGGTGATTATTGTTGATAATAGCAAGCATTTATAAAATAGCTATTATATGCTAAACTCGGTTTTAAGTGTTTTAAACATGTTGTGATTCATTCCTCACAATAACCCTATGAAATGGGTTATGCTTATTACCCCATTTTGCAGCTAGTGAAGCTGAGACACGGAACCCAGAGCACAGAGGTAGTAAGTAAGGAACTGGGAGCTAAACCCAGAGTTTGTCTTAGGCATCACACTCTAGTCCCACTCAAATGAGTCATATTCGAGATGTTACTACAGACATTATTCACTGCAGACATTAGCTGCTTTAAGTCACCTCAAGGTGGATCTTATTCACTAGAGGAGCAGGCCCTTTCCGTGACCTACTCTTCTGTGGGTGAGAGCTCGTGGCTGGGTGCCAGGGTGCTGGGTCCCAAGGCTGGCTCCACTCTTGGTACCCTCACTGTACCCGCCCATCTCCTTCACCACCAGATAGTGTGGGGTGGGGGCTGGTAGCTCAGCCCATTAAGACCCCAGCCTGCCCCCTGGGCTGAGGTCACCTCCACGTGGCCCTTGTGTTTACAGATATGGAAAATTGCCAGAATCTGTACCCCTCCCCCACACTCATGATGTGCTTTGTTTCCAGGTATTTACGAAAGTGATGATATCAATGCCATCACGTCTGAGATGGAAAAGGCTCTCAACTACTCCCAAAAGGTATGCCTTACGTATGGGGCAATCAATGACTACACCGGCTTCTGTTAGAGTCCTGGGGCTGTCATTAAAGGACCACAAAAGAGGTGGCTTAAAATGACAGATATTTATTCCCTCACAGTTCCAGAGGCTAGAGCCTAAAATCAAGATGTCTAAAGAGCCATGACCTGCCCACCCCCCCAAAGGCTCTGAGTAGAATCTCTCTTTATCTTTTCGTAACTTCTGGTGGTGACTGCTCTTAAAGAAATGAAATTTCACTGGATGCTCGTTAAAAATGGCAAGGAAGACACTGTTCAAGATGACTGCAATCAGGGAGAGAGGTTGAACTCAACTCTGATTATACAGCAAAAATAGCTGGGGATTTATAGCCAATGAGAAGAGTAAGAGGGTTAGTGGAATGAAAGTTACTAAAATGAAGTTGATTAGATGTCGAGGGTAGAGAGATTCTTGCTAAACAAGCTTAACAGGATTCTTTGCTAAAACTGTGTTCAACAGTTCAGTTCACTTCAGTCACTCAGTTATGTCCGACTCTTTGTAATCCCATGAATCACAGCACGCCAGGCCTCCCTGTCTCCATCACCAACTCCCAGAGTTTACTCAAACTCATGTCCATTGGGTCAGTGATGCCATCCAACCATCTCATCTTCTGTTGTCCCCTTCTCCTCCCACCTTCAATCTTTCCTAGCATCAGGGTCTTTTCCAATGAGTCAGCTCTTCTCATCAGGTGANGGGGTAGGGGGTCCCAGAAGACCTCCCTAGATCCCTCCAAGAGTCCCTCCTCTCTCTCAGCAAGTTGCACCTAAGGAATGTTATAACTGACTTGATTGACAGAAACTGACAGGGAAAAGGGAGGAAAGGGTAAGAGAATTGCACAAGATAACTCGGCCCTCTTTTTCCCAGGCTCGGTATACAAGAAGTACCCTCAAGGAAAGGGCCTCAGAAGGACTAGATCGTCTATTGAGTTGCCCAGAAAGGATACAGTCTGCTCCAGCCAAGAGGTATTATCCTATTTGTACCAGCACGTGCCTCTCAAGCCATCATTCCTTCCACCAACCGTTATATCTGAGAAGGTGGACATACTTGGAACTGAGACCAAATCTGCTTGGAATGACTGTGGCAAGTGTCAGGATAAGGATTAAAGAGCACTACGTGGGAACCTGAGTCTGCCATTTCCTAGCTGGATGACCTTAAGCTAGTCACTGAGTCTCAGTGTCTTCACCTATAAAATGAAGACTCTTGTACTTAATAGGATTGCTGATTAATTGAAGTATATTTTGTGTAAAGTCCTTAATAGTATCAGATCCTTTTGGATGCAAGTACCAGAAACCCCCTTTTTTGTTCGGATCCAAAGATAGGAATATCTTTTCTTCTGGCAACCATCAGTCAGTTCTGATTGGTCCAGTCCTGGATGCGATACTCTGATTGCTTTAAACCTGATCATTCTTGTATCTCTTATTGTGATATCTTAATTGATCTAAACTTGAGACCAATCAGGGTTTCCATTCAAGTTTCATAGAAGAGGCTGAAATGGAAATGGAAGAAGCCACAGGGCTATCACCAGACAGGGAGTAAGTAAGTGCTCAGTAAATTTTGTTCCCTGGTTCCCATATTTCTTTGCATCTCTCTCCTGCACCAGGGCAGGAATGTGCATGTGAGGTAGTCTCGGTGAGGACCTGGGAAACCCCACATTTCAGATACAAGACAGATTTCAAACATGAGATTTTTGAAAGATGAGTCAATCATTCCATTAAACCAAGATTCTTTCCTTTATTCCAAAGTGGGTAGCAAATTATGGGCTAAAGAAACTAAAGATGGAGGTCTCCAGATACCTTGGTCCCAACTGCACTCATCAAAAATCAGTACAGACGTCAGCATCAGCCAAATACTGCAGTGTCTTCCCCAGCATAGAGATCAATGTAAGTCAAGATTGGTTTTGTTTCTTCACTCCCAGCTCCTGTCTCTTCTCAGACACAGCTGGCTGCATGTGTTAGGGGAAAGTCCACATGAATGTATGAGCCCCCAGCTTTTATTCCTCCTGATAAGAACCTCAACCCCCCAGAAGGGGACTTCCCTCGAGGAATAGGATACAGAGCCCTGTTAGAAGAAAAGCCAGCCCCTCAGAATGCCTGAGACCATGGTCAAGGTTCTAGGGACTCACTGGGGTGAGAATTAGTTACAGTTGCTGAGATCACAGACCAGTGGCTAGAATACTCACCAATAAGAACTCTATACCCTGATTCTGATGGTGGTTCTGTTAAGATGGCCAGAAACAGGGGTTATGGCAGGAGATCAGGGGGGCTTCTCTATTTCCTAGTTTTGATGTAGTTTTTTAATTTCTTTGACACTGGAACAGATAAATTTAGTACAAAATTAAAATCTAATCCTGCTTAAAAAAAAAACCATTTGGTCTCCTTGCCCTTTAATGTGACATTGTCAACTGTAAAGCTAAAAATTATCCACCATACAAGTTTCATGGGAGTTTAATCATGCTGCCTACCTCCATCCGAGGTCATCTTTTAATGTGAAATTTATCAACCTCCCATTCTACCATTAAGGGTTTTCTATTTAAAATTTAGAGAGACTATTTTAGTTTTTAGTTATGACAGTGACCACATATGACACAAAAACCATCATCCCAATTCCCCCACACCTGCCTAAACCCTTGCATTTGATAGTTTAATAAAAGAAAAGAAAAAAGCTTTTAAACAAACAAACAAAAATGTATGCTTTTACAGTGTTGCAAAAATTGTGAACCACAATAGACTAAACCGTTTTGGGGGTGATGTGGATATGAAGGAAGAGCTGGCAGGGGAGTATTTTTCTTTGCTTGCTTTAATCCAGGGGACAGTGAGACACATTGAGTGCACCCCCAGGGAAATGGAGGTGTACATCACACACCTGGACAAGCTGATGCGCCGCTACATCCAGAGGCTGCAGTGGCTGCTGTCTGGTGAGACTGCCCGCTGTCCTGGAGGGTGGGGGGCAGAAGGGAAGGGGGAGGGCAACCCCAGGGACCCCAGGGTCACTCCTTCCCAGACTAAGCACTCACAAACTGTCACCCAGCAGCAACATGACTTCTGGGTTCAGAGGTCAGGCATTGTGCTGGATAACAGGAGGTGGAGCATGGGCCAGAGCGTCAGAGAGAACCAGGTCTATCCAGGAGGCCTCCCACACCCCACCTCCTGGTGTGACTGAGGAGCTGGCCCTCAGGAGCCTCAATTTAGCATTGACTGGGCTCCAAAGAACTGGTCCATGAAGGTAGAGATAGGAGGGTCTCCAGCAGAGAGGATGCTCCTGTTCTTTACAGAGAGCACTGAGGACCCTCCGGAGAGGCCAGTGGCCGGGCTGGCTGGGAGCCAGACTCACATCCCAGAGGCAGCTTTGGGGAAAATCAGGATGGTCTGCAACATAAAGTCCAAAAGGCCGGGCAGTTGGCTAGAACTGAATGGGAGGGTGTTTAGGCTTTGAGGCCTGGAGAGTTCCTGGGACAATAGGAAGAAGCATCCCAGTGTGGGCCACTCGCACTCCTGTGCAGATTCATTAAGTCCAGTCCTCTGCAGTAGAACCTGGTATAAACAGTCAATGGTCTGCCATGGCTCCCCAAAGCCTCTGGATGGGACTCCCAGATGCAGCTGTCAAGTCAGAGGCTGAACGTGGGGCAACAGTGACGTTGTGTGCACTCCCCACTCCGACACACACTTCCTGCCGGGAGAGTGAGAAGGTCAGCCGTGCAGTCACTCCTGGTGTAGTACGAGTTACACCCCAACATCACACACAGCTACACACCCAACACCATCTAACACCTCAAAACATACCCAGAGGATGCTGCACTGATTCACTCATTCATTATTCAGCAAATAGTGTCATTCTCCCGCTCCGTGCTGGGGAGGTGGTAGAGGAAACACCCAACGTGGTCCCTGAGCTCATGGAGCATACAGTCCAGAGGAGAAGGATATTACCCAAAGAACAGTGATGACGTGTGTAAGGTGGAGACAGGTGTGGTGCAGGGAGAGAGGGGCAATGGGCCTGCACAGGGAGATCATGATGGGCTTCCCTGAGGAGGTGATCTGCAAAATGAATAGACATCACCTGAGCAAAGAGAAGAAAGACTCTCAGGACGTGGCTGAGCTGCTCAACAGGGGACTAGGCTGAGTACAAAGACTGAAAGGAAGCCAGATTGGCTGAGAGTAAAGAGTGCATCCATCCCGAGAAGATGAAGCCATGGCCCAGATTTTATCTTAAGAGCAATGGGAAGGCACTGAGGTTTTAAATAAGGGAAATGTGATCAAGTTACAACCAATCTCTCTGGTTGCTGTGTGGACAGCAATTGTTGAGGGGAATGGAGTGCAATCAGGGGAACCTGGAATAAGAATAGGATAATTGGGAAGGTTAGTGATGATGGAGATAGACGAAGAAAGCAGAGTTAGATTAGGGAGACAGCCGCAGGGCTCAGTGGCTTGCAGGTGTTCCCTTCCGCTGTCTGGTTAGGGTGGATTGGCTGGCCTTTTGTGTGGGAAGCCCCTCGACAGCTGGCCGGCTGTCCTCACAGAACATCCCCCACGCTTTAGGATGGCTCCCCTGCTGTCCTCATGTGGCCATGAGCATTGCCAGAGAATACCCAACGTGAGTCCTGGAAGATTCCTGGGCAGTGGGTCCAGCCAGCTCAGGCCGCCTTTTCCTGGAGGGCAGTGAGCCCGTTTTGCAGCAGATTTCCATTTTTTGTACTCCTGCCCCCAGTGAGATCTGAGGTGTGATTCAGGAGTGTTTGACACGCCATCTTCTGCTCTTTGGCTTCCTCCGTGTTACTTCCATTTAGCCTTGGGGTGCCAGAAGGGCTGGGGCTAGCTGTTGCCTTAAAATGTGGATCAGAGGACCTGGATGTGAATCTCGGCTTCGCTGCCAGGCTGTATGACTGTGGGCAAGTCACTGACCCTCTCTGTTTCCCCTTGGGATAATTCCCAAATCCTGTACCAGCCGCTCCAGCTTTCTCTCCATCCCACACGCATGGCACACTCTTCTCCCACTCAGAGCTTTTCTCTGTCTGCTCTGCTCATACCTCCTCTCCTTGGCCGCTGCTCCTCATCCTTCAGCCGTAGATTGTCTGCTCCCCACCCCACATCCATCAGTTTCAGATTCTCCCCAGTGTTTACTCCTGTAAGTTTGTCAGAACCGTCAGCAGAGGGGTAGCTGTTAGTATAACATGCATTTTCCTTTACCGACTGGCAGCTCCGTGAGGGCAGGGACCCTCCCTCATCTCCACTGCACTTTGCTCAGCGCCGGGCACACAGTAGATGCTCACTTGATTTCTGTTGACCAATGTACAGACTCTGTGTTCTGTAACATTGCTTCCAGCCCCAAACAGTGCTGTGACATCACTTAATCACCTCACATTAGGGGTGAGGAAGCTCAAGCCCAGGGAAGTTATAATCAGGTAATTTCTGGCAAAGTCACAGTGGAAAACTTGACCTCCCAAAGCCCAGGCCAGCAACCTGCTCTGCCTTTGAACGGTGACCACTCTAGCAACACCACAGAGGCTATCTCCTGGGGGGTTCACATCTGATCCACAAACCCATCAGGGGGTGGGTGTGGTATATTCGATAGCTGCAGTGGGAAAAACCACCCTCGCTCCTTCCTGGTCTCTGCCCCCACCCACCCTGGAGCAGGCAGCCGCCGACTGTTCGGTGTGATTTTGGAGAGCAAAGTGTGCATCCTGCTGGACACATCGGGATCCATGGGCCCCTACCTGCAGCAGGTGAAGACGGAGCTTACCCTGCTGATATGGGAACAGCTGCGGAAGCAATGTAACAGGTAAGAGGCAGGGGTTGCAGGTGGGTGGGGGCAGGAAGATCCAGGTGATAGTTCTGGATGCTTCCCTGGCCAAGACCACTCCCTCCTCATGCTTCCAAAGGGCCTGGAGGGTTCCGAACCGCTCAGCTGAATAGCGGGAAGGAACACTGCCTTCTACTGCAGAAGTAAAGTGGTTTTTAGAAACCCGTCTCAGGTCCAGTGACAATTGCAAGCAGATCAGAGGAACCACCAGGCCGCCTTGAACTGTGGATTTTTCAAGAGAGGTTTTGGTTTGGTTTGTTCTCTCTACCCAGAAGGATTGGCCCCGAAGGGACAGCTGGAAACTCAGACCCCAGGCTGGGACTCGTTCTTGCCTTAATATTAAAATGAGCAGGCATTTATAGAGCTCTTTCCTTGTGCCAAGCACTTTACATGCATGAGGTCATTCAGCCTGCACAATGATCCTGTTATTATCCCCATTCTTCAGGAAAGGAAACAAGGGCTTAGAGATTAAGTCATTTGCCCAGGGTCGTATAACTAGTAAGTAGCAATTACTGAGTGCGGATTTAAATCTGTTTGCATCTAGAATTTTCACCGTGTACCTTCTCAAACTTGGTTGGTCTGCAGGGGGCCCAGGGCTCGCTGTAGGGTCTTCAGGGATAAGCATGTGTCCTGATGGAGGTTACTTCCCCAAGATCAAAATAGACCACGTGCATGCTCAGTCGTGTCTGACTCTTTGTGACCCTATGCACTGTAGCCCGCCAGCCTCCTCTGTCTGTGGAGTTTTTCAAGCAAGAATACTGGAGCGGGTTGCCATTTCCTCCTCCAGAGAATCTTTTTGACTCAGGGATCAAACCCACATCTCCTGCATTGCAGGTGGATTTTTTTTACCGCTGAGCCATTGGTGAAACCCTCAATATAGACTGGCACATGCTAAAAAATCTCTTTTTCCTTTCTCCACCCCCCACTTCTTCTCCCTGCTTCCCAGTTTTAACCTGCTCGGCTTTGCAGAGGACCTACAGCCGTGGCAGGACACTCTGGTGGAGACCACAGATGCAGCTTGTCACAAGGCCATGCAATGGGTGACCTGTCTGCACGCTCAGGGGAGCACCTCAGTCTTGCAAGCACTGCTGGCAAGTTCCACCACCAAGCCCAACCCAGAAACACTGTCCTAACCCCTAATCCTGACATTGCATGATGCTTTAGCATTTACAGAGAGCACTTTATAATTTACTAAGTGTTCAATCACTGCATCTTCCCAACAATCCAGTGAGAATGAGTTTCTCGAATTTCTGACTTTATAAATGAAGACGCAGAGGCTCAGAGAGGTTAAGTGACTTGCTTGGGGTTAACTGGCTCTGGAGTGAGCTGCACTCTTTTTCCTAAACTTCAACAGCTTCCTGGTCTGTCATCAGGTGAAAGGGGAGGCCCATAGTCTTAATGACAAGTTGGTGGGATTCAAGCAGACTTGGGGACAGCAGGTCAGTGGTTTCTGCGTCCTGGTTGGCCCCTCCTCTGAGCCAGACAGCCTATGTGCTCTTTCAGAAAGCCTTCAGTTTTCCTGATGTAGAAGGACTATACCTCCTGACCGACGGGAAGCCGGACACAAGCTGCAGCCTTATTCTCAGGGACGTCCAGAGACTCAAGGCGAAGAGAGACATCAGAGTGCACACCATCTCCCTGGACTGCTCTTGCNTTCAGTTTTCCTGATGTAGAAGGACTATACCTCCTGACCGACGGGAAGCCGGACACAAGCTGCAGCCTTATTCTCAGGGACGTCCAGAGACTCAAGGCGAAGAGAGACATCAGAGTGCACACCATCTCCCTGGACTGCTCTTGCAGGTGGGCAGTGGCGAGGCGGCCGAGTGGCGCCACTTACCTACCGCCACGTGTCTGAGGGGCACGTGGCCGTGAGCTGAGCCATCCTGGGCCCGAGTCCCGTGGGCCAGCCTCTGAGAGGCCCCTGGGCAGGCATTGCACCAGAGAGGGAACCCCACTGAAACCCTGCCTGCTCGTCAGCAGGGCACCCCGACTTCCTCCAGTGTGGAAACAGACTTGCACCGGTTCCCAGTCACACGCTGTGTTCTCCCACTTCCTCTCCTTGGGGGCACATTTGTGAATATTCAGGGGGAAAAGTTTAAAGTAGCTTTGGCTGTTTCCATAAACAGTCACCACAGAAGAAAGAACATGTGTTAAACAAGAGAGATTCAGCTCCTTCTGAAAAAAAAAAGTTAATGTAATTGGCAAAGCTGTGATTATTTACATTCATATTTAACCTCTCTGTCCAAACCATGAGCTCCATAAAAGGCACGTGTCTCCCTGCCAGGCCAGACACATAGTCGGCCCTGGATTAAGGAAGGAATGGGGCCATGTGCTCAGAGGGCGACCCTGATACGGTGAACACGTTTCACACAGCAGGAGCACTGCCACCCAAAACCATCTGGGAGAGCAGGCTTGTGATCCTGACACGGTCCCAGTGGCACACAGCCTCAGGGTCCAAGACCCATCACCCCACGGACATGACTTCTCCAGGGGCTGGGGGCTCACAGGGAGCTCCGTGGGCCTGACCCCAGCCCCCCGTTCCCCCACAGGACTGCGGCTAGCTTCTTGAGAGACCTGGCCGCCCTCACCGGGGGGCGCTATCACTGCCCTGTTGCTGAGGACTCGCTTCTCGAAATGCAGGGCCTGCTGACCAGGGGCTTCATCCACCAAAGGGTAGGTTGTAGAGCTGCTGGGTGAGTTCTGTTGAAACGGTGCAATACAATGTCAACAGGGGTGGTTTTTTTCTTCCTAACTAACAATTAGCTCTTTGTAAATTACTTCTTTTAATCCTACCAACCATTATTGTACCCATTTAACAGATGGACGAACAGGCTCAGCCAGGTTTAGGAATACACGTAAAGTCAGAGTAAATGGTAAAGCTGGAGTCCAGACATCCGTGCTCCTAACTTCTGTGTTTTAATTCCTGCATGCTTCTGTCTTCTCACCATAAATTCATNTGTACCCATTTAACAGATGGACGAACAGGCTCAGCCAGGTTTAGGAATACACATAAAGTCAGAGTAAATGGTAAAGCTGGAGTCCAGACATCCGTGCTCCTAACTTCTGTGTTTTAATTCCTGCATGCTTCTGTCTTCTCACCATAAATTCATTAAAGTACAGATATTTAAATGTGTGATCTGTTAAAAATAAATATAGTAAAGTCATAGATTTTATCACACATATGGAATAAGATTTTACAACCTGCTAGAAAGATTATGTATCTATTCACCTTCTAGGGATGTGCTGCTGTGAATTATAACATTTCTAGGCCAACAGATCATCCAGTAGAACAATCAACGAGAATTCTAGATTTTTTTATTTTTAATTAAAGTTTACTGTCACAGGACATGGCAAAATTTTTGAAGTTGAGTGCTTTGCATGATTTCTTTGTTTGAATAACAGTTAGGGGGCAAATATTACTAATGATATAGAGGTCAGAACAAGTAAAATAATAAATATTCATTCATATGCTACACAGGAAAACACACTTGATGATATTGAGAAGGTTCTCTGTTTAATGCCTTATCAAATCAGATTCTTCGAATAGTTTCTGGGTGCAGAGTGGGATCTTTGCCACAACTGTTTTCAGGGAGAAGGAACACTTTCATCTCTCTTAGATTCTCTTACTAATTGTGAGAATTTATATTTTTAAGGCTAAGCTCTGGAATTTCATTAGTTGACATAAGAAAAAGGTATGTCTGTGGAGCTGTTTTACTAGAAGAAATAGAGAAGGGGCTGGATAGGTTTTACTGATTGACAGTGAGATAAGGTGTATATACCACTTCTGTTCTACAGGGCAGAGCAGTGCTGACTTCAGTGAAGTCCAAGGCCCATCTCAGTTTCCACTGACTCTCAGACATCTTATTGCAAAGTGTCCCCTTTACAGAATGACTGCCTTGACATATAGTAAGCTCTCTGTCCCTGGAAACATGCCATCTGAGGCCCACAAGATTTCCTGCACTGGGAAGAAGGCTGCACTGAGTTCACTCTAAAATTCTTCTCCTGAAATTTTGAATTTTCCTGTCCCACCCAGTCATTTAATGGATCTAACCTCAGACTCATTTCCCTCATTCAAGGATCCTGCGCTGCCACTATTTGAAGGAGATGATTTAAGGAGATTGGCTCAGGAGATCACCAAGGCCAGAGGCTTCCTCTGGCAGGCCCAATCCATCAGGTATGCCCTTCAAGCAGGCCCTCCCCACTGCCTCATAGCCCACCCAGACCCTGGGCCCCACCCCAGTCCCTGGGCCCCACCCAGTCATGACACCATTGCCCCAAGAGCTCCTGCCCGCCAGGTACCAGAAGTCTGGGCATCTTCCTCCATCTCCTGTTCACTAGGTCCCAACTCCAGAAGAAAAACAACCCAGAACCAAAGGTCACTCTTTTTTAGAGACGCGTTCTCAGGTAAGGGGANTCATGACACCATTGCCCCAAGAGCTCCTGCCCGCCAGGTACCAGAAGTCTGGGCATCTTCCTCCATCTCCTGTTCACTAGGTCCCAACTCCAGAAGAAAAACAACCCAGAACCAAAGGTCACTCTTTTTTAGAGACGCGTTCTCAGGTAAGGGGAGGCGACAAACCCTGTGCAGGCAGCGTGCTCTGCTTTGTGGACAGCAGTAACCATGGGGAGGGATCAGAAACAAGGATTCCTCTCCACAGAAAGGCCATCCTACAAAGAACCACATACTTGCCATGAGCACAAGGTGCTCTGGAAGCTGTAACCCCCAGATCAGCATGATCAGGCACCAGGACTCCCTGGAAGCTGCAAGAGGAAAGATGTCCATTCCTGGGTCAACCCTAATGTTCCTGCCTTGTCCCCAACACACACTGCACTTCAGTCACAAGACCGTTCCTTGCTGGAAGCTCTGCGAGGACTCTAAGCCCCCCGTTTGGAGCACCCTTCTGCCACCCTCTGCCTGGTGACTCCTTCTCATGCATCAGGGCACAGTGCAAATGGCATCAGGTTCTCTGTGAAGATGCCCCTGGGATCCATCAAGAGCTGGGAGCCTCCAGCCTCCCCCCCATAGCATTCTGACCACTCATCCTTCTTTTTAGTGGTGCCACTTACTGCACTTAGCATGCCACATCATGCTTCCTGGCTTCTCTGTCTCTTCTCCCTGACCATGAGCTCCCCCAGGATGAGGCTGGTGTCCTAACCATCTCCAGGTCCCCAGAACCTGTCATGTAGCAGACACGTAGTAAATGGCGAGCTTGCAGCTTAGTTATGAGAACCCTGATCTGGAGACTGGCCAGATGGAATCATTTCGGCCCCAATCCTCTTGCTCTGTGCTTTCCCACCACCTTAGTCCACGGGTGCAACACAGACTCAGCGTCAGCCCATCCTGGAAGAAGAAGAAATATATGAGTCTCACCCCCACCCCCACCGCTGCTCAACCAAACTGGACTGCAGTCTGCTCTGGAGCCCAATCCAGAGCAAATGCTTGGCTTAAGCTTGTGAAAACCGGGCTGGATCTGTTGGGCTAGCCCCACTGTGGACACACGAAATGAATGTGTCATGTATTACATCATCAGGGGTCATTTCTAAGACACAAAAAATTGCTTTTATATAATTAATAGGATCAAAGGTACTTTCAAACTGATGTGATCATTGCGGTGTGTGTCTATGTATAAATTTTTGGTGAGATAAACTATTAAAAGACTCATCTATGTTTTAACTTTTTTATGAGAAAGTGGTATATGAGCTTTTCTATGTAGCTATGTTTATTTTATCTGCATCTTTAAAAAAACTGCACTCATGGTCTTTCTAGTATTTTTTATACTTTTAGCTCTTATATCATGTAACAGCTAACTTATTTTAGATATTGCAAACTTACATATTCAAATTGTGTGCAATTTTTATTTTTTCTATAAAATTAAAATCACACTTAAAAAGACTCATTTCTAGATATATGAACTCCAAATCAATAAGATAAACATCTTAACATTTTTTAATGGACAAAAGTGTCAAACAGATATAAATGAACTTTATGTATATGAATATAGGTGTATATATAGGTGCTCAACAGCCTTATCCATCAGTGAAATGCAAAATAAAACTACAGTGAGAACCACCACAACATCCACTAGAATGGTTAAAAATAAAGACTGAAAATATCAAGATAGGAGCAACTGGAACTCTCACACGTTGCTGGGGTGGAAGTAGGGCAGTGTAAATTGATCCAACCAGTCTGGAAAACTGCTTGGCAATTTTTGCTAAAGTAAAATATATGGACTAAAGTAAAACATATGGACTTCTCTGGTGAGCCAATGGTTAAAAATCCTCCTGCCAATGGAGGGGACACAGGTTCAATCCCTGGTCCAGGAAGATTCCACGTGCCACAGGGCAGCTAAGTCCATGCACCGCCACTGCTGAAACCCATGCCCTAAAGCCCATGCCCCGCAGCAAGAAAAGGCCACCGCAGTGAGAGAGTAGCCACTTCCAACTAGCGAGTAGCCCCTGCTCTTGGCAACTGGAGAAGTCCTGCAGGTAGCAACAAAGGCCCAGTGCAGCCCAAAATAAATAAATTAATTAAAGTTTTTAAAAAGTATGCTTCCTCTCTGCCAGCAGTTTCCATTCCAAGAGAAATAAGTGCCCACGTTTGACAAAAGACATATATAAGAATCCTTATAACATCTTTATTCATAAGAGTCAGAATGTGGAAACTAATTAAATGCCCATCGGTGGTAGAATGGACAAATAAATTGTGATACATAATTGGAGTGGAATAGTACACATCAACTTAAAAAAAATGAACAGCTATATTCAGCAAGCGTTTATGAACAAATTGGGCAAAAGAAACCAGACACGAAAGAACACATACACTGCAATCCCATTTATATGAAGTTCAGGAATAGTCAAAACTGGGGACTTCCCTGGTGGTCCAGGGGTTAAGACTCGGTGCTTTCACTGCTGTGGGCCTGGATTCAATCCCTGATTGGGGAGCTAGGATCCCACAAAGTGTGAGAAGTACCAAAAAAAAGAAGAGGCATAACTATTGTTGGTGATAGAAGTCAGAAGTGATTACCTTGCGTGTGTTGGAGCCGCAGGGCTGTATCTCAACCTGGTGGTGGTTACAATGATAAGTAAAAATTCATCACATTGTTTAAAAACACAGTTTACTAAAGCTTGACAAGCCATGCCTTTGGCCAGGCTCTGTACCGGCCCAGGGAGACAGCTGTGACTAGAGTCCCTGCCACAGTGGATA
>SJYV01030657.1:209527-230079 GCA_006410875.1 Neotragus pygmaeus
ATCCCCTGGAGAAGGAAATGGCAACCCACTCCAGTATTCTTGCCTGAAGAATCCCATGGACAGAGGAGCTTGGTAGGCTACAGTCCACAGGGTCACAAAGAGTCAGACATGATTGAGTGACTTCATTTCACTTCACTTTTATCTTTATATATGGTATTAAAGAATGTTTGAATTTCATGTATTTGCATGTAGTTGTCCAATTTTCCCAGGCTCACTTGTTGAAGAGAGAGTCTTTTTGGTTCTTTTGTTTGGTTGGTTGGTTTTTACTGAAGTATAGTTGATTTACAATATTGTGTTAGTTTCTGGTGTACAGCAAAGTGATTCAGTTATGTTTTTTCAGATTATTTTCTGTTATATGTTATTACAAGTTATTGAACATAGTTCCCTGTATTTCATTAAAGTGAAAGTGAAGTTGCTCAGTCATGTCTGACTTTTTGTGACCTCTTGGAATGTAGCCTACCAGGCTCCTACATCCACGGAATTTTCCAGGCAAGAGTACTGGAGTGGGTTGCCATTTCCTTCTCGCGGGGTTCTTCCCAACCCAGGGGTAAAGCCCAGGTCTCCCACATTGCAGGCAGATGCTTTACCATCTGAGCCACCAGGGAAGCCCAATAGGATCTTATTGTTTATTTTATATGCAGTAGTTTGTATCTGCTAATCCCAAACTCCTGATTTATACCACCTCCCTCCCTTTCCCCTTTGGTAACCATAAATTTATTTTCTGTGTCTGTAAGTCTGTTTCTGTTTTGTAAATAAGTTCCNGTTAGAAGGACCTTGCCCAAGGGCGCACCTGGGAAATTCGACCTGCACCAGGGTCCCAACCTTTGTCACAGAAAGCATCCGCATAGGACAGAAAAATACTCTGGTGCCGCAGACTCTTCCCCAGCGGAGTGCCATGGCCTGGTAGAGAAGGGTTCCACTCTGTGGTTCCATTCCCCCTCCTGCTGGGGGAACTGGACTCATACTCTGTGGCGACTGAGATCTGGGGTGTCTCCCCTCCCTGTTACAGCTGTGAGTGCCAGTGATTGTATGGCACCTGACTATATCCCTCACTCAGAACTGTGGCCAGCAGGACAGTGACAGAAGAGACTAGAAGATGCCATGCAGCGGTCCCAGACTCTGCCCTGTGACCACCACCAGCCACGCCTGTGGGCCCGTCACTCAGTCACACATTTGCACCTGATCTTTTTTTAAAATGTATCTTAACTTGAAGGATAATTACTTTACAATATTGTGTTGGTTTCTGCCTTACAGCAGCATGTATCAGCCATAGGGGTACATATATCCCCTCCCTCGCACCTGTTCTTTTTTTATAGCCATTATGTGGCACGCGGAGCAGAGTTTACCTCTCTCTGTATCCACAGGGCCTGGCACACTCTGGTAGGCCCAGAGTACACAGTACACATTGCTGCTGTTATTAATGATGATAATGGTGATCCAGCCTGTGGTCCAGCCTCATCCTCGGGTGGAGCAGGAGGTAGGGGGTGAGATGATGGTGACAGTGACTGACAGCCTGGCTCGCTTTAAGTCTTGAGTGTGGAGGACAGGATCCTCAGAGCTGGACCCCAAGGACCACAGACCTTATCCTGAAGCCTGCAGGGGATTGGGCAAGCCTTGTGGTGTCAGCCAGCTGCACTACTGGGGACCTGGGAGAACCAGAAGCAGCAGTTGCCAGGGCAGAGGTGGTCCAGCCCTTGTACAGGTTACCAAGGCTCTTTGGATCCCATGTGGCTCCTCCCTTCTTTCCTCCTCCAGGAAGTCCTCCCCATTTCCCCATCAGAAAGCAGTCACCGCTGCCCCCACCCCTCCACCCAGTCAGGTGGCATGATTTGATCCATCTCCCTCTAATACTGCATGGGAACCGGGCTTTTAAGGAGCTGGTAGAGAAGTCAGGAATGCTTGGTGTAAATCTCAGCCATGTGGTGTGGCTTTGGGCCTTGGGTTCCTGAGCTGTGAATCCCAAGGCCTTGGCTGCTTTGTCTCTAACTCTCTGAGGAAGGCAGCAGCCACCTTGGAAATTCTCAAGATTCCAACAGGGATAGATTTGGGAACTCAGAGGGTCTCTAATTCCCACCAGCAAGTCCCCTAAGCCCCCAAGAGTCTGATAATCCACATGACAAGACAACTCTAGAGCCTATGCTCTTCTGTTTTTCCCTACAGGTGGATAGATCCCGAGTCCACATGGCTCAGTAGAAGATGAAGCCCAACCCGGCAGGCTCCTCCCCAGAGGCCTGCAAAGCTGCAGGACGGGGCCAGCAGAGCTGTCCCGTCTGCCAGGCCTGGGGTGGGGTCTCAGGCCTGGGGAATGTGTCTGGACCTGGGCTGGGGTCTGGTATAGTTCTAGAACCTGGATCAAGGCCTGGTGCTGCTACAGAACATGGGCCAGGGACTGGAGCAGTGTCGAGTGCTGGGCAGGGGCCTAGTGATGTTCTGGGACCCAGACAAGGGTCTAGAGCAATGTTGGGCCATGAGCAGGGGCCTAGTGATGTTCTGGGACCCAGACAAGGGTCTGGAGCAGTGTCGGGTCCTGGGCAGGGGCCTAGTGATGTTCTGGGACCCAGACAAGGGTCTGGAGCAGTGTCGGGTCCTGGGCAGCGGCCTACTGCTTCTTCAGGAGCTGGGTCAGTGCCTGATTTAGGAGCTTCACCTTTCCCTGGCCGAGAGGTAGGGCCTGGACCCAGGCAGGGATCAGGGGCTGGGCAAAGACCCAGTGAGCCAGTAACAATCCCAACACCGGCTCAACAGCAGAAGACTCAGGCCACCGCTGGGCAGGCCTCAAGGCAGAAGGTTGTGGTCACCGGAGGAGCAGGCTACCTAGGCTTTAGCCTGGGTTCCAGCCTGGCCAAGAGCGGCACTTCTGTCATCCTGCTCGACCTCCGCAGACCCCAGTGGGAGCTGTGCCCAGGGACCGAGTTCATCCAGGTGCAGTGATGAGGTCTTGGGGGACGGGCAGGGGGGCAGGCCGGTGGTGGAGGTCAGGGGTTGGTGTCTGATGTGTAACCGGTGGCTGGTAGTGAAGAGCACAAGCTCCAGAGTCAGCTCCCAGCTGGGCTGCCACGGCCACAGGGCCCCACACCTCTGAGCCTCATGTCTTCATCCACAGAAAGGGGACACCAACAGTATCTGCTTCACTAGAGACATGTGGGGAGTTGAGGAGACAGTGCGTGTAAAACTCTGAGCATGTTCTCTGTGACTTAGCTCCATAGAGGGGGGTGATGATGATGAAGACGGACACCCAGTGGAATCATCTAGTAAATCCTGCCCCACAGCTTGTCCGGGCTCTGCAGATGCTGGGCCTGGGTAGGGTCAGGAGGCTGGCTCTGGGACCTACCACAGCTGTAACATCTGATTACCTTGGGCCCAGCCCTCCTACCTCTGTGTCTTTCTTCTGTTTTCAGGCTGATGTCCGCAATGCAGAAGCCCTGCACCGTACCTTCGAAGGGGTGGACTGTGTTTTCCACGTGGCCTCCTACGGAATGTCTGGTGCTGAGCAGGTGAGACACCCCCCCCCCCCCCACACACACACACAGGGCTTACGTCCTGGCTCTGCCTGCCCCTCTAATCCCTGGGCGTTCATTATCCTCTTCACCTATTCCTGGGAGGGTTTGGACTACATTTGGCCCATGAGACCAAGTGCCAGTTCTGCCATTGTCTAGCTGTGTGACTAGGAAAGTTAAATTAACCTCTCTGAGCCTCTATTTCTTCATCTGTTAAGTGAAGACACAGCTAGAGCTAATGTCACATCCTCCCCAGAGAGCAGTGTAACAGTATCTGTCAAAGCTTACAACAGCCTTTGACTCAGAAACTACACTTACTCATGTATTTGCAGCATTGGTTTCAATAACAAAACAGGAACTAGCCAAAATGCCCAACTACTGGGGACTATTTAAATAAATTGTGATATAGCCTAACAATGAACTTCTATGCAGCCATTCAAAAGAAGGTGAAAGAATGAGGTAACTTATTATGTGCTGATAACAGAACAATTTCCAAGGTATGAAAACACATTTGACACTTTTTTTTTTTAATAAAAGGCATATACTCACATTTGTATTAGAAACGGGAGGGAAATTTCTTCTTCGTTGCATACTCGTTTTACTGTTTGAGTAGTTTTAACCTCGTGATTGTATTACCTATTGAAAACAAATGCAACAAGAATAAATATAGCTTGAAAATCAGTATGGAACCCACTTCCCTGTGCGGTTGTAGGGATTAAATGAGATGTAAAGTCTTCGCTGTGTCCCTGACACATAAGCAACTCTCACTGTGGCCCAATTGTTTTTATTTTTCACACCCCTGCCCTCTCACTTGGGTAGATGGCAGTATTACTGTCTCTGTCTTACGGATAAGGAAGCTGAAACTTCTAGAGTCAGGAAGCAATCCAGCATATTTGAGGCTCTTTTCTGTGTGAAGCCCTGCATCAGGTCCTCTCACGGGGCTTATTAAATCCTGCCAACCATCCAAGGGACTCTTCCCTCACTTTATAGGTGAGGGAGCTGACTGCCAGATGGGGGGTGGAGACTCCCCAGTAGCCCAGGCAAATGGGAGCAGAGAGGGCCACTAGAGCCCAGGGCCCCCACACTACCAGGGGCCCCTCGGAACCTCTGCCTCTGAGCTGCAGCCCCCACCCTGCCCCACCCAAGCCCAGCCACACAGCCGCAGCTACGGGGCTGAGACAGCACCTCGACTCTCGCATCTCCATCTTGCCTTTTAGCTGCAGAAAGAGCAGATTGAGTCTGTAAATGTTGGAGGCACCAAACTAGTAATCGATGGTAGGCGCTCAGAGCAGTGTGACCCACTGTGTGTTTGCCGCTTCTTTCTTTACCTGGGCTGCCGCAGGCCCAGCTCTAGGGGACAGGGCAGGGGAACAAAGGTGGGAACCTCCTCCCACCCCCTGCCCTCCCCTGTGGAGGGTCTGTGGGCAGCACATCCTTCCTATTCTGCAGGTGTGCCCAGGCCCTGGTATGGGGCTCAGTGTGTCTGGGGACACAGGAGTGGAGTTTGTGCAGAGGACTTAGCGGTCGGGAGCAAGCAAAGTTGCTGAAGTTCCAAATGAGAAGACCCATCTCTGGGCTCTCTGGGCACATCCTGTCTTGTCCTCCATCCTGTTTTTCTCTCTGATTCTAGAGTGTGTTCTCCTTATGTCCCCACTGAGTGAGACTTTCTTATGACCTGTCCCTGGCAATGTAGCCACACTGAGAAGGAAGAGTGAGGCAGCCTGGCCCCCAGGGACTCTCAGAGCAGGGGCTGACCCCTCCCCAAGTTAAGGGAAGGAAGCCCTTCCCTCCTGAGGCAGGATGTGTGCTGGAGGGTGGGTGGAGGCCTCATCCAAGGAGGTCCCCAGGGGCACCCCTCAGACAACTCCCTGCTCACATCAGCGCTCTGTGTGTGTGTGTGTGTTGCTGTGTGACCTGTCGCTGCAGTTTGTGTCCGCCAGCGGGTTCCAAGGCTTGTCTACACCAGCACTGTCAATGTCGCATTCGGCGGGAAGCCTATAGAACAAGGCGATGAGGACTCTGTGCCATATTTCCCACTGGAGAAGGTACCTGGCTTCCTGGAGAGGTGGGCAGGGTGGACCTGGGACCCACAGTTCAAAAGGCAGGGATGAGCAGACCCAGGGTCAACTTCACAACTCAGGGTGAGACCCAGGAGCAAAGAATCCCCAAACGACATGGTTCAAGACCTCTCCTACTTCAGTCATGCCTGCAAGGGCTTTGAAATCACACCGACCTGGCCTTGAACCAGCAAAGCGACTTTCTACTGTGGGACCCTGAGAAAATCACTTCACTTGGAGGCCCTCCTTCTTCATCTGGGCATGATAACACCACTCTGTGGGGATGTGGAGAGGTGGAAACAAGACAATTATGTGAAAATGCCACGTGAGCACAAGGATTCCATGTAAACAGTCCATCTGACACGTATCCACATCCCAGTGCAGCCGATGTCCCAGGGCAGGCGATGTGGCTGACGGGAAGCTCCATTGTTGCTCTGAACTCTCTCCTCTGTTCGTGGCTCCCACCCAGAGGGACAGGAGCGGCGGTAGAGTTCAAGGCTTGGCCATTTCCCGGTGGGGGTCCCAGAAGTGAACTCCCGTATGTCAGAAGCAAAAGTGCAGCCCTGGGGCCAGGAGGGCTGGGCAGTGTGATCAGCAGTGTCCCTGACCCCATCTGGTGGCTCTATTCTCCCTGTCCTTGAACAGCACACGGACCACTACTCCCGAACCAAAGCCATCGCTGACCAGTTGATCCTCATGGCCAATGGGACGCCTCTCCCAGGTAAGTACTGGGGGCCTGCTCACAGCCAACATGCTGTGTGTCCCCTACTGCCTCCCTGAAGCACATGAGCGGTTCTCGCTTTTAGCTGGTATGTTTCTGAGGCCCAGCTTCCTTTTAAAGGACACTTCCCCAGGGCCTTGGACATTCATCATCCAACAAATTCTGAGCACCCACACCCAACAGGGATACAGCCTGGAAAACATCAGACCCAGTCTCTGCCCTCACGTTGCTCATGGTCTGGTGGGGAGACACTTGGGTTAGCCCAGGTCTAGCCCTCTTTTCTGCCACATAGGAGGGCATCCAGTTTGGGGAATCGTCTTCTAGATAAAAAGAGTACAAATTTATGAATCTGCAGTGAGGTGTGGCACTTTGGAAGGGCTGTGCAAGTGAGGGACACTTCAGGAACTCCCAGAAAAATTGGCCTCGGCTGCCCAACTGGATTGCCTTTTATCATACTGTCATAAAGAAATAATAATAAAGTAAGGACTGGTGGCAGCATGGCGCAGTGGCTAAACACCCACATACCGGCATCAGACTGAACTGAGTTCAAATCCCAGCTCCACCACCTTTCAGCAAAAGTCTCCTATCTCTTGACAGCATTTGTATAAGAGACCCAGTTCCTTTCCAAACTCAGGAGTCAAATATATTCAGATAAACTCCTTGCTATCCAAATTATATTTGCTTTCTGAAATTCAGAAACTAAAAAGAATCAGAAAAGCTGGTTTCTCTCACTGTCTAAACTCAGGAGCCAAGTGGATTTAGAGGGTGAAGGTTGCTCGGTATCATAATCCCCAAATTTACAGGAGAGAAAACTGAGGCTAAGAGGTTAACTGATCTAGATCAAGGTCACACAGCTCTTAGCTGGCAGAGGTGGGATTTGAAAAAAACCCCTGTCCCCCCAGGGGAGTTTAACACTAGAGCCTGGGGCTTAACCACTGCGTTCCACTTAGCTGCAGCTGAGTGGTCTCTGAGCATGAACGCTTTCCCCTAAAATCCTCCCCACCTCACCCCCTCACCCTGGGCCTGTCAGGCCTCAGTTATTTATCCCAGTGGGAACATCCAGCTGGGTTTCCCAGGAGTTTGGGCCTGTGCAGTAGAATTCTATCAGGGCTGGACCTGTGCTCCTACAAGTCAGACACCTAATCCTCCAGCTGAGAATTATTTATACAAGCATCCCCAGCTTTCCATGGTCAGGAGTCATGGATACCCTGGGTCCCACCCCTCTGTGACGTAGCCACCCAGTGCCCCGCTGGCCAATGTCAGCTGCAGCCCGACCAGGCTTCCTCCCACCCCCACCCCATGCCCAGGTGACCCAGAGTTTAAAATTAGCTCCAGGCTGTCTACAGAAAAGCTCACTTGATACCTGCCTCGCAGGAGGCCTGCCACAGTCTCCCCGGGTGATTTCCAGTCCCTGCTCCCCGAGCTGGTCCCTGGGAGACTCTGCCTCTAGCCTGGCATGGAACAGCCTGGGCCCTGTAGCAGAGTCTTGAGACTTGCAGACCCCAGCTCCATGTGAAGGCCCTGTGTCTTCATGTCTCTGGGTGCGTGAGTGTCCTGGGGCCACCAGCACAAATCACCACTAACCTGGTGGCTCAAAACAGCAGAAATGTCTTCTCTCACAGTTCCCATAGTTCACAGTCAGATGTCTGAAATCCAAGTGTCATTTGGGCTGCGCTCCCTCCAAAAGCGTGTGGGAGAATCCCTCCTTGACTCTTCCGGCTTCTGGTGGCTCCAGGAGCTTGGGGTCCTTCTTTGGTGTGTGGCCGCGTCCCTTGGCGTTGGTCTCTGCCTCTGTCTTCATGTGGCCTCTCCTCTTCTCCCTCTGTGAGTCTCTTATAAGGCCACCTGACGTTGGATTTAAGGTTCAACAGGATAATCCAGGATAGTTTCATGTTTCGATTCTTAATTACATCAGCAAAGACCCCTTTTCCAAGTAGGGGAGCATCCATGGGTTCCAGGATACAGACATAACTTTTCCGGGCCCACCATTCAACCCACTATACTGGGCTTCATTGTTAAGTGAGGGTGTTGGAAAAGGAACAGTCAGGGTGGCGATGGAGCAGTCAGGAGCAGGATACTGTCCCTGGCTAATTTATGAAGAAAAGGGAATTTATACTGGAAAGATATGTGATAGCTTCTGGAAAATATCATCCAGAAAAATGACCACCAGGGTTTAGAAATGACAGGGTCAGAGTGATTCCAGGGACCTGAGAGGCAGGAGCTAGTGATCAGTCTCTCAGGATGAGCCCACTCTTAGGATTTTAGATCCCATGTTAGTGGGATGCACAGAGTTATGTTCCTGAGTGAGAAGATGGCATTGACTCAGCCTGGGTCCTGGAATGCCACCTCAGAGAAGAGAAGTGTATCTAGACTGACATCCCCCACCCCTGCCCCCAGACCTGGTGCAAAGGGGAATGAGCTCCCTATGAAAGGTGGGCTTCTGGTCCCAGAGGATGGCATACACTCAGCTCCCCAAACTGGGAGCAGACTGCTTGGGGAACCTGAGCCTTGGGGGAAGTGGAACATCTACCAGGAGGCACTATCTCAGTTAAAGAGATGGGGTTGGGAGTCAAATAATTTACAAATAGTAACTGAAAAAAATTTTTTAATGAATTAGAATAAATTGAAAAATTTGTAGACTTTCTTAAGACTTGAATATGTTTGTGGCATCTCTTCAGGCTATACACCCCTAGACCTCCCCCCGACAAGGTGACAGGCTCCCACTTCCACCAATGGAGACCCCTCAGCAGAGAATTTGGGAAGCCCTGGACCAAGCTCTATCTTAGTCTGGAGACTCTGCTGATATAGCAGAGAGGGGGAACAGAACCTCCAGCTTTCATGCTGATGGCTCTAGTCTTTTCCTTTCTGGTTGTTTGGAAAGGGTAACTGCAACCACTAGTTACAAAGCATCCATTTTCCAGGTGAAGAGACCAAGGCTGAGAGAGCTGAGGGTCAGGGAGCTGAGCTGTTAGTATTGTGTCACCAGAGGCGTTGGTGGAAAGAGCTTGAGCCTGGATCTCCATCTAAG
The DNA here is from genome assembly GCA_006410875.1 of Neotragus pygmaeus. Lineage (NCBI taxonomy): Eukaryota > Metazoa > Chordata > Mammalia > Artiodactyla > Bovidae > Neotragus > Neotragus pygmaeus. Next base: position 218,831 of record SJYV01030657.1, read on the forward strand.
CTCCACTAGGGTGAGCTGTGTTGCCCTTAGGCAAATCACATCTCTTCTCTGAGCCTTGGCTCCTTTATCCATAAAACAGGGATGATAACAGCTCCCACCTCATAGGGCTACCTGGAGGGGAAAATTCCAGGCTTACCAGAGCATCAGATGAAGGCACCAGACACATAGTAAAACCTCTCTGAGAGCCCTATGGACATTACCTGTGACTAGAAGAAAGAGCTACAGCTATTGGCATGAGAGCATGTGGGTCTGTGCACATCTGTAAAATGGGCACAGTAGGACTCTTGTAGGAGTCAAAGGCGATCACATCCATCAGAGCTGGTTAAACTCTCATGGGCCATGCACACAGGTGTTGCCTCTGTTACTGGCCTGTGAGTTTTGTGAGTTCAGGGACCATTTCTTGGTCCTCCTGGGATTCTTCACAGCATCCATCCCAGGACCCAGTGCAGAGCAGGTGGGGAGGGGGATGAGTCTCAATAGTGTTTGTTGAATGACTAGCTGATCTACTGAGAGAATAATTAATTGAATGAGAAAACTCCAAGGACCTGCCTATCCCACTAACCTGTCCAGGTAAGGACCAGGAGATGTGGTCAGCCTTCCTATCCCCCTTCCTGTTCATCCACCCCTTCCTAGGCCCCTGACTGCACTCCCCTATGTCATAGGAGGAGGCTCTCTGAGGACATGCGTGCTCCGACCCCCAGGGATCTACGGCCCCGAAGAGCAGAGGCATCTGCCCCGTGTGGCGGTACGTTGTTCCAACCAGAGACCGGAGGCACGGGGGGAACCCGGCTGAAATTGTGTGAATGAGGACCCATGGTCCCATGTCAGTCTTGGGTCAGTGCCCCAGCAGGGGCCCCTCAGTCCTGGGAGAACTCCTGCCCCCACCAGGCCCACCAGGAACAGAGCTCTTGGGGGTACTCCAGCCAGGCCTGGTACCCACAGAGAAGACATGGAGTTACAACCCCAGAGAGGCAGAGGAAACTGTTGCCCTGCTCAGATGTGGGCTCCCTGAGGGCCAGAGGGCCCATCTCATGCTGCTGGCACCAGGGTCTTCACCCAGAAAGCCTCTCTCCAAACAAGGATGGGTGCCAGGGATATGGCTGCAAGGGGCTCTGGATCCTGTCCTCAGATTTCTCACAGCCTAGTCAGGGAGACAGGTGCCACAGTCACAGATTCAGAGTGGTAAGGGCTGAGGTGAGAGGGAGAAGACAGGAGGATAGCAGAGAGGGCCTGGCAGGGGAGGTCCAGGAGGGCTTCCTGGAGGAAGTGACACCTGTGCTGTTTGAATAGGGAATGAGCTAACCAAGCAAAGGGGGTAATGAAGAGAAGGTGATCCAAGTAGAGGAGAGAGTTTGGGCACAATGCTGGAAATGAAAACCAGTTCCAGGTTTGCAGATGTACTTCCCTGGTGGCTCAGACGGTAAAGAATCTGCCTGCAATGCAGGAGACCCAGGTTCGATCTCTGGGTCGGGAAGATCCCTGGAGAAGAGGATGGCTACCCATTCCAGTATTCTTGCCTGGGAAATCCCATGGACAGTGGAGTCTGGCAGGCTACAATCCATGGGGTCACAAAAAGCGGGACACAACTGAGCGACTAACAGTGAACAAAATAGACAATTCTGCCCCCTTCCTGTGGGCTTTATATTCCCACAGAGAGACAGAATAAACACCTTACATGACAAGGAATATTCGAAGGTGCCGGGGACTGTGGAGAAAGAGGAAAAGTGCAGTGGGGTGGGGGAAAGCGAGGGTGGGAGCCTCTTCGAGCAGGGACACTGAGCACCTTGAGGCGACCCGGTGTATCACACAGGTAGGCAGAACCTTCCAGGCAGAGGGCACGGGAGGTCCAAACCCCTGAGGCGGGAGCCTGCTGGCATGTTCCAGGCAGGAGGCCGAGGGCTGGAGCTGAGTGAGACCACGGGGTTCGGTGGGAGACAAGTCAGAGAGTAGCTGGGTCCAGAGCAGAAGGGTCTCCTTAGTCATCTGACCTGCCGGAAAGGCATTCCGAAGGTTCTGAGCAGGGGAGACATGGTTTGCCTTAGGATTCAAAACGATCCCCAGCTGCGTGGAGAACAGCCCACAGGGGCTGAGGGTGGAAGCGGGGGACCAGTTAGGAGGCTATTTCAGTGTCCAGGTGAGAGATGGGGGTGGCAGTCAAGGCAGGGAGGAGTGGCTAGATGCTGGACTGATTTTAAAAGCTGAGACACCTGGGTTTGCAGATGGGTTGGGTGCAGAGAGGGAGGGAGGCGACAGCCAGAGGGGGCTGCAGAGCTTTGGCCTTCGCCCTGGGTGCTGTGGGCCGAGGAGAAGCAGGGGTGGCCAGTTTGGGTCGGGCACTCACAGGACAGGGCAAGTCTGGCATCCAAATGGGCCAGCAAGTGGCGCCATCTGCCAGGAAGGCTTAGTGGGGCTGGGAGAGGTCTGGCCTGAAGCTAGAAATTTGGGAGCCATCTGCATGGAGATCGAATTAAAAGCCATTCCAGGCTTCCTCTGTGTTTCTTACCCTGTGCCCCCTCCACCAGAGCTACATTAAGAAGAGGTTGTTCATGTTCCGATTTGGGGACAGACGGACGCGGATGAACTGGGTCCACGTTCGCAATCTGGTGCAGGCACACGTGCTGGCCGCCGAAGCCCTCACCGCCACCAAGGGCCACGTAGCCGTGAGTCTCCTGCAGTGCTCCCCCTCCTAACCCCCCCAGGCTGCAGGTAGGCGCCCCCCATCCCTAGGGGATTCCTGGCTCACACACAGCAGATCTCCCCAACTCAAGTTGCCTCATGGGCTTGTCAGCCCAGGAAAGCTGGGGGATGGCTGATACTTTTTAGAGCATCCTTAGCTCCTTGAAATGACCCTGGGAGGCAGGTGTTGTTGATCCCAGAGTGACAGTCACCAAATGCTAAGCATCTTACATACATTGTTACAGTTCACCTTTAGAACAGCCCAAGAGGGAGATCCCATTATTATGCTCCCATTTCTCAGATGAAGAAACTGAGGCACAGAGTTTAAGTGACTCGGTCGAGGTCATACAGCTAGTCAGTTGGCAGCCCCGGAATCCAAAGGGACTTGTTCAGATCATTCTCCAGGGCTGCTTGGGAGAATGGGGAGTTGGGCAGCCGCTAGGAGCCATCAGAGAGGACGGGGTCAGGTGATGGCCCTGACATCCCCCCACCACGTGTCCCCTCAGAGTGGGCAGGCGTACTACATCAATGACGGGGAGAGCGTCAACCTCTTCGAGTGGATGGCTCCACTGGTAGGTGCCCAGACAACGCCACCGACCCAAGTGAGAATTCTGGAATCCCCACGTCTTCTTTCCCCGTCACTTTTCCTCCTTCCAAAAGCTCAGAAGGTTTCACATTAAAGGCCAGCTCTGGCAACAGTGTGCACTTGGGAGGCACTGGAACTGGGTCGTGACCACCCCTTTAGGAGGCCAGGAGCTCCCTGAATTTGCCACAGTCCCTCTCAGCCTGATTTATGTTGATGTCTTGTGAAGTTTGGCTTGTGGGCCCCCCACCTCCGTACTATATAGGGAGGCCTGCAGTTCATGGGGTCTCAGAGTCGGACATGACTGAGCGACTGAACTGAACTGAACTGAAAGAGGTAAGTAGAAGGTGGACAAAGCATAGAGGGAAGCGCTGGCCCCACCCTGAGAATCCCGGCCTTCTCTCCCAGCAGCCTACAGACTCCTTGAAGGGGTCGACCAGAAACCCCACACTGGAGGACATATCTTTGGGGGCATTCAGGCTCTTTGTATGTCAACTTTTAACAACTTTATTGAGATATAATTTATAGACCATACAGTTCACCTATTGAAAGCATACAAGCCAATGGTTTTTAGTATTTTAAGAGTTGTATGACCATCACCGAAACACATTTTAGAACATTTTGTTACCGTCCCCAAAAAGAACCCCTCCAAAAACTAGACCTTTTGGCTGTCATTTCTGTTTCCGTCTCATCCCACTCCACCCCTAGCCACAGGCAATCACTAACCTCCTCCCTGCTTCTATAGACTTGCCTGTTCTGGACATTTCCTATGAACAGAATCATACAACATTTGGGCTCTGTGTTAAGTTTCTTTCATTTAGCATAACAATTTCAAGGTTCATCCATGTTGTGAATGTGTCATATCAATGCTGCATTCTTCTTTATTACCCCAAAAAAGAGAATTCCACTCAGTGGATGTGCCAAATTTTGTTAATCCATTCATCAGTGGATAGAAATTTCAGTTTTCCATTTGTGGGCTGTTATCAGTAATGCTATTATGAACATTTGTGTATAAATAGTTGTGTGGAGATACGTTCTCATTTCTCTTGGGTCTACACCTGGGAGTGGAATTTCTGGGTCATACATTCTCAGGTGGTGCTAGTGGTAAAGAATCCGCCTGCCAGTGCTAGAGATGTGGGTTTGATCCCTGGGGCGGGAAGATCCCCTGAAGGAGAGCATGGCAACCCATCCAGTATCCTTGCTTGGAGACTCCCCAAGGACAGAGGAGCCTGGCAGGCTACCATGAATTCTATATAAGTGCCTTAGAGTGTGTTTGGGTGAAGCAGATGTAAAAAACTAAATGATGGGAATGAGCCCAAGTTTAAAAACCCACTCTGCAGCCAGTTCCCACTTAGTTTTCCAGGTCATAGCATGGATTTCATTTAAAGACTGGTGTAAACGTAGGGCTGGCTGTGGGGTCTGCCCACTCTGGTGGGCAGCTGAAGAGGGCCCAGGAGGTGCTCTGATGACTTTGGGATAAAGGCAGTGTGTGGCCTCTGCACGCTAGCCCTTTAGGTTCTGTTTTCTCGCCTCAAGCCATGTTTCCTTGCAGTTTGAGAAGCTGGGGTACAGCCAGCCCTGGATCCAGGTTCCTACTTCCTGGGTTTACCTGTCAGGTAAGGAAGGGAGTGTGAGTACGCGCGCACGTGTGTGTGTGTGTGTGTGTGTGTGTGTGTGNCTGCCCCAGCTCCGCTGACCGTAGCCCTCGGAACGCTCCCCTAGCGCCCCGGGCTCATTCCAGCGGCTCCGCGCACCCCTCGCGTCCCGGGACCGTTCCTGCGGCCGCCGCCGCCTCCCCGGAGCGCCGGCCCGCGCGCCCGGCTCGCCGCTCCCCGGCATTTTCGGGGGGCCCGCCCGCCCTGCACCCTGGAGCACCGGGCCACGAGCCTCTGCCAGCTCCTCTGGATCCTCGCGGCCGTGAGCAGCGGCTGCCGCGCCGGGCCGCCCGAGGCAGGTAGGTGGGGCCGCGGTTGGCCAAAGGGGCCGGGATCCGGCGCTGCAAGCTTGCGCGCCCCGGTGCCGCCGGCGGCCGGAGCGCTCGGGGTCCGGTGCTTAAAGCGGGGCTCGAGGCGGAAGGAGAATGTGAGGGTTCAGCTCTTCGGCTTTCACTGCTTCTGTGAAATGGGAGCGTCGTGCCGATTAACGGCAGAGCCTATTGGGAAAATGCTTGGCACTCGATGGTGTGGGAGAGGCAGCTTGGGGGCCTCCGCCTGGGGCGCCTCGGGGCCGGCAGAGGTGGGGGAGGGCGGCCTGCCTTTCCCCGCGGGGCCCGAAGCCGCATCCCCCACCTGGGCCCCCGAACAAGAGGCCCCAGTCCTAGGAACCTCAAGGAGTGTCGACGCACCCTTCTGCACTGTTGACTGCGAGAGTTTCGGGTGTTGGCAGGCCCCGTGGGCAAGTGCGCCAAGGGGCCGGGCATCAGTATGCGGAGTGGCGGGGCGGGGGCCTCCCCGGGTGAGTCCCGGCCTAGATCCGCTGCGCGGGCCTCGGGGGATTGCGGGGAACTCGCCCAGCTGCGCCCCGGTGAGACACATGGGCTGCTGGGAGGAGGGTGGCTAGTCTGCAGGAGGGGAAGTTCTGTGGGACCCTGACTTCTGGGTCCTCGGCCCTGGAAGCAGCTGCCTGGGGGCCACTCAACCAGGAAATTGTCTACCCCCGATTTTACACAGAAGGAAACTGAGGTCCAGAGTAATCCAACAGCAGGTACTAATGAGCAAGGTGGGCTAAGTGCAGGAACACAGAGCAAGCAGGTGGGAGCTGATAATGCCGTGTGTGTGGCGTGGGGAGGGTTCTTGTGGGGGGGGGGTCATTGGGGAAGGCTTCCTGGAGGTGGTGATGGAAAGGATGGCTGTGGGAGGCAGTGGGATTTAGAGTTTCCTAGGTGTCCTTCTCCCTGGCCTCCACAGCACCTTTCATTTTTTACTCCAGGCATTTATTCAACAAATAGAATAAAGCTGCTAGGATTTCAGGTGGTTGGGATTGCCATTCCCCCTCTCCTATTCTTCTTCAAGAAGGGATGTGGGCTGCTGTCCCAAATTATCTTTTGTAGGGGGTGGGGAGAGAGGAAGTCAGGGTCTGAGGACCCCTTGAAATGATGTTTACATATGGTCACTTGTGTACATTCTGTGATTTGCAGCAGGGTGTGTGTGTGTGCATGTGTGTGTGTGCATGTGTGTGTGTGTGCGCGCGCGCTTTGGGTGACAGGACAGTACTTTCTGACTAAGGATGTATCACTGATATGATCTTTAAACATTTTTAATGTATTATGTGGCAGAGATTGCTTTTGGTCACCACATCCTCCTCTTCCTGGGATATCATCCTGGTTGCCTTTCGTGGGCTCCCTTATAATTTGTTGGGCCACATGACTAAGTTTTGGCTTGTTGGAATGTGAGCAGAAATAGTGTGTGTTTTCCCCAAGGCTGGACCCTAAAACCCTCCCCCATTCTCCCATTTACCACCAGAGTTGAGAGGACTGTGAGGGCCTGGTAGAGGGCAAAGCCACACCCTGGGAGGAGGCTGGGCACCTGATTGATGGGAGCTCTCCTTTCCACCTCTGTGGTGGTCTGTGACTATCTGCTGAAGAAACTGGGGCTCCAGGAAGCCCTATGAAACATCTGTGGGTATGAGAGGGGCTTCTTGGTTGCGGCTTTCCCCTCGGGGTGATCTGGTGTTCCACAGGGGAAGGTGTCTTTTTCTCAAACTGATCAGATTCCCCAAAGAAGTCTGGTCCAGTCTTTGGCAGAGTTGACATCCAGGTGCCAGGACACAGAGAGCAGTGTAGAAGAAAGTTGAGAGTCACCAGCAGAAACTTGGATTTGTTCAGGCTCATTTAAGATTTACTCTTTCTGGTCTGATTCTTAAAGCTGATAGAGGAAGTGTTGATGACCAGGACCGCATTCGATGTAATAGTGGCTTGCTGGACTGATTTAAAAACAAACATTTTTGTGCTGGGGAAATCAGTTCTGCTGATCAAGAAGCTGCAGATGTAACCCCAGTGAACTGAGTATGTTCTAGAAGAAAGTGGCTATAGTGCTCACCGCAGGATAAAAGTGGTTTGGCTCTTCAAGTGTTGCTGAATTATCTTCCTACCACCAAGGCTGATGGGCACAAGAAGCAGGCTTCAAACAAAGGAAAAAGTGAGTCACTAACAGGCTTGATGAGAAAGTAGAACACAGTCTCTTGTTCCCCAAAGACCCAGGGCCGTGGAATACCCAGAGAAGCATTTCAGATGGCTAGAAAATCAGAGGGCAGACAGTGTTCAGTTCTCCAGCTGGGACACTCTCTAGACCTCGCAAGGATTCCACAGGGAGTAGGCAGGAGGCTCAACTGAAAACAAGTCTCTGGGCCAGTGGTTCTTGAATTTCGGTGCATATCTACACCACCTGGAGGAATTGTTTAAACAAGGCTTGCCGGGCCCACCCCCAGAGTTTACTTGAGCAGGACTGGCACGGGGCCCCAGAATTTGCACATGTGACAAGTACAAAGTTGGACCTGCTAGTGGTCCCAGGAATCACAGTTTAAAAGTGGTTTAGGAAGTCAGGGCTGAGCAAAACCCTGGATGGGTCTGCACTGGCTGCAAACCTACCTCCCCTGCCTTCTAGCCACGTGATTTGGGGCAAGTCACTTCACCTCTCTGTTCCTCAGTTTCCTCATCTGTAGGATGAGGCTAGTGGTGCCAAACTCCTGGGGCTCCAGCGAGGCTTCCTAGAGGAGGTGACATCTGTCTAACCTGAGACCTGAGGGATGAGCAGAATTGGCTAGGGGATGGGTAGGGATAGCAGGCTAGGGCGTGTGCCAAACAGATGGCACCGTGTGGGTGAGCCCAGGGAGCGGGGAACCCTTGTTCTCCAGGGGGCTGAGCAGGAGCTTTGTGAGTGGTGCTGGAAAGCTGTGACTCTGTTCTGGGCTACGTGTCTCAGGACAGGATTGCAGTGCAGGGGAGGCTGACCAGGGTGCCGAAAACGGGCCTCAGGGAGGGGATGGGCCTGATAGCAGCTCAAGTTACTTCTGTCCGCATTCCACCGGCTCACACGTAGCCCCCTGGCTTCACCTAGATGCAAAAGGATTTGGGCAGGGGTACGCAAAACACAGTGGACAGCTGGGTTCTGCGCCACAGACCAGCTCTCTCACCTCCTCTCCACCTTGCTTACACTGCCCCACTTGGTAGATGAGTGAATTATGCATGTGAGGAAGCCAAGTTTCAGAGAGGTTAGCTAATTTGCCCAACAGCACTCAGCTAGTAGTGGCAGAGCCCGGACTTAAACCCAGATCTGTTCATCTCCAAGCTTGTTGGGCCCAGTCCTGGTCTTGGCTGCTTTTTGAGGGGCTCCCCATGATCCAGGCTTTCCCACTCAGGTTTTCCCACATACTCAGCTGTGTCTCCTGGCTAAGTAACCCCTAGATGCCTTGTAATTGTAACCTGATAGTCCCTTCTATTCCTTCATGCCTACAATGCCCATTATATCTGCAGAAATGGCCCACTTTTCTCCAGTTACTCATTCATTCATGCACCCTGCATTTCTAGGGAACCTTGTGTGTGCCAGACATTGTACTCTGGGCTCGGAGCTAGAAGGACTAAGACACGGCCCCTTTTGTTCCAGACACTCACATGGTCTGGGCACCGAGAGGCTATGTAAACACAGAGTTGCCCTGAGAAGTGAGACACGCTGTCTCTCTGGTCTGACCCACCGAGAGTACAGAATGTCCTGGGAACATGAGAAGGGTGCATATAATTAAAAATTAAAATTCAGGCCCTCTTGTGCATTTTGTTCATTGAAGCTCTACCTACAATATTGTGCTTTGTATTCTAAAAGGTATATTTTTGGTTTTTAAAACAATCACCTTTGAATCATAATGGCTTCACCTTTGAATCACTGTGAACTGCAGTGATGTTTTTATGAGCCTTAGCAGAGTGAATGTTGACTTGTCTTCCTGGGTTCAGCTGTGGGTTGCTGCTCTCGTCAGTGAGTAAGCTGATTTCTCTGTCTCTTTCTGGTATGCCTGGAGATGTGTTTTTAAAAGAGAAGACGAGGGAAGGTGGATGGGGACGTCTCCTTGGAATACCACCAGAGTCATTCTAGAGCAGGGTTTCTCAGCCTCAGGACTATTGACAGTTTGGCTGGACAGCTCTTTGTTGTGGGAGCTATCTTGTGACAGCCAGAGGTGTCTCCAGTCATTGCCAAGGGTCCCCTGCCCTACTGTCTAGACTGCATTTGTTTCCTGTTGCTACTATAATAAATTGCCACAGATTTAGTGGCTTAAAACAAGAGATTTCTTTCCTTATGGTTCTGGAGGTGAGAAATTCAAAAGCCAAGGTAGCCAAGTTCAAAAGCAGGGCTATGTTCTGTCTGGAGGCTGCAGGGAAAATCTGTTTCTCTGCCTTTTCCAGCTTCTACAGGCCTCTAGCATGGCATGACTTCCCCTGTCTTCCCTTCCCCGTCTTCCCTTCCCCTGTCTTCCAGGCCAGCTGCGTAGCATCTTCAAATCTTTCTCTATAACTCCTGTTTCATTGTCACGTCTCTTGCTCTGACTCCTGCCTCCTTTTTATAAAGACTCACTGGATAATCTCGGATGATCTTTCATCTCAAGACCCTTCATTTAGTCATACCTGCAAAGTTGATTTTGCCACATAAGGGAGTATATTTGCAGGCTTTGGAAATTAGGGTGTGGACATCTTTGTTGAGGGGGGCATTAGTCTGCCCACGACATAGACTTTTGGGTTTCTGGGTATAATGGAAACCCAGAGAAGTCTTTCTGGAGGGGGTAAAAATTTGAGCTGGATTTTGAAGGGAAGAGAAGGATTTAGCAGCAGTTGGGAGAGGCATTCCAGAAAGAGGGTCCTTCAGGTGCAGGGGCAGGGACGTGAAGACTTGGTCATGAATAGTGAATGGTTCTTGGGTGGGGACATCTGTAAATCAGTCCTTTTACTCTGACATTCTGACATGAACTGTATTATTTCTGACATTCTGTATTATTTCATGACATTTCTGACATGAACTGTATTTATTAAAACTAATAAATGTTTTAATAAATGTTTATGAACATCTACCATATGCCTGGGATACGGTAGACACTGACCTGAATTAAGCTGGAGGTTTGACTTAGTAACTCCTGATACGACACATTTGTTACCATCCCCTCCCCCAGCAAATAAATGAAACGCAGCCTGGAAAGGCATTTGATGAGCACTTCAGGCTCCTAGCTGGGGAGCCAGGATTCAAGCTGGGTCCTGTGACCATAGAATGCAGGGTCTTGGGCACAACACTGAGCTTTGGTTTTTTCCCAACTATTTTAAAATAGAAGTATAGTTGATTTACAGTATTATATTAGTTTCAAGTGTACAGCATAGTAATTGAATGTTTTTTTATAGATTATACTCTATTGAAAGTTGTTACAAGATAATGGCTATAATTCCCTGTGCTGTAAATGTATCCTTTTTGTTTGTCTAGTTTATACATAGCAGTCTGGATCTTTTAACGTACCTCTCCGTTTTTCCCTATCCCTACTATGTTTTCTGTGTCTGTGAGTCTGTTTCTGTTCTGCTATAAACATTCATTAGTTATATTTAGATTCCACAAATAAGTGCTAACATACAGTATTCTCTGACTTGTTCACTAAGCATAATAATATCTAGGTCCGTCCACATTACTGCAAATGGCAGAATTTCGTTACTTTTTTGTGGCTGGGTAATATTCCATTTTGTATATGTATATATACATGTCTATGTTTTTATATATTTATATAGGCTTCCCTGATAGCTCAGTAGTAAAGAATACACCTGCAATGCAGGAGACCTGGGTTTGATCCCTGAGTGGAAAAGATGCCCTGGAGAAGGAAGTGGCAACCCACTCCAGTATGCTTGCCTGGAAAATCCTCTCCACAGAGGAGCCTAATGGGCTACAGTCCATGGGGTCACGAGAACTGGACTCGACTTAAAAACTAAACCAGCACCACTATACACACACACACACACACACACACACCCACACAC
>SJYV01030657.1:231734-306057 GCA_006410875.1 Neotragus pygmaeus
TCTACTCTCTGCTTCCCTGAGTTCGGCTTTTACAGACTCCACGTGTAAGTGAGATCATACAATATTTTTGTGTGTCTGGCTTGTTTCACTTAACATAATGTTCTCCTGGTTATCCATGTTATTGCAAATGACAGGATTTCCTTCTTTTTTAAGACTGAATAATATCCCATTGTGTACATAATACATGATCTTAGGCAAACTCCAGGAGCTAGTCAGGGACAGGGAGGCCTGACATGCTGCAGTCCGTGGGGTTGCAAAGAGCCAGATACGACTTAGTGACTAAACAACAACAACGAATAGATATACCACATTTTCTTTATCCATTCATGTGTCAGACACTTAGGTTGTTTCCATATCTTGGCTGTTGTGAATAATGCTGCAGTGCACACGGGAATGCACCAAAATAAGTCTGTATTTCTTGTTTGAAGGAAACTGAGAACTCAAGCTAGAGCCCAGGACATCCTTGGAGCAAGCCAGGAGCAGTCTAGGGCAGCCTGGGTCTGCTTAGTTTCCCTCCCTGGAGTGGCCCTGTCGGAGACGGGCAGTCATTTCTCTGCCCAGTGTCACCTGTCATTGCCAGAAGGGAGAGTCCACTTTGAGAGCTTAGCATGGTGCCTTGGACACCGTAAGCTGTCCACATGTGTTACTTGTCTGTCTTAGTACAGTAACCATTATGCATTTTTGTGGCCAGTGGGAGCAAAGGCCTCTTCTGCTTTCTTATCACTTATTTGCAGCATAAAAACCACATCTGTCTCGGGTAAGATGAACTCATGAGAAACCCATCGTTCCTTCTGGTTGGTGGGATAAGAGATCGTTATACTAAGTGAAGTAAGTCAGACAGAGCAAGACAAATATGATATTAAATCACTTATAGGTAGAATCTAAAATAAAGATACAAATGAACTTATTTACAAAACAGAAATAAGCTCACATAGAAAACACACTTACCAAAGAGGAAAGGGAAGGAAGGGATAAATTAGAGATTTAGGATTAACAGATGCACACTACTGTATATAAACTAGCTAAACAACAGGGATTTAGTGTGTAGCACAGGAAACTACATTCAGTATCTTGTGATAACCTATAATGGAAAGGAATCTGAAAAAGAATATATATGTACAACTGAATCATTTTGCTGTGTCCCTGAAACTAACACGATATTGTAAATCAACTATACTCATAATAATTTTAAAAAAGAGAGTTCTTGGCATGGTATCTAAAGGAAACAGCAGAAGACCTACCACTCTGGGAGTGGCGGAATGGGGGAGGGAAGTAATGAGGGGAAGTGGAACTACAGTTTCATTTAATCATATCAGAAAATCGATAGATAACAAATAACAGAGAGGACTTCCCTAGTGATCCAGTGGTTAAGAATCTGGCTGCTCAGGCAGGGCACACAGGTTTGATCCCTGGTTGGGGAAGATCCCACATGCCATAGGGTAACTGATCCTGTGCACCACAACCACTGAAGTCCATGTACCGTAGAACCTGTGCTCTGCACCCAGAGAAGGCACCGCAATGAGAAAGCCACGTGCTGCAACTGGAGAAAGCCCGTACACAGCAACGAAGACCCAGTGAAGCCAAAAATAAGTAATTAAAATTAAGAAAAGAAATAACACAGAAAGCATGTTACTTAGAGATATGGTGTTATCTACCCAGAGTCACGTCTAGAAAATTGGAAGCGGCTGCCCCTGGAGGTGGGAGGCAGGTCTGCCCATGTACTGCTGCACAGGTTGTTCACTTGAGGTGAGCATACCTAACCTGTGCGCTCACACACAGTGACCCTCATAGGAAAGGGGTGTTGTTTTTAACCCTGTGCTTTAGGGTGCGTGTGTGTGCTCGGTTATGTCCAACTCTTTGCAACCCCGTGGACGGTAGCCCTTCAGGTTCCTCTTTCCGTGAAATTTTCCAGGCAAGAATACTGGAGTGGATTGCCATTTCCTTCTCCAGTGCTTTAATGAAAGATTTTTAAAAATTATGTGTAAACAACGTACAGTGACCCTAAGTCCTGGTTGGGTTTTGGACTTTTCATATTGCAGATGACACACAATTTATGTGTACTCAGCCAGATTGGCCCCCACATACCCCAGAAGGCAAGGGCTTATTGTGTCATATAATTCAGAAGTCCAGGCAGGCAGTTTGGCTTCAAGCATGTTTGGATTCAGGATCTCAAATGGTATCATCACTATTCATTCTTCTCTGTATGTCCTGTTCTGCTCTTCACCAAATGTCAGCTTCAGCAAATGTCAACCAGATGTTCTCTGATGACCTCAGCCCTTGTCTCAGATTAACATGCTGCAGAAAATGATTGGTCCTGTCTTCTAGTTGCTCAAGCGAAAGCCCCAGGCTTACCTGGGATTGGGCCATAGTGGTTTGACTTGAGTCACATACCCATCCCTGAGTCAGTCACTTTGAACAGTACATGCATGCTGTGATGGGCTTAGCAGGGTCATGTGACATACCCCTTTACCTGGGGCTGAATCCCCAACCCCAACCACATGACCTGAGAGCTAGGGACAAGCAGATCCCCAAACAGAAACAGTTGTATGACATGAGGTGACCCACAAGTCACCCAGCCCACTGGGTGGTTCAGTTAAGGGCTGGTGAGTTCTGTTGTGTTGGGCATATACTAGTGGGTATCCTGGCAGCTCAGCATGGCCCATGTTGGCTCTGGGATGCTGGCTTGCAGGAGTGGTAGGTGGGAGAGTCCAACTCATTTCTACAGCAGGAAGTCAGCTCCAGAGGGTGAGGGGAGCCCCAGGGAGGGCCAGTGTCACTGTGGCCTGGCCCACAGGACTTGACCTATGCATTGCAGTCATCATTTCCTCCCCTGTGGCTGCCAGAGAAGCCCGTTATGGCAGGACACAGTGAGCAGTGGTTCGGCGGTCAGAGCCTAAAATAGCCTGCTCCCTGAGGACCCCTGAAGAAGCTTGGCTTGGCTGCTAACCAGGCATCCAGGTCACCAGTCTGGCTGGGACCCAGGACTCAGCCCCGTTTAGTGATAGTAATAAAAATGATGATGATAATTATAGTCTTAATGCTTGCTCTGTGCTAGCCCTGTCAAGTTAGAGGGGTGAGTGCAACTCTGCATCCCAGATTATAGTGAGAAACATGAGGCTAAGAGGTAAGGTCAGACAGCTAAGAAATGTCAGAGCTGGGACTTGAACTCAGGCCTGACTCAGAGCTCTGCTTAGCTGCGTCTCCATAGAAGTATTTTCCCAGGATGTGTTACAGACTAGGAAGGAAAGATGTGGATGTCTGAGTGAAGGCAGAGGAGAGCTTCTTGAGAATCCTGACAACTTGGGAACCAAGGTTCTGCTCCTGATCTCTCTGCTCACACAGAAGCCCTTTGTGGCCCAAACAAAGCCCAGGTTTGATGGAGATTCTTAGGAGGGTAGGTGTTGAAACAGGCATTGTGGGGCTGAGTTATGGGCCAGTGAGGGCTCCTTGCTTATTTACAGGAATCCAACATCCTCCAGGGGCTCAGTCTTTATGGGCAGATGTGGAAGCAGCTACCACGTTAGGACTCTGGGCTGAGACCACAGTTTTCCCAGGCTGACCTCCCCAGGCATCAGTTTGTCATAAGAGATATGATAGAACTTTTTATGACAGGGAAGAGAAGGGGTTCCTGGACCAGATAGAATTAGCAACTTGTAGGAAAAAAAGAAAACAATAATATGTTACCTAAGTTTAGATAGCAAACTCTGAAGATTGGGAGTCCAGGATAATTATGCTCCCCATGATGTAAGATTATGCTATTCCAGGCTCTCTCTGTTTCATGACTCTGCCATCCTCAGCACATGGCTTCCTTCTCATGGATAAATTTAGTTGCTTGGGCTCCAGCCGTCATACCTGCATTCCAGCCAGCAGGAAGGAGAGAGAGCAGAAAGGTATACTTCCTCTCTTATTTGTTTATTTATTTTTAACTTTTTGTGTTGGGGTATAGCCAATTAACAGTGTTGTGATAGTTTCTCTTAATTTTTTTAAAAAAATATTTATTTATTTATCTGGCTATGCTGGGTCTTAGTTGTGGCATATGTTTTCTGGTTCCCTGATCTAGGCCCTCTGCATTGGGAATGCAGAGTCTTAACCCCCTTGACCACCAGGCAAGTCTTACTGTGTAGCACAGGGAACTATATTCAATATCCTGTGACAAGAATATGAAAAAGAATTTTTATATATAACTGAATCACTTTGCTGTACAGCAGAAATTAACACAACATTGTAAATCAACTGTACTTGAATAAAATAAAATTTAAAAACCCTTCCCTAAAGTTGCATACAGCCCTCCTGCTCATATCCCCTTGGCCAGAACTTGGTGACATGATCACCCCTAATAGCAAAGGAATCTGGTAAATGTAGACTTTGTTTTGAGTGGCCACATGCTTGGCTGAAAAGCCGTGGTTCTATTAGAAGGAGAGAAGAGCTGTTGGGGGGCAGTTAGCAGGCGTTGCCACAGCTGCCTAAGAGCGAATTTATAATCACCGAACAGCCTTTTAAAGCAAATCCCCCTCACTCAGTTCTGGAATGCACTCGCAAGTGCCTGCCGAGTAGAGGGCACTGTGCCAGCCAGGGTCACAGCTGCTCGTCTGCAGCTCATTTTGTTTCCCAGGACTGAGGAAAAGGTCAGATCGGTGGTGGGACGTGGCCGAGGGCTGGGGTGCTGGTCTGAATTCCCCTGTGAAGCACCGTGGAACCTCAGTCCGGCCGTTTTCCCACTCAGCTGCCCTCACGGATGGGGGAGTTAGCGAGATGAACTGACGTAGTCCGGGTCGCCAGCAGCACAGCTGGAATTTGCACCCTTGGCAGCCTGGCTTCTGAGCCCAGGCTCTTAACCGCTGGGCTCCACTGCCCGGCGGTCTGAAGCTGAAGCTGTGGTTCCGGCCCCTCCCCTGGCGCAGGTGCGGCCCCAGAGGCCAGTGGCCTGGCTGGGTGCAGCCCCAGGCACCCATCTGTCTTGATCAGCAGGGACCGTGGCCAAGGGCTGACCAGGGCAGAGTAGGCCTTGGGGCTGGGAGTGGCCGAGGGTGGAGAGAAGCGGGCACAGGGCCTGGGGACGATTTTGGTAACAAGCAGGATCAGGAGGCTCTGGCATCGGATCCAGGCAGCGACTGTCTTGCTCAGAGGGTTAGAGACAAACTCCGCAGTTGGCACCCAGAGCAGCGATTTTCAAACTGAGTTGAGAAATCAATGCGGGTGGTGCGTTAAGGATAAAGAGTAAAAAAGAAAGAAAAAAGCAAGACAAGAAGAATAGAAAATAGCAGAGTGCATTGTACAGAATAAAGCTAAGTACAGTTTCCTGACATTTTAACATACATTTTGTAGGTATGCACTGGGTTAGAATATAAATATATTTCTTTCTTGATGACTGTCAAGAAAGTGCTGAAGGGAACTTCCCTGGTGATCCAGTGGTTAAAAATCTGTGCTTCCACGGCCGGGGGCACAGGTCTGATCCCTCCTCAGGGAACTGAAATCACAGGTGCAGTGCAGTGGAGCCAAAAAAATAAATGAATAAAAATATATTTAAGTAAGCATCTTAAAAAAAAAAAAAGTGCTGAAGCCTCAGGTCAATAAGCCTGCCTGCTAATGGAAAGAGCTGATAAGAAGAATTGGAATTACTGACTTGATCTAAAAAAATTTTTTTGTCTTTCACTTATTTATTATTTTATATTGACAGCAACCCAGTTTTATAAAAAGTTAAAACAGTATAGAGGTGTACAAAATGTTAAAAAACTTTCCTCCACCCCAAGCTCCCGGTCCCACTGCCCATCCCAGTGCTGGTAATGCTCTTATAGGCCCTTCAGGGAAGTTTTAACAGAGCTACAAATGTACCTTTTCTTTTAGCACAGATAGGGTCACCATAATGTAACTGCTCTTCTGCAACTTGCTTTTTAAATTTAATGGTTTTTCTTGTGTATCTTATTTTTTTTTCTTTTTTTAACTTTTAGTTTTATTGAAATATAATTCACAAACCTTCCAGCCCACGTATTTACAGTGTACAAGTTCAGTGATTTTAAATCTGTTTAGAGTGATGCAACCAACACAATCAATTTTAGAACATTTTCATCAATTCAAAAGAAACCCTTTTGAGATTGTTCCCCATTTCCTCCCAACTCTCCCCTCTCCTATCCTTGGGCAACCACTCATATACTTTTTTATAGATTTGCCTTTTCTGGAAGTTTTCTGTAAATGGAATCATTCAGTTTATCGTCTTTTTTTGAACTGTCTTCTTTCACTTAGTGCTTCATTCCTTTTCCTGGCTCAGTAGGGTTCTGTTGTATAGATAGACCACATTTTATTTATCTGTTCATCAGTTAATGGGTATTTGGGTTGTTTTCCCTTTTGGCTATTTTGTATAATACTGCTGTGAAACACATGTTACAAGTTTTTGTTGTGGACCTGTTTTCATTTCTCTTGTGTATATTATACCTTGGAGTATAGTTGTTGGAGGGCTTCCCAGGTGGTGCTAGAGGTAAAGAACCTTCCTGCCAATGCAGGAGACATGAGTTTGATCCCTGGATCAGGAAGATCCTCTGGAGGAGGGGATGGCAACCCATTCCAGTATTCTTGCCTGGAAAACCCCATGGACAGAGGAGCCTGGCCGGCTGTAATCCATAAGGTTGCAAAGAATCGTACACGAGCATGAGCAACTTAGCACACAGACATAATTGCTGGAGCAAGTGGTAATTCTGTGTTTTAACTTTTTGAGAAATTGCCAGACTGTTTTCTAAAGTGACTGCAACATTTTGCATTCCCATTAACAGTGTATGAGGGTTTCCAGTTTCTCCACATCCTCACCAAAACTTGTCAGTTTCCATTAAAAAAAATTTTTGTGTGTGACTGCACCCTACAGTTTGTGGGATCTCAGTTCCTTGACCAACAATTGAACCTTTGCCCCCTCCAGTGGAAGTGTGGAGGCCTAACCACTGGACTGTCCTACCGTGTGTGACCTTTTTTTTTTTTTTCCCCGTGTGTGACTTTTATTTGTATTTCCCTAATGGCTAATGACGGAGAAGGCAATGGCATCCCACTCCAGTACTCTTGCCTGAAAACTCCCATGGACGGGGGAGCCTGGTGGGCTGCAGTCCATGGGGTCGCTAAGAGTTGGACACGACTGAGTGACTTCACTTTGCCTTTTCACTTTCCTGCATTGGAGAAGGAAATGGCAACCCACTCCAGTGTTCTTGCCTGGAGAATCCCAGGGATGGCAGAGCCTGGTGGGCTGCTGTCCATGGGGTCGCACAGAGTTGGATACGACTGAAGCGACTTAGCAGCAGCAGCAATGGCTAATGATGTTGAGCATCTTTTCATGTGTTTATTAGCCATGTGTATTTTCTATAGAGAAATGTGTATTCAAATCTTTTGCCCATTTTTATTTGGGTTATTTTTCTTTTTATTGTTGAGGAGTATGAATCCTGGTGCTTCCCAGGTGGCTCAGTGGTAAAGAATCCATCTGCATTGCAGGAGATACAGGGTTTGATACCTGAGTCAGGAAGATCCCCTAGAGAAGGAAATGGCAACCTTCTCCAGTATTCTTGTCTGGAAAATTCCATGGGCAGAGGAGCCTGGCAGGCTACAGTCTGTGGAGTTGCAAAGAAGTTGGACAGGGCTTAGCAACTCAACAACAATAGTATGAATCATAGTCCCATATCAGACATATGATTTCCAAAAAAATTTTTCCAATATGTGAGCTGTCCCTTCGCTCTCTTGGTGCTTTCCTTTGAAGCACAAACGTTTTTAATTTTGATGATGTCCAATGTGTCTATTCTTTTGTTGCTTGTAATTTTAGTATCCTAAGGCTTTGCCTAACTCAGCTTTGCAAAGATTTTCTCCTGTGTTTTCTTCCCAGAGTTTTGGCTCTTGTATTTAAGCCTTTGATCCATTTTGAGTTAATCTGTATAATGTAAGGAAGGAGTTCAGCTTTATCCTTTTGCATGTGTCTATTCACTTGGTCTGTCACCGTTTGTTGAAAAGATTATTCTTTGGACTTCCCTGATGGTCCGGTTGTCAAGACTCTTGGCTTACAACGTAGGGGATTTGGGTTCCACTGCTGATTGGGAAACTAAGATCCCACATGCCACATGGTGTAGCAAAAATGAAAAAAGTCCTAATGGATAGATAATTCTTTCCCCATTGAATTGTCTTAGCACCCCTTTCAAAAATCAGTTGGCTGTAAATGTTCATTTCTGGATTCTAAATTCTATTCCGTTGATCTGTGTCTATCCTCTTGCCACTACTAACTGTCTTAATTACTTTAGCTTTAGCTTTGAATTCAGAAAGTATGATTCTTGCAACTTTTACAAGATTCTTTTGGTTATTCTGGGCCCCATGAATTTCCATATGAACTTTAAGACCAGTCTGTTAAATTATTCAATAAAGGCACTGGAATTTTGATAGTGATGGGGTTGAATCTGTAGATCAATTTGGGGAGTATTTCAAACTTAGCTATGTTAAATTTTCTGATCTACGAACACAGGATATCTTTACACTTACTTCAGTCTTTTTTTTTCATTTCTTCTGACGTGTTTTGTTTTTCACTGTTCAAGTCCTGTACTTCTTTTGTTTGTCAGGATTTTTGGTTTAATTTTTTGGCTGAGTGCCTTCTGGAATCTTAGTTCCTTGACCAGAGGTCAAAACAAACCATGCCTCCTGGCATGGAAGCATGGGGTCCTAACCACTGGACTGCCAGGGAATTCCCTAGCCAAGCTTTTTATTCTTTTTGATGCTATTATAGGTGAAATTGTTTTCTTAATTTCATTTTTGAGTTTTCATTGCTGGTGCATAGAAATACTGTTGATTTTTAGATCCTATAGTGTTGCTGAACTCTTTCTTGACAGTCTTTGGACATCTTTGTATATCTCTATTCCTTTTTCTTGGTATCAGTCACATAATATTCCATGGTGTAGAAAAACTGTAGTTTATGTAACAGGCCTCCATTGACAGTCACTGTGGGCTCTTCCCTCTTTTTGGTGTTATTGATTATGCTACAGAGAACACTTTTTCAGACCACTCATCCATTCCTGGGACGTGTGCTGAGGGCCTGCTTTGTGCCAGGCACTATTTAAGGCACCAGGGCTACAGATGATAAAGAAGTAAATGAGAGGACTTCAGCTTGGGGAAATCTCTGTGAAGAAAACAGAATGGGGTGACATGCTAAGGAGTGGCTGGATGTGCGTTTGAGAGGGATTCTTTGAGTTGAATCAGAGATTTCTCTGGAAAGGTGACTTTTGAACTGGGATCCAGATGATGAGAAAGACCCACTGCGAGGAGACTGGGAAGGTTTTCCAGGCACAGGGGACAGCAAGTACCCCGGCCCTGAGGTGGGAGTGGGCGCCCAGTATTCACAGAACACAAAGAAAAAGCCCGTGGGCTGGGAGCGCCGCCAAGGCCGGAGGGGAAGTGGACAGGGGCCAGCCTAACACAGGCCTCGTAGCCTTCAAAGGCATTTGGGTTTTGTTAAGAATGTGAAGAGAAGCTGCCCAGGGTGTTAGGCAGAAAAATGATTTGATGTAATTTATGTTCTGAAAAGATCAGCCTTGTGACTTAAGAAGCATTTATTTTCTGTTTGAAGCTCTGAGCGCTTCAGAGTGGAATTACTGGGTGGAGGGGGGTGTGTGCCTTTAACATGTTCCTCGCTGCTGCCTGCCAAGCGTCTCCCCTGCGAGCTGTCATTTTCTGTCTGAGGGTGACGGCTGCTTTTGTGCCAGTGGTATTTGGGGTGAGGTGCCCAGCCGCCTCGCAGCCTCTGGGCCCCAGCAGCCCCCTTTCTCTTGCCCCCCTCGCAGGACTCTCAGCTGGGCATCTGCCCCGTAACTCTGGCTGTGCCGCCCGGCCCTCGGGTAAGACGGGCGCCCCAGGACCATGGCCGAGGAAGACCTCATCTTCCGCCTGGAAGGCGTGGGTGGCGGCCCAGCCTCCCGGGCTGGTGATTCAGACCCAGACAGCGACGATGATGAGGAGGGTTACTTCATCTGCTCCATCACCGATGACCCCAGGGCACACCAGGATGTCAACTTCAAGGTTAATAACTGCCACAGCAGCCTAGCAAGGTGCGAGCGCTATGGCTCCAGCGGGTCCCCGGCCGGCTCCTTCCATTTCAAGGTGAGTGGTCCCTGGTGCCACCCTCTCCACCCCAGATGAGCCCAGCCTACCTGCCATAAGGAATGGGGAGTTGGGATCGCTGGCTGAGCTCATTTCCAGACTCTTGCCAGTGCTCTCAATTCTAGATCTGAGGCAGTGTCTGTTAAGTGGGAAGATTTCAATACAAGTTTTTTGTTTGTTTCAATCGTTGAATCATTTCAATACGCGTTTCATTCCTTTCCAGCAAGCGATGTTTTACCAATATCTGCACTGGGCCCACTAGTGTGGGTTGTGGGAACCTTGGCCAGTTTTTTAAGACCTAGAATAGAACAGAGTAGAAAATATTGGAGAGGGAAGAGGGAGGGAAAAAAATATCAGCTCTGACAGTCGTGATAATATTTTAGGGACATGTACACATGCCTTTACACACACATGTGCAGTGACCAAATTGGTTGTTGATAACCAGGTTCTCATGACATAAGGGTTAAGTATTTTTATTTCCTCCCTGTGTGTGTGTATGCGGGTCCAGAGATAGCAGGTAAAATGTAGTTTTTTATGTTGGTTGTGGTCAAGGAGCCTCTGCTTAGGGTTGGACATCCTAAGCAGAGGATGGATTGGATCCATAGGTTGGATTGAGGAATAGGGTGCTTATTTTATCAGGAATCTGTGTTCATACCCTGGCAAAGCTGGAAATAGAGATGGAGAACGGCAAACATTATTGGACTTTTGTATAATAACTAGTGGTGAAAAAGTTAAAAATACAATACTGTTATCCTTTTTTAATCCTCACAAACAATAAGGATCAGTTTGTACTGTGAGCGGAAGGCCTATTACGACTTTGGGATTTGAAATTGGAGTCATTCTTCTCTAATTGCAGAATTAATCTGTTTTTAGAAATTAATGATCTTAGTTCTCAGACAGTTGGATACTTTTTCCTTTCAGGCCAGAGTTCTAGCTTAAGTCTCTCAGGGGCAGGCAGCTCCAGAAATAGGCCTGTGGGTCCCCTCTGAGGTTGGGGGGCCCCTGAAGGGTCAGGTTGCGGCTTGCCCTGCCTTCCTGTCCTAAGGCAGCTTCTGAAACACACACTCCACCCGCAGAGGGCTGCGTGGGAAGACGGGAGAGCAGCCCGGCCCCCAGTCTGTTTGCGTGAGTCAGGAAGGCACATGGAAACCCTGAATCCTGCAGCTCCTGTACCCTGTGCAAGGGAATCCAGGTGCCAGAGGGGCCCAGAGGGGTTACGGCTTGTGAAGCAAAAACCAGCTCCTGCTAGCTCAAGGGGGAAAAAGAGGAAATCTGTTCTAACAGTCAAGAAGTGTTTCTTGAGATTGAGGGGCAGAAGTGATGTCTGGTCTTTGAGGACAGATCCAGGAGCTGGAAGGCCACAGGACTGCCTCTGGCTCCTTCCTCCATCTCCTTGTCTATTCTTGATTCTTCTCTGCCCCTCAGTCTACATGGTGGGAAGATGGATCCCCAGGGGTCCCTTTGTTACAGACAGAGCCACATGCAAAGATGGATTTGACCCTCTTCCATCCCAGCTCCGAGAGGAGAAAACCTGTTTTGTCCGGCCTGAGTCAGGCATCCACTGTCTCTGGTCCAGTCACCTCTGGCCCAGGGCACAGGGTGGGGATCTGCTTCCAGAGAAGCAGGATCCTGGTGGCCTTCTAGTGGGGCAGACCCCTCAGAAGGGCTCTACCCTCAGCAGCTGCCTGTGGGCCCAAGAGCTGGAGGGTCTCAGACAGTGTGACCCCAAAACGCAGTCTGGTGAATCCTTTAAAGGAAACACAGGTGAGTGATCCAGCAAATCCAGACCTATTTGTCTATAGGTCTGGCTTAGGAAGCAAGCTTCATGAGGGCAGGATCCTGTGGCCTGCTCATCACTTACCCCTAGTGCCATGCACATAGTAGGTGCTTTATTTGGAATCAGTGAAGAGATGGATGAGTGCTAACCTCACTTTACTGTGGGTGCTGTTTCATCAGAGGACAGACAGATGGTGTTTACATGAAGCAGAAACCTCTGTGGGCCATTTGACAATTATTATTAAAGGAAAAAGTGTTTCTATGTCAGAGTTATAGTAAACAGAGACAATTAGTTTCAGGTGGGGACAATTGTTTATTTGGTGGGATTGTCCCTTATATTGAAGGACTTTCAGCGTGTCTCATCCCAGCTCACTAAATGGCAGATTCCTGCCTACTGGTTATGTTATATTCCTCCCTATTTATTATGACGACCCAGAATGTGCCCCACCGTACATTTGCTAAGGCCACATGAGAGAATACCGCCCTTAGTTGAGAACAAGCGATGAAATGTTTGTGCAAGTGTTGAGGTTTACATATTCAAAGATGTGTTTTGCAACATTGTTTGTAATAAAGAAAGAGTGGAAACCACTAAAATATTCCATTGAGGAGGGGCCTGTTTAATTATAGACCATGGTCCTAGGAGAATGCTTTATTTACATTAAAGCAAAGATGTTTCTATGTGAATTGACTTGAAACAGTGCCAAGATATACACAAGATACGTTTTTTGGTGGAGTGAAACCAAAATCCATGAAAAGCTCTTGGGATAGTGATGGTCCATAATAAGAACAAAATGTTAGCTCTTTTTATTTTTATGTGCTGAGAAGTAAAAAAGCAAGTTGAAATATATAATATGATTCCTATTGTATCAGAAAACATAGATACACATATATCAGTATTTTCTTAGCAAACACTTAGGTTGTAAACAAATTTAAAAATTACTGATGAGAAGAGGGAATTTGTATCCAACGGAGAATCAGTGGTGATTCTCTCTGGGGTAGAGAGTGATCTTGAGAGGGACTGTGATTGTTATAATACATTGCATATAAATATTATATATATATATATCTCTCTCTTAAACAGATGCTACTTAAAATTTTTAATTTTCAGCTGCCCTGGGTCTCCATTGCCACACACAGGCTCTCTAGCTGCGATCAGCAGGAGCTGCTCTAGTCGTGGTGGACCGGCCTCTTGAGGTGGCTTCTCTGGTTGCACAGCACAGGCTCTAGGGCATGTGAGCTTCAGTAGTTGCGGCTCCTGGGCTCTGGAGCACAGNCATTGCCACACACAGGCTCTCTAGCTGCGATCAGCAGGAGCTGCTCTAGTCGTGGTGGACCGGCCTCTTGAGGTGGCTTCTCTGGTTGCACAGCACAGGCTCTAGGGCATGTGAGCTTCAGTAGTTGCGGCTCCTGGGCTCTGGAGCACAGGTTCAGTAGTTACGGTGCGTGGGCTTAGTTGCTCCACGGCATGTGGCATCTTTCCCGACCAAGAATCAAACCTGTTTCTTAACCACTAGACCACCAGGGAAGTCCCTACATTGTATACATTTTAAAACATTTAAAACTTATAAAGCTACATGTATGTATTACTTGTGTACCCAAAAGGATGTTTTCAGTTCAGTTTAGTTCAGTCGCTCAGTTGTATCCGACTCTTTGCGACCCCATGAATCGCAGCACGCCAGGCCTCCCTGTTCATCACCATCTCTCGGAGTTCACTCAGACTCATGTCCATCGAGTCCGTGATGCCATCCAGCCATCTCATCNAGGAAAGCTGGGGTGCTGTTACCAGAAGAAAGAAGAGTGGATGCTGGGCAGGCAGAAACAGTGGAGTCCTCTCCACCTTTCTGCAACATATTCCTGCTCACACCTTGTGAGGAGATGGCTTAGAGCCTGGCGTGCACTCCTTCCCCATTTTGGAGGGTGACCTAGCAGGCCCTGGGGTCTGTTCCAGCAGTTGAGTATTGTGGGTGCCCCAAAAGGCCAGGATGGGAACTCTGTTTCTTCCTGCCTATAAGGGCAGTGTGGTGGCTGATTGGTGACCTGTGGCTTCCAGGCTGAGGACACCAGGCCAACAGGGAAGGCCCTTGGGAAGCAGGACTCACATGCTGGGCTAGTTCTGTATATCCCAAAGCTCCCTGGGACCAGGGGCCACACCAAACTGTGTTGATTTCCTAACTAAACTTGCTGATTTCAACTGCTCTGACTACAAGCAGAGGAAGATCAGGCATTGATGCCCAGAATGACCAGAGATTTCTAGATTGGAGGCTTCCTCCTGCACTCCTGGTCTTTAGAGAGCTCTGCTGCAAGCTGGCCCTTTATTGGGACAGATTTCCTATTCACATGAGTTGTCCCCAGACTGGTTAAGTGCAAAGGTCAAATTGAAACTGATCTGGGTTTGAATCTTGGCTCTCAGGAAGATTGTTTCACCTTTCTGAACCTTAGTTCTTCCATCTGGAAAGTGAACACAGTATTTGTATGGCTCTCATTGGGCTGAGTGGTGGTTCTTGAGGAGTTCCGTGTAAGCACTCAGCATGCAGTGGATGCTCAGTGAACTTAGAGCGCCTCTGTCCTCTATGAGGTCAGTGGTTGTGAAGGACAGCTAAGATCCTTCCCGTGTTGCGTGTCTCCACCTTCCCCCACCTTCTGGGTGCCTCTCAGCTTTCAGTCTACTTGGAAGTGAGCAAAGACTGTTTTCTTTACCTTGGCACCTCCATGGTAATAAAATTAATAATAATGATGGCCATTATTTATTGAAGACAATACTCGCCATGAGCTTGTTGCCAGCAGGTGTGTGGCTCTGACAAGCCTTCCTCCCCCACCCCACCCCCAAGGCCTGGGGCAGCTTACCTGCCAAGCCTCTGCTTGTTTCTCCTGGTACAGATTTCAGGCTCTGAGGAGGCTGCTCTCAGGAGCTGGGAGGTTCTGGAGTCTGTCCCCACCGAGGGTGGACCAGGGAGGCCTCTGCTAGAGCTGAGAACGCCTCAGCCCTGGGGAGGTTTTAGATTTTGGGGATTTACTGAACTGAAGAGCTTTCTACCAGACAAACCTGTTAAGGCCCAGCCAGGCCTAGGGGCAGATTTGCTCTGGGAAAGAGGATCCCTGGGAAAGAGAGTGATGGAAATGTTCTGGAACCCTCTGCATGCCTCTCTGTCTTGGGTGTGTAACCAGCAGCCCCTTTCTTGGCTGAACTCAGAGGCAGGACCCTCCACCACTGCTGTCTGCACCAGGACAGGCTTCAGGAGACTGGCCTAGCAACCTGGCCTCACACTGGCAAGACCGAGGGTGCCTTCCTTGCTAGGATACATCATTCATTATCTAGACCAGTTATAATAAAGAAATTTATTTATTCAGTTGTTCATCCAGCACGCATTTATTAAGCAACCCAAGTACCAGGCCCTACAGTACACAGCACAGACATGGCTTGTCTTTGTGGAGTTACAGTCCAGTGGGCGAGCCGTAGCCTACCCACAGCCCAGCAGTAGCATGGGGGTGGGGGGGACATGGTGAAGGAACAGCTGCCTTTGAGGAAAGGGAAGGCCAGTGTGGTGGGAGCCTGGGAAGGAGGGAGCGTGTCCACAGACTGAACCCAGGAGGTCAGCTGGGCCTGTGGGTAGAGAGTGGACTTGATCCTGAGAGCAGCAGGAAGCCCAGAAAAGTCTGCTTTTAGCCAGTGAGTGACAGGATCAGGTGCTGGACACTGCGCCCTGGGCTGGGTTCTGGTCTCTGCAGGTACAACGCTGTCACCGGCGAGTGGGTGGAGGATGAAGTCCTAATCAAGATGGCATCTCAGGTGAGCAGAACCTCGAGCCCAGTGTGGTCTGGGCTGACCAGCTGCAGTGCCCACTCCCTCTCTTCCACATCCTTTTTTTTTTTTATTTAAGCTTTAGGGAACTCTCTGTTGTGTATTTATTTTATCTTTTATAACAGCCTTATTGAATATAATTCACACACCATGTCACATACCTATTTAAAGTGTACAGCTCAGTGGTTTTTAGCATAGTCAAGAGTTGTGCAACCATCACCCCAATCAGTCCAAGGACATTTTCACCATCTCTAGAAGAAACCTCATACGTACCCATTCGCAATCAGGCTCCAGTTCCCTCATCTTCCCCAGCCCTGGGCAACCACTAATTTAACCTCTGTCTCTGTTTATTTACCTATTCTGGACATTTCATATATTGATCATATATATTAAAAGATTCTTCTTGACACTCTTGTTGAAAATCAGTGAACTGTGAACGTGTATATCAGTTTTCAAAAATTGCAAGTCACCACTTAATACTGTTCATCTTACAAGATGAACTCAGTAGGTTGCAAAAAAAACAACAACAATCAACTAGAAAATAGAGAAATTCCTGCATAGGAAGCTGCAGGGTCGATTTGTGAAGCATTTTGTAGTGTGTTGCACAGTCAGAAAAGTGTATGGCTTGATGAGTTTCACCAAGCGAACACACGTGTAACCAGTACTCATATCAAGACACTGAAAATCACTGGCACCCCCTAGAAGACCCTCTCAGCCCCAGTTACTACTCCTTTATTCCCAAGGGTAAGCACTGCTCTGAATGCTATTACCTGAGGTTGGTTTCCCTATTTTTGAACTCCATATAAATGGAGCTCCATACACATACAGTGCATGTATAACTCACCATTTTGTCCATGAGGTTTGTACATATCTGCATCATGTCTTTCAGCCCTTCGGCCGGGGAGCAATGAGGGAGTGCTTCAGGACGTAAGTGACTCAGCCTGCCTCTGGGGGCCCTGCCCAGATGCCCTCAGGCTCCTGAGAGCAGGGGCTCTGTGACATTCTCTTCTTGGACCACACATTGGGCCTGGCTGTAGGGATGGGCGTGGGCAGAACATGGAGTCTGTCCCTTGACCCCCCTTCCCAGATCTCTGAAGGATGCTGTGGGGTGGGGAAGCCCCTCCCACCTCCTGCATTTTATTCCTGACTCTGTCAGCCAGATCAGGCAGGGTCTCCCCATCCTGAGGACTAGGACTGGGGTCCCAGTGAGCCCCATCAGGCAGGGTCCCTGATGCCTCTCCCCTCAGGAAGAAGCTCTCCAACTTCCTGCATACCCAGCAGTGGAAGGGGGCCTCCAACTACGTGGCAAAGCGCTACATTGAGTCCGTGAACAGGGATGTATACTTCGAGGACGTGCGTCTACAGATGGAGGCCAAGCTCTGGGGAGAGGAGTATAATCGGCACAAGCCCCCCAAGCAGGTGTGTGGCACCCCTGCCTTCCACATTCCCACACCAGTGCATCCCAGATCTGGAGCTGAGGGCGATGGAAGTGCTGGTCACAGGCCCCCTTCTTTTCTGTCTTAGCAGGAGCTAATAAAACCCATCGTTTATGGAGCCTGACAGGTCAAGTGCTCTGTATGCCAAAAGTTATTTATTCTTAAAAACAGAACTCTGGAACGTCCCTGGTGGTCCAGTGGTTAAAACACCATGCTTCCACTGCAGTGGCCACAGGTTCAAACCCTAGTTGGGGAACTAAGATCCTGGATGCTTGCACAGTATGGCCAAAAAATAGGAGAAAAAGAAAATTAAAAAAACAGAGCTCTGAGGTTGGTAGAAGTTGGAATGTTTTTATTTCATTTACAAATGGGGTCTATTCGTCAGGACTTTTGTTTGCAAATGACAGAAGTCCATTCAAACAGGCTTAATCCAAAAGGGGAATGGATTGCTTCCTATAATTGAGAAATAGGGCTGACTGCAGTCACAGCTGGAGCTTCCCAGATAGCATTAGTTGTAAAGAACCTACCTCTTCGGGAGACATAAGAGACCCAGCTTCAATCCCTAGTTTGGGAAGATCCCCTGGAGGAGGACATGGCATCCCACTCTAGTACTCTTGCCTGGAGAATCCCATGGACAGAGGAGCCTGGTGGGCTACAGTCCATGGGGTTGCAAAGAACTGGATATGACTGAAGTGACTTACACCTTGGAAGGAAAGTTATGACCAACCTAGCTAGCATATTCAAAAACAGAGACATTACTTTGTCAACAAAGGTCCGTCTAGTCAAGGCTATGGTTTTTCCAGTAGTCATGTACGGATGTGAGAGTTGGACCATAAAGAAGGCTGAGCACCAAAGAATTGATGCTTTTGAACTGTGGTGTTGGAAAAGACTCTTGAGAGTCCCTTGGACTGCAAGGAGATCCAGCCAGTCCATCCTAAAGGAGATCAGTCCTGGGTGTTCATTGGAAGGACTGATGTTGAAGCTGAAACTCCAATAACTTGGCCACCTGATACGAAGAGCTGACTCATTTGAAAAGACCCTAATGCTGGGAAAGATTGAGGGCAGGAGGAGAACAGGACGACAGAGGATAAGATGGTTGGATGGCATCACCAACTCAATGGACATGGGTTTGGGTGGACTCCGGGAGTTAGTGATGGACAGGGAGGCCTGGAGTGCTGCAGTTCATGGGTTCGCAAATAGTTAGATAATGACTGAGCGACTGAACTGAACTGAAGTGACTTAGCATGCGTACACACAGACACAGCTGGATCCAGGACCAAATTGAGGTTGTTGGGAGTCTTCCTCCAGCTCTAGCCTCAATGTTGTTCT
Source organism: Neotragus pygmaeus (assembly GCA_006410875.1). Taxonomy (NCBI): domain Eukaryota; kingdom Metazoa; phylum Chordata; class Mammalia; order Artiodactyla; family Bovidae; genus Neotragus; species Neotragus pygmaeus. The sequence goes on from SJYV01030657.1 coordinate 250,176, forward strand.
GTGTTGGCATCACTTAGGCAACTTTTCAACTTGCAGTGACATGTTGACTCCAGTAGCTGCCAGCTCCCTTTCTATTTATTAGCAACCTTGATGGAATGACATGTTTTCCCATAAGTTTCTATGAAAGTCTCAGAACTGGATTTCATTGGCTTGATTAGGTTAGATGCCTATCACTGAGCCAACCATGATGGCCAGGAGGTGGGAATGTGCAGATTGGGCAGGCCTGAGCCTTGTACCCACCCTTAGAGCCAGGGTTATGGTTCCTTTCCTCTTGGATTAGGTGGGCTGAGATTGGTGTCTCCCAAGAAAAAGCAGGAGAGGGCATAGGGAACGGATTCCTTATCTGTCCCTGGGGAACCTAGGGCACAAAGGGGTAAAGTTTCTTGCCCAAACAGGCAGGGATGGAGCCAGGGCTTATTCCTGGAAAGCTCAGACTTTCCAAGCCCCTGCTCTTGGCTTCTTCACTTGAGCCTCCAGGGTATTGGTGACCTGAGGCCAAGCAGAATTTCCTGTTGCCTGCATGCATTTGAGGAAATAGCTAGAAAATAGAGCTAGGCCTTTGCTCTGCCTAAATTCACAGCTCAGCTCTCCTGAGTGCCTCAGGAGAGCCTATTTCCAGGCAACCAGCAGAATTTATTGAGTGCCTAGTGTTTGCAGAGCCCTTGATTAAGCATACTTGGTGTGAACACAGGAAGCCACATTCCCACCCTCAGGGGTTGTGACTCCATGCACTCAGGCCTGGCCACTTTTCCCTTCTTCCCTAAGCTTGTTTGTGCCTCAGGACCTTTGAACTGGCTGTGCCCCAAGGCTGCATCATTGGATCCCTTCAGTCCTTACATTTCAGGTTTCAGCTCGTCACCTCCTCAGCTAGGCTGTGCTGGTGGTGGTGGTTTAGTTGCTAAGTCATGTCCGACTCTTGCGACCCCATGGACTGTAGCCCGCCAGGCTCCTCTGTCCATGGAATTTTCCAGGTAAGAATACTGGAGTGAATTGCCGTTTCCTTCTCCAGGGTATCTTATGATTCGAACTCGGGTCTCCTGCATTGCAGGCAGATTCTGTACCGACTGAGCTATGAGGCTGAGCTAGACCATCCTAAATGAAGATGAAATAACCCTTCCACTGCTGCACCCTCTGACCTGTCATTTTGTTTTGGTTTCTTTTTTTCAGAGCAGTTGGCAGTATCCGAAAGAGGTCTTATTCATGTATTTATTCACCTATACTTCAGTTGCCTCTCTCCCCTGAGGACAAGGATTTTATCTGTCTTATGTGCTCTATCCCAGTGCCTAGGTGCTCAGTGAATAATAAGGTGGTTGAATTGATGAAGGGAGAGGAATGTGGTTGTTTGAGGAGGAACTGGCCGTCGCCTTGAGGATGTGTCTCTGCCACTGACCCTCTCCCAGCTGCCTCCTGGCCAAGCCAGTGGCCCTGCCGCACCCTTCCTTGTAGGGATAGAGCCGGTTTTGGGGACAGGAATCCACTGGGAACCAGATGCTCCTTCCCCTCTGGCTGGTTCTCAGAACTGAGGCCACGTTTGGGGAGGTTCTCAGCTCCTAGCTCTGGACCCCTTTGGCCTCTGCAGCTGTTGTCTTCCTTGACTCAGCCAAATAGTTTCCTGGGTGGCCATTTCCTTGGGAAACCCAGACGTGGCTCCTGTTGTGGGTGGCTTCGATGGGGACAGGGTACCATGGGTGTGACCTTGTGTAACAGGTCAAAGTTAGAGTCCCAGCTCTTCCCTGTCCTACGTTACAAACATACACAGTACTTACACAGTTTCTTCTGAGTACAAAATTAAACATACTCTTGGTGCAAAATTTGTCTGAGTTCTCAGTGATTCCCCTTTATAGGGAAAGAACCATTGTTATGGTTTGGTATGTATCACTCTAGAATTGTGTCTGCTGATGATAACAACATCAGCAAACATTGGCAGACTGTTTCCTGTACCAACAGATTTCATCCTTATACCCATTCCACGGGCGAGGAAACTGAGGCACAAACTGGGGAAGTAACTTGCCCAAGTTCTCTGTATTAGCACAAGGTGCAGGCTAAGTTGCTTAGCAGGCAGACTCACAGCTGTGTGCTAACTCAAAATGCTTTCCTTCCATCTCATCGAATAGCCTCACTTAGATTGGGCTCAGGGTGGGCTGCTACTTCACCTCCTTGTCATCCAGAGGCCTGGTTCCTTCTGTGTTGTTGTTTGCCATCTGCCAGGAGTTGCCCTGGACCGCATGGTCAGTTCTGGCTCACTGGTGGATGTCCACCTTACAGCCTCAGGAAGGCCAGAGGAGAGGGCAGGCTGGAGTTGCATCTTCCCTGGTGCTTGCTTGCTATTGGCTGGGCTTAGTCACATGGCTATATCTAGCTGCAAGGGAAGCCAAGCCATGCCATTGCTGCTGGCTGGCTGTGCAGCATATTACAACTCAGGTTGTCTTAGTCCGTTTGGGCTGCTGTAACAAAATACAGGAGAATGGGTTTATAGGTTCATGCTGGCGCCTTCTTGCTGTCACAGTCTGCATGGAGTGAGGGAGCTCTCTTTTTTCAGGGCACTAATCCCATTCACAAGAGCTTTTCTCTCCTGACCTTATCACCTCCCAAAGGCCCCACCTCCTTAATACCATCACCTGTGAGCCTTGAGATTTCAACAGATGAAATTTGGAGGCATCCATTCATGCCATAGCAGGGGTTTTCATTCTAAAGAAAAAGGGGAATGGATTCTGGGGATAATCAGCAGTTTCAGCCTTTCTGCTCCAGCCTCTTATCAGAAGAGGGTGCCCCCTGGGCCCTGCCCTTCCCCTGACGCCTCCCGCCCTCCCGCCAGGTGGACATCATGCAGATGTGCGTCATAGAGCTGAAGGAGAGACCGGGCCGGCCGCTGTTCCACCTGGAACACTACATCGAGGGCAAGTACATCAAGTACAACTCCAACTCAGGTTTCGTCCGTGATGACAATGTGCGCCTGACGCCGCAGGTAGGCCCCTGCAGAGCCCCGTGTCCCATCTCAGCAGACCTCGGGCCCCTCCAAATTACAGTAGGGCTTCCTTTTTCGTCCTTGCCTCTGTACACTCCTCCCTGCAGAGAAAGGCCCCCAGTGTGGGCAGAACTGGGGTGCCGCAGCCCGTCAGAGCAGTGCCTGCTGGTCCACGCAGCCCACAGCCAGGTCTCTCTAGTCACCTTTTCCTTCTCGCCCCGCAGGCCTTCAGCCACTTCACGTTTGAGCGTTCCGGCCACCAGCTGATTGTGGTGGACATCCAGGGTGTGGGTGACCTCTACACCGACCCACAGATCCACACTGAGAGGGGCACTGACTTTGGAGATGGAAATCTAGGTAGGCTGGGAGAGCCAGCATGGCCCCAGAGACCATGCTTCCCTGCAAAATTTCCCAGGCTTTTTGTTCACCTGGGCAAGCAGGCCAAGGTGGTATATGGGCCTGCCCTAGACTGTGGAGGTGGGAGCCTGGGATGTCTGGCCCCTGCCATATTTAGGGTGCTCAGCACTGCCCTGCCCCCATCCCAAAGCAGAGCAATGCTCTAGACCCCCCACTCTGTCTTCAGGTGTCCGCGGGATGGCTCTCTTCTTCCACTCGCATGCCTGCAACCGGATTTGCAAGAGCATGGGCCTCGCTCCCTTTGACCTGTCCCCAAGAGAGAGGGATGCAGTGAATCAGAACACCAGGCTGCTGGTAGGTACCCAGTATGAGCATGTGTGGCCTGGCAGGGCCCTTCTGCTGCAGAACCGGAAACCTGTGCTTCCTATGCGCTGGTGGCCCTGGCCCTGCGGTGCTTAACTGAAGAGTATTGTGGCTGGAAGAATCTTAGTCCCATCTGTGTCCCTCACCCCTTTTGAACCTCCTGAGTATCCCCACTGATAGAGAAATTGGGGTCTGCTTGATTTAGGCCCATTTTTGCCCACAGTGAGGGGACCAGGTGTGTACAGATAGTGAGTGGGGTGTGTGGTATGTGGTTTGTCTGATGTGTTGACAAATGAGGCTTGAACTTGGCTCACTGAGCACCTCTCTGTGTCCCTCTTGTACCCCCATTACCACCCCCAGTACGTGGACCAGATATAAGACCATGTTGGCAAAGACCAGCTTGGGATTCTGCAGGACATCCCCCAGCTCAGGGCCACGAACGGCGGCCATCGCTTTGGGAGTGCTGGCCCTCTGAGCTCCTGTTCCAGATGCCCCTTCTTAGAGGCCTTCGGATTAATCCCCCACTGATTATTTTTAGATTTTCTGCCAGTCCCTAAGGTCTCTGTGGCTGAAAGGGCCTCAGGTTTTGAGGGACCAACAGGCAACAGAAGAACCCCTTATTCCCAAAAGGTGCCTATGTGATGTGCATGTCCCTGTTAATTCTCCAGCAGTCAGCCAAGACCATCTTAAGGGGGACAGAGGAAAAGTGCGGGAGCCCCCGGGTGAGGACCCTCTCAGGGAGCCGGCCCCCACTGCTCCTTCGCCTCTCAGAGAATTCCGGAGATGACAACATGAGCGACGTGACCTTTGACTCTCTCCCTTCCTCGCCGTCTTCAGCCACGCCACACAGCCAGAAACTGGACCACCTCCGTAAGTGATGGTTTGGCCCCTGGTTATTGTGATTGGAGGGGCAAACACCAGGTAGAACAGGGCTAAACTGGCTTTCACCTCTGTTAGAAAATCAGACATGCCAACCAAAAAGACTGATGGCCCAGATGGCTTTATAGATAAGTTCTTTTAATAAACTTTGAAGACGCAACCATCCAAATGCCATAAAAACCACCTGTGTTGTAGAAAACAAGGTAACGTTTTTCAGAGTGATTGAAATTTGCAAAAAGTTTTACACCAAAATTTGACAAAACACCAAAAAAGAAAACTTTTATGCCAACCTCACTTATAAATATACAAGGCAAAAATTCTAAATAAAATATTAGCAAATAAAGACTAGTATCTTAAAAGAAAGTCTGTCACAGCCAAAGAAGGCTTTTGCAGGAATCTGAAGGTTGTTCAGGGTTAAGAAACCAATTAGTATCATGTGATTAGGTCACAGGAGAAAAACAGCAATCATTATTTCTGAAGCTGAAGTGACAGAGTTTACTCATGTTATGGACAGACTTTACTGGTGATGTGGATGTGGGAACAGCAGGAAAGAGGAGAGGCAAGACTGACTCCGGGGTTTTGAGCTGAAGAACTGGCAGGACTCTGGTCAGTTATTCAACTGAAAGAAGCCCCAGGGGAAAAGAAGAGGACGAACTTTTAAAGAAGCCTGTACATCACCAACAAAAGGCCCTGGGAATAGTCTGGAGCAGGAGTTGACAGACTCCTTAAAAGGCCAGAGAGTAAATATTTTATTCTATGTGGGCAACATAAACACGACCCTTGACAATGTTTAAAACAAATCAGTGTGGCTGTGTTCCAAAAAACTGTATGGTTGCTAAATTTTAAATTTCATGTAATTTTCACATGTTACAAAGTAGGTTTGATTTTTTTCAGCCATTTAAAAATATGAAAACCTTTCTTAAAAACTATCTAAGAGGGCTTCCCTGGTGGTCCCGTGGTTGAGAGCCCGCCTTGCAGTGCAGGGGAAGCCGGTGTCATCCCTGTTCAGGAAGATCCCACATGCCCCGGGGCAGCTGAGCCTGTGCATCACAGCTACTGAGCCTGTGCTCTGGGGGCCTGCTGGCCGCCACTGCTGAGCCCCACACGCCACAACTACCGAAGCCCGATTGCCCCACAGGTCATGCTCCACAGCAAGAGAAACCACTGCAGGGAGAAGCCCTCCCTCTACAACCAGAGAGTAGCCCCCGCTCGTAGCAACTAGAGAAAGAGCCTGCACGTGGCCACAGACCCAGCACAGCCAAACATAAATAAATACATTTAAAAAAAAGATTATTTTTTAAAAAAGCATAAAAACAGCAGACAAGCCAGATTTAGTTAGTGGGAGTTTGGGACGGGAGATAAAGACTGGAATCTGCCAGGAAATTGTTGGGTTTAAAACCATCTAAAGCTTCTCCCATTTGTAGCTACCTCCCATTTGTACCCCAAATGGACAGATGCCTCTTTTTTCATTCACAACTGCACCTCATTGACGGCTGACCATAGGTCAAGCACACGATGCTGATCAATACGTTACACAATTGTATCACTATTTGCCTTATGGAAACCCCAAGGCAGCGCCGCAGCTAAGCTACGCTGTTTGCTCAGGACAAGTACAGGCAGCTGGCAAGTAGAGAGTCTGGGTAAATTCTCAGAGAAGAACTGTGGCCTCTCAGGTGCCAACAACATTCTTCTCCCATTTTTGTACTTTATAAATGTCAAATAAAAAAGGCTTGGAAACTCCCTAGGGGTCCAGCTTTCAATGGTGCTTTCTGTAGGGTTCTGTGCTTTCACTGCCGAGGGCCTGGGTTTCATCTCTGGGCAGGGAACTAAGATCTTGCAAGCCATGTGGTGTGGCCCCAAAAATAAATATAAATTTAAACTGAGAAAGGTTTGGCGGCAGCTGTAGATGGCTTAGATGGACCCTGTGAACTGTTCGAGCCGTGCAACTGCTGCCTTGCTCTGTCTTCTCCCTGCCCAGATTGGCCTGTGTTCAGCGACCTCGATAACGTGGCACCTCGAGACCAGGAGCCTCTGGACAACCACCGGGTGAGTGGAGGGGGTGGGCAGGAGTGGACGCCCTCCGCTGGGAACTGAGGGTGAGTCGGCAGATTCAGAGGTGGGCAGCCCAGGTCTGCTCGGGGGCACTGGCAGGAGGGCACAGGCAGACGCCTCTGGGAAGAGCAGGGTCCGTTTCAGTTTCCGGAGGTGGTTAGAGCAGAGAATCCAAATCAGCCGCAGCGTGACCTTCTGCTACGTGCTGGGCTCGGGCCTGGGTTTGATTTGCCATGTGTGTGTGTCTTGGGGGAGAAGGAGCTATGTGGGACGTCCAGTGTGTAATGCACAGCACAGGCAGCTGTGATGCTCCCAGGTCGGGTGAGCAGAACAGGTTTCCTACAGCCTCTTCATGATTCAGCTGTAAGACGCTGTAGATGACATATTTGCATTCAGAGGAACATATGTTATAGAGTAAAATTAAAAATTCATTAGACGGACTTCCCTGGCAGTCCAGTGGTTAAAACTCCACACCCCGACTGTAGGGGACACGGGTTCCATCCCTGGATGGGAAACTAAGACTCCATGTGCTGCATGTTGGGACCAAAATAAAGAAATAAAAGTGTTTTGGCGTGGTTTTTTTTCTTAAGTCTTAGAAATCCAATGAATAATTTACACTTACTAGCATATCTCACAGAGAAGGCAGTGGCAACCCACTCCAGTACTCTTGCCTGGAAAATCCCACGGACAGAGGAGCCTGGTGGGCTGCAGTCCATGGAGTCGCTAAGAGTCAAAGACGATTGAGCGGCTTCACTTTCACTTTTCACTTTCCTGCATTGGAGAAGGAAATGGTAACCCACTCCAGTGTTCTTGCCTAGAGAATCCCGGGGACAGGGGAGCCTGGTGGGCTGCCATCTATGGGGTCGCACAGAGTCGGACATGACTGAAGCAACTTAGCAGCAGCAGCAGCAGCATATCTCAATCTAAACCCTTTATTTTCATCAGAAATAATTATTCTGCATTTGGAGTTCATAGAATTTACAGTTGAAAGAGTAGATTTACATATGCCTGTTGTTATGTGACATAAGAAAAAAAGAAGTTATGTGAAAAAAGAAGTTCATCAGAGTTTTTAAAACAGACTTCGCAGAAATGTCACACTTGCACAGGCCAATAGCACCTTAAACTGCCCTCTCAGCTCTGAAGGTTCAGCTTCACTCCTGTCTGCTTTGCAGAGTTCTTGAGTGACAGAAGAAAGCAGGAAGAGCTGCACATATGGAATTGTCACTATAGGCAGACAGTTTTAAGAGTCTGGTAGATAATTATCATTTAATTCTCACATAACTTGTGAGGTAGATAATAGTTTCTACTCCTCTTAGAATAGCTTTTATGTTTTACTCTAGAATTAGGATTAGGGCTTCCCTTGGGGCTCAGCTGGTAAAGAATCCACCTGCAATGTGGAAGACCCGGATTTGATTGCTGGGTTGGGAAGATCCCCTGGAGAAGGGAACAGCTACCCACTCCAGTATTCTGGCCTGGAGAATTCCAGGGACTGTATAGTCCATGGGGTCGCAAAGAGTCAGACACGACTGAGCGACTTTCACTTTTCTTTCTAGAATCAGGATGAATTTTAGAAATTCAGAGTAGGTTGAAAAGGAAAAGGTTCAGAAGATTAGCAAGGTGAAACGTCTCCCTCCCACCTGTTGTCTCGGCCACTTGTTGTCCCCAGCTCTGCTTGGGAAGTGCTCTCATTATCCCTGATTTAGTGATGGGGAGACCAGGGCACAGAAAGGTAAGCTCCTTGCTCCTGGCCAGTCAGTGATGGGGCCAGCAGTCAAACCCAGGCCATCTGGCCTTGAACCCTCTGCGTACTGCTGTCACTCATGTTAGTCTCCAGCATTTCTCAGACGAGAACACTGTGTTTTGGAGAGGTTGGCTTCCTTGCCCAGGAGCCCAGAACTGGCAAGTGCAGAGCTGGGGTTTGAGTGAGGCACTCTGTTGCCTGGCTTAGGGGTGGTCACCAAGGATGGGACACGCAGCCCAAGGTCTTGCAGAGAGTTAGGTGCAAGGAGGGGGCTGCCTGGAGCTTTTGAGTATAGCCTGTGATCTGATTTCAAAAATAGCCTTTCATTCAGCACACTGAACACTTCAGTTGAGCTGTCTATAAGTTACATCTCAATTTAAAAAATTGAAACAGTTAAAAAAAAAAGAATAGCTATTTGACTCACAGAGAGCAAGGCCTGGGGGAGGGCAGTGGGAAGCCTGGGGTGTGCCTGGAAACCAGAGCAGAGGCCTTTTTAGGGTAACCCAGCTCCTTGGGGTGGAGCAGATTCCTGGCCAGACCAGAGGCCAAAGATTCCATTGTGTGTGTCCCATGGCTCCCATCTGTCTAGGAGACTGATCCAAGTTTTACATTCATGGTAGTGATACCAAGCTGCTTTTAAAAATATATTAAGTAAAATAAAATGGTTTATTTAAGGAAAAATGATAAAAGAGAAGCATGAATTTGTGAGAGGAGTTTTATTTCAAGGAAGAAGAGAACAGTCAGGAGGAGACTCATAAGAAGTCTACATTTTAACAGAAATGTTTCAGTTCCTTTTAGAAATAAAAGATCTAAAGTAACTAAGGCCTAGTGTTAAGAACTGTTGGAACTTAGCAACAGGGGCACCGGAGTTCATTTTAGAATTGTCTATTCTTATTGGTGCATTTGAAATGTCTCTAAGTGAAATAAAGAAGGAAAAAAATAAAAGTTTTAGCTGAACAGTGATGCAAGTGACATGCAGATATGACCACAACTCAACAGTGATAGACAAATGACTGAAGTTTTACAAATTCTAAATTATACCAGGTTCCTTTTTACAACAGAATTCAGATCTAGAAGAATAAAAAATATGCCGAGCTGACCTGTGCAGTTTTGGCAGAGGGCTTNTGTTAATGAGGGGTTTCCAAAGGACAGTGGTTAAGAATCTGTCTGCCAAGTTAGGGAACACAAGAAATGGGGGTTCAATCCCTGGGTTGTGAAGATCCCCTGGAGGAGGAAGTGGCAACCCACTCCAGTATTCTTGCCTATAAAATCCCATGGACAGAGGAGCCTGGCAGGCTACAGTCCATGGGACACAGACATGACTGAGCAAATGAGCACACTGCAAGAATGATATCCACCTTTTCCTCAGAAAACTTACAAATGAAGACAAGATAGGAGTAAAATATTTAGTGAAGAGAGAAGAAAAAAAAATGACACAGAATTTGTACCTTGATAAATTATCCTTGAAAAGTAAAGGAAAAATAAACACTTGTTAGATAATAAAACGGGACATTTGCTGCCAATAAACCTGCCATGCAAAAAGGTTAAAAAATCTTTACAGAAAAGGAAAATAAATAGTTCAGAAAGTGAATCTACATAAAGAAAGAATGAGGAAGAAGGATTAAGCAAAGGTAAAATAAAACTCAGAACTCATTTACTTTTCTTATTCATAATTGATTTAACAGGTAACAGTACAAAATAATAATAGCAACAAGATATTCATATATATGTGCACATGTGTGGATGTATATAAAAGGACAAACAGTAATGATACTAGAGATCGAAAGAAGAAATTGTATTATTTGGTTATTATACAATATTTACATTATTGTGAAGTGGTATAGTGTTATTTGAAGTGGACTTAGATTAACTGCAAATGTAGACAGCAAACTAGGGAAACTACTAAAAAAGTTTAAAATATATATATATATGTAAATGATATGCTAATAAGGAGAGAAATTGAACTGTATAAAATATTAAAATCAAAACACAAATGGTAGAAAAAGTGTGGAGATAAAATTAAGAACAAAGAACAAGGGTTCAAACAAAACAGTAATAAATGTAGCAGATATGAATCTACTATATCAAAAGCTAATTTAAATAGCAATGAAAAAATTCATCAATTGAAAGTTAGGTAAAAACCATGACATAACACTATGCTATCTACAAGTAACCCAATTAAAATATAAAGACACATAGAGATGAAGAGTCAATGGATGGAGAAAGAACTACAAACAGTAGCACTAATTAAAGGAAAATACAGAAGCAATGATCCTTTTACACAGAGCCAACTTAAAATCAAGGAAAGTTATGGGGGATAAAGAAAGGCATTCATAATAATAAAGTGGACAACTGTCAAAGAAGACATAATAATTCTTAGTACATATAAATCTAACAATAGAGCATTAACCTATGTGAGGAAAAATCTAAGAATTTAATGCAGGAAAAATGAATTAACTATCATAAGTTGGAGATCTCATCATCCCTCCCTCAGAAATAAACAAATCCAGCAAGCAGAAAATCAGTAAGGACAAAGGTGAACTCAGCAGCAACATCAATTAACTGCATATAATTCAGCTCTATAAACTACTTCATCCAGTAAAATAGCAAAATATGCTTTCTTTTCAAACTCACATGAAATACTCCAAGAAAGTTCAAATTCTTAGTTATAAAGTATATTTCAGTAAATTTAACAGAAAACATACAGCATCTTTTTTTCAGAATACAATAAAATTATACTAGAAACAATAACAGATTAAATAACAAAATCTCAAACTATATGGAGATTAAATAATATACCTCTAAATATCAGTAGTCAAAGAAGAAATTTCAAGAAAAACTTCACAATATTTTGAAATAAATGAAAATAAGAATACAACTTTTCTTTTGTATGAGAAAAAGCAATTTTTCTCAGAGGGACATTTATAAAATTGATATTCATGTTATAAAGATCTAAAACCAATAATCTAAGTTTCCACCAAAGGAAAGTAGGAAAAAAAAAAAAAGAGTAAAGTAAATTCAAAGTAAAGGGAAGAAAAATAATAAGACAGCAGAACTCAATGAAGTTTAAAATGAAAAATTAGTAGGAAAAAGTCAACAAAACCAAAAGTTTCTTCTATGAAAATATCAATAAAATTGATATCTCTATATATGATAATTTAAAAAATGAAAGAACACAAATGACTTATGTCAGAAATGAAAGCAGAAGGGATATAATTATAGATTCCATAGATGCTAAAATGATAATAAAGGCATATCATATCAAGTCTATGTCAACAAATTGGATGATTAGATAATGGTTCAATTCCTTGAAAAATAAAATTTGTCAAAATTTACAGAAGAGACAATCTGAATAGGCCTCTGTTAAATAAACTGACTACCCCTCACATGAACTGACAGCACTTATTATACCACTTATATGGCACATAAGACAACTAATCCTTCATATGCAGAAGGCAATGGCACCCCACTCCAGTACTCTTGCCTGGAAAACCCCATGGACAGAGGAGCCTGGTAGGCTGCAGTCCATGGGGTCCCTAAGAGTCGGATATGACTGAACGACTTCACTTTCACGCATTGGAGAACAAATGGCAACCCACTCCAGTGTTCTTGCCTTGAGAATCCCAGGGACAGGGGAGCCTGGTGGGCTGCCGTCTGTGGGGCCNGCACCCCCGTTCTGGAATCAGGAAGCCCAGCCCCGCTCTGTCTCTCCTTTCCCTCTCCTGGCTCCAGGGTCCTGACTACTTCTGAAGTCCCTGGACGTGCTTCGGCCTCTGGTCTGGCCTGGTGCTCCCCGCTAATGCTGGTGTTCTCACCGGGCGCCACATCCCGCCGTGGCGCGCCTTCTCCTGCGCACTCGGGGCCCCTCTGCTCGGAACCCGTCCAGGCCTGTCCGAGACCCTCAGACACAACCTCAGGCTCTGCGGGCCCTCCGATCCGCCCTGTCCGCTCCTGGCCTCCTGCTCACCCACCGTGCGGTCTGGGAGAAGGTGTCTGGGCGCTGAACCCTGCCCTCCGCAGGCTCCGCGCCCTCCTGACCCTGCGCTGTGATTGGGTGAAGCGGACATGCCCACTTGAATCCCTGCCCTGTGATTGGAGGACAGGTGGGACCGCTCCCTCCCAGTGTCCTGCNTTGGCAATTTGATCTCTGGTTCCTCTGCCTTTTCTAAAACCAACTTGAACATCTGGAAGTTCACGGTTCAGGTATTGCTGAAGCCTGGCTTGGAGAATTTTGAGCATTACTAGCGTGTGAGATGTGTGCAACTGTGCAGTAGTTTGAGCATTCTTTGGAAGATTATGGCATCTGGTCCCATCATTTCATGGCAAATAGATGGGGAAACAGTGGAAACAGTGTTTTTGAGGCTCCAAAATCACTGCAGACGGTGATTGCAGCCATGATATTAAAAGACACTTACTCCTTAGAAGAAAAGTTATGACCAACCTAGACAGCTTGAAAAGCAGAGACATTACTTTGCCAACAAAGGTCCGTCTAGTTAAGGTTATGGTCTTTCCTGTGGTCATGTATGGATGTGAGAGTTGGACTGTGAAGACGCCTGAGCACCTAACAATTGATGCTTTTGAACTGTGGTGTTGGAGAAGACTCTTGAGAGTCCCTTGGACTACAAGGAGATCCAACTAGTCCATTCTAAGGGAGATTAGTCCTGAGTGTTCTTTGGAAGAAATGATGCTANCTGTGAAGACGCCTGAGCACCTAACAATTGATGCTTTTGAACTGTGGTGTTGGAGAAGACTCTTGAGAGTCCCTTGGACTACAAGGAGATCCAACTAGTCCATTCTAAGGGAGATTAGTCCTGAGTGTTCTTTGGAAGAAATGATGCTAAAGCTGAAACTCCAGCACTTTGGCCACCTCATGTGAAGAGTTGACTCATTGGAAAAGACTCTGAATCTGGGAGGGATTGGGGGCAGGAGGAGAAAGGGACAACAGAGGATGAGATAGCTAGATGGCATCACGGACTCAATGAACATGAGTTTGAGTGAACTCCGGGAGTTGGTGATGGACAGGGAGACCTGGCATGCTGTGTTACATGGGGTCACAAAGAGTCGGACATGACTGAGCAACTGAACTGAACTGAACTGACTTACTGGAAATAATGAAACCTCAAGTGAATGTTTCTTGATGGAGAAAATGTTTAAAAAACTTAAATGAAATTTTACCGTGGTCTATTACTTCCTTTTGTTAGTCTTTACCTATTAAACATTTCCTTAGAGAAATTCTTACCATTGTTAACTTATAATTATAATATTTCATGTTTTCTAATTCAGTGGAAAACCATTTAATGAAGACTGGCATCAGATGAAGCATGATCCAAAAGCAAATCATGTTGCAATTCTNTCTTTACCTATTAAACATTTCCTTAGAGAAATTCTTACCATTGTTAACTTATAATTTTAATATTTCATGTTTTCTAATTCAGTGGAAAACCATTTAATGAAGACTGGCATCAGATGAAGCATGATCCAAAAGCAAATCATGTTGCAATTCTTCAAATGTAAAAATGGTTCAGATATAAATTTAAGTGATGAATTAATATATTTGGATCCTGTTCAAGTAACACCCCTTTATAAATCTGAGTTCTTGGTAAGATTCAAAAAAATGAAATTTACTTCTTGTCTCACTTTTACTGATGAGAAATTTCTAATCAGAGGAACTATAAAAATTGTCTATAGAAAATCATTCTATAAAATGTTATAGAAACTATAAAAGTATCTAGGAGAAGGTGATATGTATGGAAAGAGTATCATGATAGATACATGTTAGATACATGATATATAACAAAATAAATAGCCAATTTGAATTTGCTGTACAGCTCAGGAAACTCAAACAAGGGCTCTGTATCAACCTAAGGGGTGGGATTGGGAAGGAAGATGGGAAGTAGTTTCAAAAGGGAGAAGATATATGTATAACTATGGGTGATTCATGTTGAGGTTGGACAGAAAATTCAAAATTCTGTAAAGCAATTATCCTTCAATAAAAAATAAACTGATTTTAAAAAAGAAACTCTTTTGAATTTGAGTAAATCTTTTTACAAAATTAAATCAAATAATAAAAGGAGTGACATTAAGGGTGGTAAATGACCAAGCTAACATTTATTCAGTATTTATAATATGCTGGCACTGTTCTAAAGAACTTAAGATATATACATATACAATTTTCTTTTAATTTTTATATTGATTGCATTACATTGATATGAATGTTAGTTCCTGGTTATAAATAATGCTACTGAGGCACAGAGAGTGCAAGAAGCTTTTCATGGCAAAACCACTACAACATTGTAAAGTAAGTAGACTTCAATTAAAATAAATAAATAAATAAATATTTATGTTAAAAAATATTTAAAAAAGCTTTTCAGAGCTTGTTCAGCTAATAGATGGTAAAGCCAGATTTTGAATACAGGTATCTTGGCTCAAGAATTCATGCATACTGACAACACACAGAAGAAATAAAATTCTTAGACAGGGAACAGCTTGTGGAAGGATAAAAGTGTATATCACATTTAAGCAAGTCAATTATTGATACTCTAAGAACAAGAATCAAATATCCATAAAAATATATTATTTTGAGTGATATAAATATGATGTATGATAGTTTATATATATTAGGGAACAAATTGGATCCAATTTGATATAATACTTATAGTTACAAAATAAGGAAAATGATCCTTAAAATATAAATGATTCATCTACTTCCTTTTCCCAGATACTGTATATTTTATTCAATCCNATGATAGTTTATATATATTAGGGAACAAATTGGATCCAATTTGATATAATACTTATAGTTACAAAATAAGGAAAATGATCCTTAAAATATAAATGATTCATCTACTTCCTTTTCCCAGATACTGTATATTTTATTCAATCCTTGGAGCAGATGGGAACACATAGCTTACTAACAGCAGAGGGAGAAAATTTATATGAATCACAGATAGTTATATCAAGTATTATGAAACTGGATTGCTTTAAGTGATCTTACAGAATATTATTTGTTTTAAAACCTTTTTAGGAGGAACTTCAAGATGGCAGGAGAGTAAGATAGAGAGATCAGTTTTTCCCCTACAATTACATAAAAAATATATCTGCTTGTGGAACAGTTCCCACAGAATACCTTCTGAATACTGACAGAGGACCCTAGACTTCCAAAAAGGTAAACTAACCTCCGCAGAATGATGCAAGACAAAAGACACATGAAAATAAAGAGACAAAGGTCTTGGGATGGGGACCCTCATTTCAAAGAGAGCCATGAAGAAGGAAAAGTTTCTACATGCTTGGAAATCCCCTCACAAGCTGTGTTGGGGGCCAGATGGGGGAGCTCTGTACCCTCAAAAGGGAACACAGCAACAGGTTCTCAGAAGGCAAAACAGAGAGACATCACCACAGAGATAATTTTCAACCAACACTTCCCAGATGAGAAGCTGTTTGCACACTTCTTAGGGCAAGTGGGGCCTGGGTGTTGAGGCTCAGGCTTCCAAGATTGTACCCTAGAAAGAGGACCAGCACTGACTGCTGTGAAGATACTCTGAAGATACAGCTGAGGGATCCAGGGAAATGCTTGGGCCTCCCAGAGAGGCAAAGGATCGTTGCTGCCAAGACCCTCTAACTCCACATGCTTGCCTATTGCAGGATCCTAACTTCATGAGTGTCAATACATGCGACAACTCCTGGCTGTGAACTGCTACTCCAGATGTATATAAGCCAAACCTGGCATGACTGCCAGAGGCAGACTACCCACAACTGCAGTTTGTTATCCCAGAGGGACCACCTAAGGCTGGCATGGGTGACAGAGGTGGAGGACAGGAGGCCACTGTGGTCTCAACCTCAGGGGCACAGCTGCCACCAAGCTGTGTGAGTCACGGGTTGCTACCCATACTCTCCTGGGAGTCTGTGCAGCTTAGTTCTGCCCAGGGACCAAGGTCAACATCCCCGGGGGAGTGCATGACTGTCCTCAGACTGTGACAACTTCCCACAGGTCCAGACCACAGCAGGCACTCCTCACGTAGCCAAACTATGTCTGCCATACACCCTTCTTTCCCAAGCCCAACTGAGCAAGTGAACTCTAACAAGCTGCTATGTTCATCCTCTTTTGTCTGGACAAGGAACAGACATCAGAGGGCAGCCTCTACAAACAGAGGCTGGTCCATAACCAAAGCTGAGCTCCAGGGGCTGTGTGACCAAAGAGAGGAAGGAAATGCACTCCTACAGCAACAGGTGCCATAGATTAAATCCCCATAATTAACTTCAGTCTGTGGATCTTGGGGGCGATTGTCGATTTTGGAAGCAAGTGCAAGCTGGAATAAGGCCAGATCTGAGTCTGAGATGAGCCCACAGTACCCACAGCAAGTACAGAGACCTTCCAAGAAATATTGGAGGACTTTCTGGGTAGGTCAATGGGCTGGTGCTCACTGTGTGATGAGGACAGTGGAGGACACAGGAGGACATTCTTTTCACTACCTATCTATATCTATATATTTATGCCTTTTTTTTTCTTTTTTATGTTGTTCTATTTTTGTTCTTTTCTATTATTTAATTTTTATTTCTCACCTTACTTTTTCTAAAAGCTTTTTTTTAAAANTTTTCTGAATGTTGAACTTTAAGCCAACTTTTTCACACTCCTCTTTCACTTTCATCAAGAGGCTCTTTAGTTCTTCTTCACTTTCTGCCATAAGGGTGGTGTCATCTGCATACCTGAGATTATTGATATTTCTCCCGGTGATTCCAGCTTGTGCTTCCTCCAGCCCAGAGTTTCTCATGATGTTCTCTGCATAGAAGTTAAATAAGCAGGGTGACAATATACAGCCTTTACGTACTCCATTGGTATTTGGAACCAGTCTGTTTTTCCATGTCCAATTCTAACAATTGCTTCCTGACCTGCATATAGGTTTCTCAAGAGGCCGGTCAGGTGGTCTGATATTCCCATCTCTCTCAGAATTTTCCACAGTTTATTGTGATCCACACGCAGTGGCACCCCATTCCAGTACCCTTGCCTGGAAAATTGTGTGGACAGAGGAGCCTGGTGGGCTGCAGTGCATGGGGTCGCTAAGAGTCGAACATGACTGAGCGACTTCACTTTCACTTTTCACTTTCATGCATTGGAGAAGGAAATGGCAACCCACTCCAGTGTTCTTGCCTGGAGAATCCCAGGGACAGGGGAGCCTCGTGGGCTGCCGTCTATGGGGTCGCACAGAGTCGGACACGACTGAAGCGACATAGCAGCAGCAGCAGCAACACAGTCAAAGACTTTGGCATAGTCAATAAAGCAGAAATAGATGTTTTTCTGGAACTCTCTTGCTATTTCAACGATCCAGCGGATGTTGGCAATTTGATCTCGGTTCCTCTGCTTTTTCTAAAGCCAGCTTGAACATCTGGAAGTTCACAGTTCACGTATTGCTGAAGCCTGGCTTGGAGAATTTTAAGCATTACTTTACTAGCATGTGAGAGGAGAACAATTGTGCGGTAGTTTGAGTATTCTTTGGATTTATCCTTGGATCTTATCCTTTAAACCAGCCTTTGTTTTTCTGCCTGTAAAATGGGTGAGTCACTTAATAATAGCATTTACTATGATCCACACTCTGAGTGTGACACCTCATTTCATCCTCAGAGCCCCTTGATATAGGTGCTATCATGAATTCCCACAGCTCAGGAAACCAAGCTCAAGAGAGGCTGAGCAACTGTCCAGGGTCACAACTGGCAAGTCACAAAGCTTGGATTTGAGCGTAGGCAGTCTGCGTCTAGAGCCCACATTTTTCACCACTATTTCTTAATGTTGTTACCGTTGTTACTCAGCCAACACAAGTAGGAGGAAGAGAATGTTAAGGAGATGGGGCAAAGGAGAGAGAGCAAATGGATGAGATTCCAGGTATCAACACCAGATATTCAGAGGACCTCTGAGACCGTATGACCATCTTCTCTCCACAGGACTCTGAGAACAGTGGGGATAGTGGATACCCCAGTGAGAAGCGGGGTGACCTGGATGACCCAGAGCCCAGAGAACATGTAAGGAACCCCCACGAAATGAGAACAGAGTCCTCTGTTGCCTAGTTGTCCAGAAGGATAGAGAACTGGGGGGGAATGAGAGTGGGTCTTAAGAGCATAAAGTAAATTAATATATAAGTCATTTCAGATAAATGCAGGGCAGAAGATAAAACAGGTAATGGGGACCAGTAAGTTTAGTAAGGGGACAAACATGGGGGGTTAGACACAAGGCTGAAGATGGTGGACACATCGCATGGTAAAGCCGGGACCTCTGGTTGCTAAGCAGAGAGGACGCTGGGCAGTGGGCCCGAATGGTCCTGGTGTAGGTGGGCGGGCCCAGCTCAAAGGCACAGGATTCCGGCAGTCCCTCGGGAGGGCTCTGGAGGATGGAAAATGCCCTAAGCTGTCTTCCCAGCAGCATTCAGGTGAGGGCGACTTTAGGTAGTATGAGCTGCTTAGGTTTTGCCCGGTGCCAGAATGGAGCATGGGCATCAAGGCAGCCTTGCTGGGAGCCTCTGGCCTCAGCTTTGATACTGTGAATGTAGACTGGTGATGGGAGCTTTGGCTAAGGGAAGAAGCACTTGGCCCAGTTTTCTCAGTGCCTGCCTACCAGGATCCTGTGCCTTTGAATCCATTCCATCTATGCCNCTTGCTGGGAGGCTCTGGTCTCAGCTTTGATACTGTGAATGTAGACTGGTGATGGGAGCTTTGGCTAAGGGAAGAAGCACTTGGCCCAGTTTTCTCAGTGCCTGCCTACCAGGATCCTGTGCCTTTGAATCCATTCCATCTATGCCCATATGAGACCAGCACATCAGTCCTGCCTGTCTCCCAGCATCCTCTCTGCTTGGCAAATGTGCCAGCTGCCTTGGGGGGGAGCCGAGCCAGTTTCTTGAGGAGGGCCCCCTGGGAGGGATGGGCCAGTTCCCCAGGAAGCAGCTCTTGGAAGGGAGGGCTGCTCTCTGAATCACTCTAATCTCTGCCTCCATCAGGGCCACTCAAACGGTAACCGGAGGTACGAGTCGGATGAAGACAGCCTGGGCAGCTCCGGACGGGTAATGCACACCCAGGAATCCTCGTCCTGGCTGCTGCTTATCTTTTCTAGGCTCTCTTTCTGTTTCTCCCCCTTCATGTCACATCATTTCTGCCTGCCCGGGCAATTCATACACCTCTTAAAAGAAGATTTTGCAAAGGAGCCAATCCCTTTGGCAAATACTTTTCGAGCTCCTGCCCTGGGTGGGGTGCTGAGGGATCTGCAGGGAGGATTAAAGGAGATTAGGATGGCCCGTGCTGGAGGCCACGCCCCTCAGCTCCTTCCAGTGTACATTAATTTATGAACACTTATTGCAGCCACACAGTGAGACAGGCTAACCCTATTCATCCCCTCTTGACATATGAGAAAATGAGGGTCTTAAGCAACTCTCCCCAGGTTACCCGGCTAATAGTTCTAAGCAGCAGCTCAGGTGATTATCATCAGGCAAGTGTGGGAAAGACTAGTTTTGGGAACCCTCTTCTCTAGCTGACTCTGAGCCACACTTTGAACTTCTGGCCCTCCAGCCTTTGCTAAGGCAAAGTCTCTTCCGCCTGCAAGGTCCTTCCTCCTCCGTGGTTATATCTCCTCAAAGCCTGTCTGCTCTCCCAGGCTGGACCCCCGTGGCACCTCCCCCAGAAGCCTTCCCTGATAACCAGGGCAGGCTTGACTCTTGCTGCTTCCAGAGCACAGATTATTTATCACGTAGCATTTACTTACCATACAATACATGCAATATTTACTTACCACGAGGTACCTGTCAATCAGGTCAAGGCCACAGCATGGTGTAGAGTCAGGGTTGTTCAACCACAGCACCACTGATACTCTGGGCTAGGTCATTCTTTGTTGTGGGGGCTGCCCCGGGCACTGTATGATATTTAGCACATGCGTGCACACACACTCATGTATGCACACAGCAGGCACCCTGGCTCTGTCCTGTGAGAACTTGGGCCAAGGGTGTCTTTAGCTGGGAGACATGGCGTGTTTTCTCAGCCCAGCAGAGGCTGGGCTTGTGCAGAGAAAGCACAGTGGATTTGCTGCCGGCTCTGTAGTCAGGCTCTTCGGGAGCCTTGTGTGGGGAGCAGCTCAGGGTCGAACCTCCCCGACCGACTCAGATGGTTAAGTGAGGGAACCCTTCTCTGAACTGCTCAGTGCGTGGTGCTAGCCTCTGCGTCCTATTGCTTCAGCTTTGCCTCAGTGCCCACGAGCTGGCATCATTCGGGAGAGTGGAAATAGGCCCCACGGGTCTAAGAAAACTTGATACCACATGGGTCCATGCCCCCTAACTTGCCAGGCCGGCTTTCATCGCTGGAAGGGTGCGTCCATCCCCAGCCCCTCACTTCTCTGGCCTGTAAGTGCCCGGTCCTCCCCAGGTCTGTGTGGAGAAGTGGAATCTCTTCAACTCCTCCCGCCTCCACCTGCCAAGACCTTCGGCCGTGGCCCTGGAAGTGCAGAGGCTCAACGCTCTGGACCTCGAGAAGAAAATCGGGAAGTCCATTTTGGGGAAGGTATGGTGATGCCCTCTCTGCACTAACCCGGAGCTTCCCCAGCTGGCAGGGGGGCCCTGGGCTGTGGCTGTGACCTGCAGGCAGCCAGGCCCACCCACCATCTGTGCGGCAGGTCCATCTGGCCATGGTGCGCTACCACGAGGCCGGCCGGTTCTGCGAGAAGGACGAGGAGTGGGACCGGGAGTCAGCGGTCTTCCACCTGGAGCACGCAGCCGACCTGGGCGAGCTGGAGGCCATCGTGGGCCTGGGACTCATGTACTCGCAGCTGCCCCACCACATCCTAGCAGATGTCTCTCTGGAGGTGAGTGGGTTGGGGCTTAGTCAACCCATCACCCTTCCTTCTCTGGTTTTGTGAGCTTCCCTGGTGGCTCAGATGGTAAAGAATCTGCCTGCAGTGCAGGAGATCCAGGTTCCATCCCCAAGTTGGGAAGATCCACTGGAGAAGGAAATGGCAACCCACTCTAGTACTCTTCCCTGGAGAATCCCATGGACAGAGGAGCTCAGTCAGACCATCACCCTTTCCTCCCTGGGTTTATGCCCGGGAAATTTCCTGAGCATCACTCTGGGGCCAGGCACTTCCAAGTTAGCTGACACCGATAGAACTGGTCTCTGGCCTTGGGGACTGAGTAAAGATGGCAGTCATGTTCCCAGGCAGTTACAACCTGGTGCGATGGGAGAAGCAGAAGATGCTGCTGCAAACCAAGGAGGGAGGGGCCTTAGCTGGGGTTTCCTGATGTTCCCTAGTAGCTAGAACAGACCTGGCACAGACTCCATATTCAGCATTCATTTGTGGAACGAATGAAAGAAGTGATCCCTAAGGTAGACCTGAAGACCCAGTGGAGTCAGCCGGGCACAGGGCGGGAGGAGCAGTGTGTGCAGAGGGGACAGCGTGGGTCTAGGTCCCGGGGAGACAGCCAGGGTGGGGTTTGGAGGACAGGAGGCCATCCATGTAGCTGGAGCATGGGGTGTGAGGAGGAGGTAAGGAGATGAGGCCGGAGAGGGGCCCCAGGCAGGACAGGTGTGATAGGAATCCGTGAGGGTGTCTTCTCCCTCTTGTGGCACAGTGGACAGGACCTGCCCAGGCCTAGGGAGTGTGATTCTGTCCTTGGAGAAGGTGAGAGGCCCTTGGCGTGCGTGTGCTCCCAGCTGTCTGTCCCCGTCCTCTCGGTCATGTAGGGCAGGTTTGTGGCTGGATGAGGCTGGACTTGTCATGGGCACAGGGTGCCAGGCCCTCTCTGTGGGCCTCAGACTGGAAGAGGGTATGGGAAGACACCCGACTGCCCTGTGGCTAGAAAAGTGTTTTTTAATATAGAAAAGTTTACAGTGAAAAAGCCCCCTCCTACCTTTTCCTCCATCTTCTCATCCCCACATGTAATTCTAAGAGGGTATTCATTTCCTAGAACTCTCATAAGGGATAACCACCGACTGGGTAGCCTAAAACAACAAAAATTCACTCTCTCATGGTTCTAGATGCCAAAGTCCAAAATCAGGTGTCGACATACCTATGATTTTCTAGCTTCTGGTGGGTAGAGGCAATCTGGGGTGTTCCTTGGTCTGTGGGTGCATTACTCCAATCTGTTTCCATCTTCACATGGCCTTCTGTCTGTGTGTCTGTGTCTCTTTTCTTATGAAGACAACAGTCCTGTGGAGTTTAGGGCCCACCCTACTTCAGTATGATCTCATCTTAACTAATTAAATCTGTCTATTTGGAAAGACCCTGCATGCTACAGTCCAGAGAGGTGCAAAGAGTTGGCCACGACTAAGCAACTGAGCATGCATGCACAGGGACAACTCAAAGCCTTTTTAAAAGATACACTTATTTCTTCGTTTTATTTTTTGGCTATGGTGGGTCTTCACTGTTGCACGCGGGCTTTCTCTACCTGTGGTGAGAGGGGGCTACTCTTCTTTGGGGTGTACAGGCTTCTCATTGCGGTGGCTTCTCTTGTTGTGGAGCACAGCCTCTAGGGCGTGCGGGCTGCAGTAGTTATGGCACATGGGCTCAATGCTTGTGGGTTGCAGGCTTAGTTGCTCTGTGGTATGTGGAATCTTCCTTAACCAGAGATCGAACAAGTGTCCTTTCCATTGCAAGGCAGATTCTTAACTGCTGGACCACCAGGGAAGCCCCTACACCCATTTTTATTTCCTGTTTTAGATGGTGAAAGAGCAAGTTTGGTTGAGGGGAGGGGGTTTTGACAGGTAGATGAATTGTCCCTCATTCTCTGGTCTCCATGCTCCCGGAGGGCTGGATTGAATATATCTCATTTAGCCAGTGGTATGCTGGCTGGATGGCATCACTGACTCAATGGACATGAGTCTGAGTGAACTCCAGGAGTTGGTGATGGACAGGGAGGCCTGGCGTGCTGCAATTCATGGGGTCTCAAAGAGTCGGACACGACTGAGTGACTGAACTGAACTGATGCTGGCAAATGCTTCATGACTGGTTCTTGCAGGTGGGGAGGGAATGTTTGTTCATATATGTATGTAAGCTTATTAGACGTTTAGTGATAAAAGAAAGTGGAGCATACAGTTTACAAACAATAATAAAAATATTCTATTATGAATTCCATGTGGTCAATTTATCCTCACAGAATTCTTTCGCTAATTCTTGTGGTGCTCATATCTGTAGCCTCCCTCTGGTTGTGGTTGATGAAGGAGTAAAGTTGTGACGTGGATACTGGTTGATAATTTCACCTACTTTCGTGAGTAAAATGGAACTGAAATAAGCAAGCTCTTTGTCAGAGTGGGAGCTTCATTTATTTGCAGCTGACATGAGCAAGACTCCTTTGCTGAATCAGATGATAGTTTAAATACCGAAGAGACTCCAGTTTCTTGCGCTCATCACAATGTAATGGCTACAGACACAGTGTACTTTTAAATGAATCTGCACTGTTAATATTTTTGCCATCTCTTGGTGTAAATGCTCCCACTGTGGCCAATGTCCAGGTACTAACATGACATCACTGAGCATGGAGTTGGAAGGAATGCATGGCATTCCCATTATATAGCATTTCCACTATGCAGATTCCATAGGCCAGTGGCTCTCAGTCAGGCATCTTTGCTTCCTGCTTTTCCATGGAATGCTTAGCAGTGTCAGGAGATACTTTGGTTGTCACAGCTCTGGAAGTTCAGCTGGCTTCTAGTGGACAGAGACCAGGGATGCTGCCAAATATCTACAGCACACAGGCCAGTCCCCACACAACAGAATTATCCCATCTAAAATGTTGGTAGTGCTGAGTTTGGGAAGGCCTGTGATGGATATTAATGACCTCAAGAGCATAGATAACAGTAAAGCAGAGTAAAATAATTAGGAAGTGATGAGCTTTGAGTGTTTGTTACCTTTCATTTAACTGTAAGTTAACATAATTTAATTTTTAATAAAGTCTCTATTTTATGAACCCACTCCAGTACTCTTGCCTGGAAAATCCCATGGATGGAGGAGCCTGGTAGGCTACAGTCCATGGGGTCACAAAGAGTTGGACTCGACTGAGCGACTTCACTTTCACTTTTCACTTTCATACATTGGAGAAGGAAATGACAACCCACTCCAGCGTACTTGCCTGGAAAATCCCAGGGGCGACGGAGCCTGGTGGGCTGCCGTCTATGGGGTTGCACAGAGTCGGACACGACTGAGGGACTTAGCAGCAGCAGCAGCCCCTGTGTTTTACGACTGGTTTGCTTTCACATCATTTTTCACGAGCTTGTAGAGCCAGCTCCAGTATTCCTGCCACATTCGGCCTGTTCCCCCAGCATCTGGCGCAGAGAGAACACTTAGAAGTGTCTGAGGCCTAAGTAAAGAAATGCTGAGGCCCAGAATGAGTGGCGAGGGGCCAGGACTGGGGAGACCTTCTCTCTGAGACTCCCTGGTAACTCTTCTTATGATCTCAGGCCATTTACACCAGTCACACCCAAGCCCCTTTGTAAAGGGATGTAGAAGCTATTTCAGTTTTCTTATCTAAAGTCATCTCAAAGGCCTTTCTCTCTAGGACCGGCTCTGGCAGCCAAAAAAACATGGGCAAGTGCCCTGAAAAGCTGGTAGCCCATCTCCCACGTTCCCCACAGCCCCCATTGGACCTTTTCATCTTATCTGGCTAAGACATTCACTCATCCATGCTAAGTGCATGCTAAGTTGCTTCAGTCATGTCCATCTCTGTGGGACCTTATATACTGCAGCCTGCCAGGCTCCTCTGTCCATAGGATTCTCCAGGCAAGAATACCGGAGTGGGTTGCCATTCCCTCCTCCAGGGGATCTTCCCGACCCAGGGATCGAACCCTCGACTCATGTCTACCTGTGGTGGCGGGAGGGTTCTTTACCACTAGCACCATCTGGAAAGCCCACTCATCCAGCCCATATTTCTGAGCACTCCTACACTCTGGGCAGTGTCCTAGGTTAGTTTTGACAACAGCCAACCTTTCAGATGGAAAAGAATGTAAATACAGGTCATAATTAACAAATGAAAATATTGCCAACAGAAGTAAAAATAACTGACCTTTATTGAGTACTTCCTGTGCCAAGCATTGTTCTTAAGTGAGAGATGGGATAATATGACAGGGAATGAGTAGGTGGATAGGCCTCCTTTTTTGGATGTTAGTTCCCTGACTGAACATCCTGGTATCGCTGACACGATGGACATGAGTTTGAGCAAGCTCTGGGAGCTGGTAATGGACAGGGAAGCCTGACGTGCTGTAGTCCGTGGGGACACGACTGAGCAACTGAACTGACTGACTCCCTGACTGAACCTGTCCCCCGCCTGCAGTGAAAGCACAGAGTCTTAACCACCAGACTGCCAGGGAAGTCCCTCTGGATAGGCCTCTTTGTTATTAAGAGACTGATTCCAGGCGCAAGGGAGGCTGGGAAACGTAGTTTTTAGCTGGTCAGCCATGTGCCAGCAAAAATATGGCAGGGGATAATGGATATGGGGGGCAACTGGTAGTCCCTGCCACACTTCTTGAAGCCTGAAGGTTGAGAAGGGCCTCATAGACTGATACGAGAGCTTTGTATTTGTCTCCAAGCGAGATAATAAGTCCCAGAGCAGCTTTGATAGCGTAATATGACCGACTTGAGCTTAAAACCTCTCTCTGGATAGATCTTGGACAAGCATAATAAAAGCGGATGGGAATATGCACTGGTGTAGCCACTGTGGGACACGGTCAGCTCCTCAAAAGGCTAAACACAGAGTCATATGTGACCCGGAAGTTCTCCTCCTAGATTTGTGTATGATGCTCACTTCCTCAGTTTGTCCAACTCTTTGCAACCCTCTGGTCTGTACCCTGCCAGGCTTCTCTGTTCATGGCATTTTCTAGGCAAGACTACTGGAGTCAGATGCCACTTCCTACCCCAGGGGATCGTCCCAATCTAGGAATCAAACCTGCATCCCTTGTGCCTCCTGCATTGGCAGGCAGATTCTTTACTTCTGTGCCACCTGCGCTTCCCCGCTCCTCGGTGTGTGTGCTTAGTTGCTCAGTCATCTTCCACGCTTTGTGACCCCATGGACTGTACCCCACCAGGCTCCCCTGTCCATGGAGATTCTCCAGGCAAGAATACTGGAGTGGGTTGCCATACCCTCCTCCAGGGGATCTTCCCAACCCAGGGATTGAACCCAGATCTCCCACATTGCAGGCAGATTCTTTACCAACTGAGCCACCAGGAAGCCCACTCCTGGGTATATAACCCCCCAAAATAGATACATACATCCACACGAAAGTTTGTACACAGGTGTTCATAGAGAATAGCTATAAAATGAAAGCAACCCAAATGCCCATCACCTGATGACTTACGAACAGATAAACAAATCATGGTATCTTCATACAATGGAATGTCTTTTGGCCATAAGTAAGAATGAAACACTGATAGCTGTATGAAATGAACTTTGAAAACCTTATGCCAAGTGGAAAAAGCCAGGCACAAAAGACTACTTGTTATATGATTGCATTTATATAAAATGCACAGAATAGAGAAATCTCTAGAAACAGAATGTAGATTAGTGGTTGTCCAGGGCTGGGTGGGGAGTGGATGGGGAGCAATTTGGGAGGTAATAGTTAAAGGGTATGGGGTTTTGATTTCTTTTTGACTTAATGAAAATATTCTGAAATTGATTACGGTGATGGCTGCACAATCTGTAAGTGATGTCACTCAGTCGTGTCCGACTCTTTGTGACCCCATGGACTATAACCTCCCATGCCCCTCCGTCCATGGGATTTTCCAGGCAAGAGTACTGGAGTGGGTTGCCATTTCCTTCTCCTCAGGATCTTCCCGACCTAGGGATTGAACCCGGGTCTTCTGCATTGTAGGCAGACGCTTTACCATCTGAGCTACAAGGGTTGTACACTTTAAATGAATGAGTTGTTATATGAATTATATCTCAATAAAGTTGCTAAAAAATTTAAAAGAATTGGAAGCCGGGCGGCCCTGTTGAAAGTGGATAGATGATGTGGTCTCTGGCAGAATCACATCAGATAGAGGTGGGAGTGGACTAAGCTTCCATTTCTCCCTGCTTGATGGGAACCCCCAGAGAGCTCTTTGCAGCAGGGTAAGCCCCGTTCTCTTTCTCACAATGTGCAGTTCTACAGCAGCCCCAACCTGAAGCTCTCAATTCAAGAAACAGAGAAAAGATGGACGTAAGAGATTCTGGCAGCCCCTCCCTCACAGCTCACTTTTTTCCCTCCCCCTCTTTGGTTTATATTAACAGGAGACGGAAGAGAACAAAACCAAAGGATTTGATTACTTACTGAAGGCAGCTGAAGCTGGCGACAGGCAGTGCATGATTCTGGTGGCGCGAGCCTTTGACACTGGCCAGAACCTCAGCCCTGACAGGTACTGTGGCCGTGGCTCAGGTGGAGCTGGTGGGAACCTGGGGTGCAGGTGGGAGCCTCCCCTCTGGAATCAGAACAGACCCGGGTTCCAGGTGTGCCTCCCCCGAGTACCAGCCCTGTGACCGTGGGCAAGTAGAAACTGACCTCAGTTTCTTCATTGTGTAAAATCAGAATACCCATAGAACCTGCACCCTAGGGCAGTAGTGTGTGGTTGTGTGAGGGTTAAATGAGATGATGCCTGTAATTTCACTAGCACATAAAGAGAGAGAGAGAAATGGCATCTTAGCCATTTTATGTAAAGATTTGTCTGAGAAAGAGTCTGAAGGGATATGTAGCATCAGGTCCAGAGCCAGTTGTCTCTAGATGATGGGATTAGGGGTAATTTTAATTGACTCTTCCTATTTTTGTTTTTACTGTTTTCACTTCTAAGAGGGAGTGGAGGGAAGGAAATGAACTCCAAGGGAGTTCAGTCCTGGTGTGAGTTTTCCAGAGTGATTTGGGCTTCCCTGGTGGCTCAGGTGGTAAAGAATCTGCCTGCAATGCAGGAGATCCAGGTTCGGTCCCCGGGTCAGGAAAATCCCCTGGAG
Organism: Neotragus pygmaeus; assembly: GCA_006410875.1. Taxonomy (NCBI): domain Eukaryota; kingdom Metazoa; phylum Chordata; class Mammalia; order Artiodactyla; family Bovidae; genus Neotragus; species Neotragus pygmaeus. The sequence continues at coordinate 278,455 of SJYV01030657.1, forward strand.
AAGGGAATGGCTACCCACTCTAGTATCCTTGCCTAGAGAATTCCACGGACAGAGAAGCCTGGCGGACTGCAGTCCATGGGGTCATAAAGAGTAAGACAAGACTGAGCAGCTAACACTTTCACTCTTTATTTTTTCCTCACTTTTTTGAAATCTCTGAGAGCTACAATCCTACAGGTGTTAACAGCTTTTCCCTTATGCCTCTGGCAGAGATGCCAGGATTGGATTCTCTGGTGGCAAGAGAGGAGAGTAGCAGCTTCATCTTGGGTCTTTGGCTTGGCTGGTGGGAGGTCCCAGAAGTCCAGGAGCAGAGAACGGTTGAGGAAATTCAACTCTTAGTGGGACCTGTTGCTCACTGGCTCCCAGTGGATCTCAGCTTCCCCGTTTGTTCTCAGGCACCTGTGGCTTTCTGGAAGGGACAGTGTCCAAACCTCCAGGATTGGGGCAACGTGGCACTTGCCTCCTATGTGGATCCTGTTTTCATCTCCCTCACTGAGTTTAGAAGCAAAGTCAAGACTGTGGCTCTGTTATGTCAAGCTTTCAGGGTCTAAAATGTCTGAATTACATGTCCTGCAAACGTGTGTCAGCTACCTGCTGTATAACTTTAATACTCCTTATATTTGGGTGTGCTTTCATATCTGTGATTTTATTTCACTGAGAACTAGAATTGGGTTTCCTGCATCTCTTCAGTGCCAGTGCTTAGCACAGGGCCTGGCTCAGTAGTTGTTTGAATGAAAGAATCAACACATCTCTTTGACACAGGCCAGGCAACATTTAGGGGCTTATTTTATGGATGTGTGGTTCTAAGAAGTGAAGGGTCTTGTCTGCAGTTAAGTAGCCAGTAAGTAGCAGGGCCCAAACTTAGGTCTTCTCATCTCTTCTCCAGTGGACTGTACATTAGCCTGCTTCTTAGGGGCTCAGAATCACTGGCATGGAGGGGAGGTAAACAAAACAAACATGAAATGATTTTGTCTGAAATCAAATGCCAACATCTATGATGTCCATTGAGACCTCCCTGTAGCTCAAATGGTAAGGAATCTGCCTGCAATGCAAGAGAGCAGGGTTCAGTCCCTGGGTCTGGAATATCCTCTGGAGAAGGGAAGGGCAACCCACTCCAGTAATCTTGACTGGAGAATCCCATGGACAGAGAAGCCTGGCAGGCTATAGTCCTTGGGGTTGCAGAGAGTCAGACACAACTGAGCAACTAACACGCACACACAATGCCCACTGAATGCAGTGGGGAACGACCACGTGGGTGTGAGGAGCTGGTACTACGTATTGATATCTGTATCTGAGGCTCTTAAAAAAAATCTTTACTATATGTGTTTTCTCTTTATGTCCTCTGTCTACTGTCTCTCTTTAATTTGAGATGATCGGTTTCTTGTTGTTGATTTGTTAATAATTTTACATATATATGTATGGGCTTCCCTTGTAGCTTAGCTGGTAAAGAATCTGCCTGCAATGCAGGAGACCCTGGTTCAATTCCTAGGTTGGGATGATCCCCTGGAGAAGGGATGGGCTACTCACTCCCAGTATTCATGGGCTTCCCTGGTGGCTCAGACAGTAAAGAATCTGCCTGGCAGTGCAGGAGATGTGGGTTTGATCCCTGGGTTGGGAAGAACCCCTGGAGGAGGGCATGGCAACCCACTCTAGTATTCTTGCCTGGAGAATTCCCAGGGAAAGAGGACCCTGAAGGGCTACAGTCCATGGGGTCTCAAAGAGTCGGACACACCTGAGGACTAAGCATAGCACATATGTATATATATTGGCCTTTTGGAATGTGGGATTTTAGTTCCCCAATCAGGGATCAAACCCATGCCCTTTGCAGTGGAAGCATAAATTCCTACCCATTGAACCATCAGGGAATTCCCTGTAAATTTTTTCATTTTTTTAAGGCTATTAGCTCTTTGGTAAATGAGTTGGCTGCCATAGATTTGGGGCAGCAGGGAGAAGAGGTGCCACACAGTGCCCACTGACTCTTGGGTCTGGGGACTTGCTGGGTTTTAATATTTGTGTAGTTAAATCAATCAAGATTTTCTTCTGTAACATCTTCCAAAGCCATTCTCTTACACTTCTTCCTCGTTCCAAGCAGCCCCAGCCTCTTCCGTTCAAGGAGCATAAATGAGAGTCAACTATTTGCGTTTAAGGGGTTTTGACCCCCTCAGAAGTTACTATCTCATAGCAGAAGGAAAAGTCACTGGAAATTTCAAGGCAGGGTGGACATACTAACCACTGGGTGTGGCATTGGGTGGGGTGCGTGGGGCAAGAGTAGGCCCTTTCCCTTCTTTTATATTTCATGTGTTGGGAGCAGTTCTGCCTTGCCTTTCAAGACCAGAGAGGGCCAAAGCCGAAAGAATTGAGATCAACTCGTTTAGTGGTTTCCAATCCACTGTTCAAACCCCAGTCTTCTGGATGTGCCACAAATAATTTTCAAATAACTTCCTTTCTTTATATAAATAAAATGGAGTCAAGATTATCTCCTGACACCATCCCAGCCAGCCACTTCAGCAGACACTTATAGTCTGTGCTGTTTGCCAGGCCCTGGGAATGCAGCAGTGAATAAAACAGCCACGGTCCCTGCCTTCCTAGTGCTTACATTCTACCTGGGAAAAACATAATAAACAAGTGAATAAGTAAACAGGAGAATTACAGTTTGAGGTAATGGTAAGAAATAGAGTATTTGGGGCCAGCGTCTCTGAAGAAGCTGAGCTGAGGTTGGAGAGATGAGGAGCCAGCTATGGGGAGAGTTAAAGGAGGGATGTTCTAAGCAAAGGGAGTAGCAGGTGCAAAAGCCAAAGGGCGGACAGGAGCTGGCACGTTCGAGGAGGGGAAAGTGACCCAGCGAGTCTGGCGCGGCTGACAGGAGCTAAGACTGGAGGGTGAGGCCAGGTCCATGTATGTGTGTATATATATACAGTTGTAGCTCCAGGAACATTTCATGGGCCACGTAGACTTTCTTATCTGCGTCTCTCTTTGCTCTTTCCTGATGTCCTGTAGTTACTCACGTGTTTGATAATATGCATTAGTACACCCCAAGGAAAAGAGCCCACTGCCCTGTTTACTCTTTATTTTGTTTTGCTCAGATTGGGTTGGAACTTGTTTCTGCCCTTGGGGCTTAGACCACTGTGCGGCCCTGGGAGAAATAATTGAGGGTGAAGGGCAGAGTCAGAAGGGGGAAGTCAGCTGTTCTGGAATAAGCCCTCCATTTTCTGGAGGAAAGCCAGAGCTGGCCAGCAGAGGCAGAGAAAGAAAGGGCTGAGTGACAGCTGTCAGAAGGTTCTGGGGGCTTTGGTGAAGGGTACCCCACCCACCTCTTCTCCTGCATGAGTTATAGGGCAGATTGGTTGGGATACCACCCACTGCTAATGCAAACCCATAGGGTAGTTTTTTTGTTTGGGGTTTTTGTTTGTTTGTTTGTTTGTTTTGGCCACCCTGTGCAGCTTGTGGGGTCTTAGTTCCCCAACCAGGGATTGACCCTAGGCCATGGCAGTGAAAGCACCAAGTCCTCACTGGGACTGCCAGGGAATTCCTGCAGGGTGATTTTATGCAGACTAGAAAAATGTTCCCCTTCCTCAAGATGCTCAGCTTCCATCTGTTGGAAACTTATTGTACTATACCACTTCTGTTAAGGAAAACTACTTGACTGCTATTGTAATAAATATATAGATCTACAGTGTGAATGACAGCCCTTAGATGTGGTGGCGTTGGATACTATGGGTCCTGAAGCATACATGGTGGCCACACTATGATCCCTGACTTGCCTCTCCTGCTGATGGGCCTCCTCCTTCCTGCCCTGTTGCCATGGTAACTTCCTCTTTTCCTCTCTATCTCTTGGCAAGGTCCCAGAGCTGGCCAGAGGCTCTCCACTGGTACAACACTGCCCTGGAGACAACTGACTGTGATGAGGGTGGGGAGTATGATGGGATGCAAGACGAACCCCGGTACACGCTGCTGGCCAGGGAGGCGGAGATGCTGTTCACAGGTGGCTGTGGGCTGGAGAAGGACCCACAGAGATCAGGTAGGGCCTGGCAGACCTGACCCTGGGGTGGGACAGGGCTGGATAGTGAAAGAGACATAATTCCTGTCTCACTGGGAATCACAACAAGATGCAAGACTGAGTCTCTTCTTTCCATTCTGGTTGGGAGAAAGACTCATACTGGTCCTGTATTGTGCAAGGCTGGATACCCATATGATGCTTAGAAAGGGTTTCTTTATGAAGTTGGTATGCAGATGAATCTTTTTAATAGTCACGTTAGAAATTTGGGAGTTTTGTTTGCAATTCAAAAGTTGAGCTGACATTTTCATAAAATTCACCATTTTTAAGTGTATAGTTCTGTGGTTTTTAGTATGTTACAGTGTTACGCCATCATCACTACTACCTAATTCCAGAAAGAAACCTGATAATTAGCAGTGACTCCCTGGCAACCACTAACCTACTTTCCGTCTTTATAGATTTACCTATTCTGGTCATTTCATATAACTGGGATCACAGTATGTGGCCTTTTGTGTCTTCCTTCTTTCAGGGTTCATTCATGTTGTAGCATGCGTCAGTACTTCATTCCTTGTTATTGCTGAGTAATATTCCATTTTGTAGATACTACATTTTGTTTATTCACTCATCAATTAATGCATATTATATATATTAAATAACATGATAGACATACGGAACTCCTGGTTTCGCAGGTATAGGGTGAGGCTAAGTTTAAAAGTTTTTTTAAGGTAGTATAACAAAATCAAGCAACTAATACTGTAATTCTATCATCTTTTATTTGAAACTTCTAAATCCAAAAGCACTTAAAACCAAGTGTTTTTATATGTTCTCCACAAATTCATTTGGTGGCCAGACCCGTCTAGACACTTTATCCCTTCCACTTTCACATAGCCCCAGTTTGTCCAATAGAAGTCCTCAGCCTGATTCTCAGTGACTCAGCTGGAATCACCCACAGCCCCTAAACCAATCACTATGCTTACTGGGTGACTCACTCTGGGTGCCTGTGCCTAAGTCCCGACCAATCCCTGTGGCCTGGTGAAGAACAGGGAAGGTGCTTTGGTTGACCCGGCTTNCTCCTGCATGAATTATAGGGCAGATTGGTTGGGATACCACCCACTGCTAATGCAAACCCATAGGGTAGTTTTTTTGTTTGGGGTTTTTGTTTGTTTGTTTGTTTGTTTTGGCCACCCTGTGCAGCTTGTGGGGTCTTAGTTCCCCAACCAGGGATTGACCCTAGGCCATGGCAGTGAAAGCACCAAGTCCTCACTGGGACTGCCAGGGAATTCCTGCAGGGTGATTTTATGCAGACTAGAAAAATGTTCCCCTTCCTCAAGATGCTCAGCTTCCATCTGTTGGAAACTTATTGTACTATACCACTTCTGTTAAGGAAAACTACTTGACTGCTATTGTAATAAATATATAGATCTACAGTGTGAATGACAGCCCTTAGATGTGGTGGCGTTGGATACTATGGGTCCTGAAGCATACATGGTGGCCACACTATGATCCCTGACTTGCCTCTCCTGCTGATGGGCCTCCTCCTTCCTGCCCTGTTGCCATGGTAACTTCCTCTTTTCCTCTCTATCTCTTGGCAAGGTCCCAGAGCTGGCCAGAGGCTCTCCACTGGTACAACACTGCCCTGGAGACAACTGACTGTGATGAGGGTGGGGAGTATGATGGGATGCAAGACGAACCCCGGTACACGCTGCTGGCCAGGGAGGCGGAGATGCTGTTCACAGGTGGCTGTGGGCTGGAGAAGGACCCACAGAGATCAGGTAGGGCCTGGCAGACCTGACCCTGGGGTGGGACAGGGCTGGATAGTGAAAGAGACATAATTCCTGTCTCACTGGGAATCACAACAAGATGCAAGACTGAGTCTCTTCTTTGAGAAAGACTCATACTGGTCCTGTATTGTGCAAGGCTGGATACCCATATGATGCTTAGAAAGGGTTTCTTTATGAAGTTGGTATGCAGATGAATCTTTTTAATAGTCACGTTAGAAATTTGGGAGTTTTGTTTGCAATTCAAAAGTTGAGCTGACATTTTCATAAAATTCACCATTTTTAAGTGTATAGTTCTGTGGTTTTTAGTATGTTACAGTGTTACGCCATCATCACTACTACCTAATTCCAGAAAGAAACCTGGTAATTAGCAGTGACTCCCTGGCAACCACTAACCTACTTTCCGTCTTTATAGATTTACCTGTTCTGGTCATTTCATATAACTGGGATCACAGTATGTGGCCTTTTGTGTCTTCCTTCTTTCAGGGTTCATTCATGTTGTAGCATGCGTCAGTACTTCATTCCTTGTTATTGCTGAATAATATTCCATTTTGTAGATACTACATTTTGTTTATTCACTCATCAATTAATGCATATTATATATATTAAATAACATGATAGACATACGGAACTCCTGGTTTCGCAGGTATAGGGTGAGGCTAAGTTTAAAAGTTTTTTTAAGGTAGTATAACAAAATCAAGCAACTAATACTGTAATTCTATCATCTTTTATTTGAAACTTCTAAATCCAAAAGCACTTAAAACCAAGTGTTTTTATATGTTCTCCACAAATTCATTTGGTGGCCAGACCCGTCTAGACACTTTATCCCTTCCACTTTCACATAGCCCCAGTTTGTCCAATAGAAGTCCTCAGCCTGATTCTCAGTGACTCAGCTGGAATCACCCACAGCCCCTAAACCAATCACTATGCTTACTGGGTGACTCACTCTGGGTGCCTGTGCCTAAGTCCCGACCAATCCCTGTGGCCTGGTGAAGAACAGGGAAGGTGCTTTGGTTGACCCGGCTTGGATCACGTGCATACTCCGAGCCCCACCCAGGTTATGTACAGGGATAGGCCATAAGGAGTAACCTCAGTGTGATCTTCCTGGAGAGGGGTCAGGGATACCGGGCAGCAAAAACAACAGGCTCTTCACCTCTCCGTGCCCTGCTTTGCTTTCTTTCAGGTGACTTGTACACCCAGGCAGCTGAGGCAGCGATGGAAGCCATGAAGGGCCGGCTGGCCAACCAGTACTACGAGAAAGCGGAGGAGGCCTGGGCCCAGATGGAGGAATAACTTGCTGGAAAAAACCACTGCCAGCCTGCCCCAAGTTACAGGGCTAGGAGAGGAGGAAAGAAAAAGACTTCTTATTTAGGGTTGTCTGGGGGCTGGAGCGGGCAGATGTTTTTAGTAAATCAACTTTTGTATGTTATTTTTTTAACTCTTGAAAATGTCTTTGCTACCAGTGGAGACACTGAAGCTTTCCCCTAGGGCACTGGGAATTGAAAAAGCAGCCTAATGAACCAAGGTATCTTTCTGAGGTTCTTTTTCTGTGTTTTGTTGTGGTTATTGTTGTTGTTGTTTGTCCTGAGATGTAAGAAAATGTATCTTTTCTACCTGGGATGGAAAATATTAAAGCTTTGCTCGTCAAGCCTTTTCAGATTGAGCTGAAATCTCAGGCCCACAGAGCCTGTGTTTCCTGAGTCAGGATGAGATGGGAAAGAGCAGAGCTGCATGTTAACTTTCCATGAGGTGTGTATTGCTGTGTCTGTCTTAGAGCAAAGCCATCTTTCTGAGAGCATTTGAAAGAATGTGTGTGGCATTTTTTGGTGTGTGTGAGACTGTACATCTCCCAGGCCCCCTTCTGCCACGGGGAGGGCCTGCACACTGTCCTCTTATCTTTCAATTTCTTTCCTGAAATGCAACTGATTTTGTGGAATACATCCCAATTACATTCTGAAGTGTGTTTTCCACAATGGGCTTTACAAAACAGGTTTGATTTCTATATGCACACTTTTACTACCTCTAATTCCTGCCTCAGCTCGTGTGGAAGTGGGTGCACCTCAAAGCTTTTACTTGTAAGGGCTGCGGCTTGGAAAGTTGAAGCCTTTCCTCCAAGCACACATGTACTCTGCATCTCAGTGGCAGCATCCACAATATGACTGAAGTACCCCTTGTACAGTATTCCTCTGTATTTTCTTAGCATCTGACGTTCTTACAAAGAATCTGCTCCCAACCCCCATCCTCGGCATTTTCTGCTTGAAGCTTGGTTGATTTTCCTGTCATTTGCAGTAGGATGCTTTCAGCAGCAGTCCCTTGAGATTTGTTTAAGCTGTTGGAGAATGAGAGGGCAAGAACTATAAACACTCATTAATTCCAATGGTTTCCCCAGGGCCAGGCTATGGCTATCTGTATTTAATGAGTGTTCTCTTTAGAAGGATTGCAGATTTAACTTCAGTGTGATTTCAACTGATGTTTCAAATAGCAAAGAAAACAGACTGCTTTGATCAACTCCCAAGTGCTAAAGCAACATCTCTTTGTTTAAAAGTCAAAACATAAAAAAAAAAAAAAAAAACAGCGTAACATACAAATCAGTTCATTAAGACAGGTCCTTCAGCATGTTAGTGTTAAGTACTGTGGAGTCATGACCCTCTGCATGTATTCGGTTCCAAAGTTAAGAGTGTGCCCTAAAGGAAAAATCAAGCAGAGTCAAAATTACCCTTGAAAAGTCCTTTGGATCACCTATAAATGACTGGTACCCCTGTTTTTGTATTTGGACTCCCCATAACCAGTTTCCTCCAAAAGCTGGAACTAATTACCCTTTTGCCATTTGCACAGATCAAATTGTTGGCTTGCCTTAAGTTGTTTGCGTGTTTTAAACCAGTGCATATAGTTAATTTGCATTTGTTTAAGCTAGAAGCAACTTTATTTTGACTTTTCTCTTCAAAGTTATCAAACCTCATTAACTGATGCTTTTGTTATTGCTGTTGTTAGTTCAAACAATCTCTCTGAGATTTTATTATGCAAATCACTTACGTTCCCTGACCACCTATCTCATTTCTTGGTTACATGTCAGTGCTTTTCTGTAACACAGGGATTGGCAACTTTTTTCTAAAGGGCCAGATAATAAATATTTTAGGCTTTGTGGGCCTTATAGTCTCTGTTGCAACTACTTAGCCTTGCCGTTGTAGTGCAGAAACATTGGTGAATGATACCTAAATGAATGAGTGCAGCTGGTGTTCCAATAAAACTTTATTGACAAAAACAGCCTGCCTGGGCTATAGTTTGCCGGCCCTTGCTCTAATCCTGACTAAGAGTTACTATATTAAACCCCGAAGCTGAGCGTCACCTCAGTTTTTCTTCAGTCTCTAGTCCTTAAAAACACAGTGCCTTGGCACCAAGTAAATTCATAAAAAATGGAGTGTTTGTGGCTCTGGTTCCTCCAGCTTGTCTGGAATGGCTTGGTCACCTGTGCAATTCCACCCATCCATATGGCTTTAATGTCAGCAGGTGGTCCCCTTCTCCTGTAGGAGACTGGAATGGCCTGGATATACTACAGCTAATCAAATGCTTCTTTAAGGACCAGTGAGAGCGAAGTGATCTGTAAGACACAAATCCTTCTGATCCAACAGAACTTATTCCACCTTCAAAAGGTAGTTCTGTGCCTTCTAAAATTGGCTAGGGCATCTTATTTTTCCACAAATGCTGGGCATCCAAAAAGCAAAAAAACCTCAGGACATTCCAGCCCAACTGGGAAGACATCAGAGACTATCTTCAAATTACAAGAAGCAGGTGAAAGTCCAGGAGATTAGGAGAGTCAAGGATATAATCAGTATCTTCAATCACAGATGGAAAATCCAAGGTTCTGAAAGGTAGACTCTTTCCAAATATCCTGCTGGGTAGAGGCTAAGCTGAAGCCAGGATCTGAGAGCTACTCTTCGTTAGAGGATCCTGGGAATAAAATTTAAAATTAAACTGGAATGAACTGGAGTGTAATGTCTCTCAGTTTTGCTATAGGTTTAAAAAGAAGAAGAAGAAAAAAAAAAGCAGGCTTTATGGATGGAAGTAGGAAAAAAAAAATCCCTAAGCCCCAGCACAGCTGGATGTCCTTATTCCCGCCTCACCTGAGGCCCTGTGGGAATTTATCATCAAATGCAACCTTGATGAGTCAAGCCAGGTAACTTCCTGTTATTGCTATTTTAATGACTTCCTTTCCTTTCATCCCAGCACATTTGAATGCAGTACTAGACGTGTTTTACAAATCAACAAAATGTTTACATGAGTATGTGCAGCTTGGAGGGGGGGCAGAGGGAAGGAGACAAAATATGCATATTCTCTGCAGTTGTGCCTGTTACTTATTTTTTCTAATCTCTGAGGTAACCACTTAACCTAGACAAGGTGGGCACTGGGTGGGACCCAGAGAAGGGGCTTGTATTATAAATCTATTTTTGCATATGTATTAAGTTCAATTTTGCCTTTCCAAATAAAGTGATTTCTTTCTTTCTGGTCTCAAATTCAAATGTCTTCTGGTAAGAGATGAGTGAAGGAGCTGAGCTGAGACAGAGTGGATTGGAGGCCTTAGTCCCACCTGAAAGAAACAGCTCAGATTCAGCTCCAGGTGGTTGTCTCCATGGGGATTGTGGGCTCAACGTTGCCCTGTTTTCCAGTTTTTCGAGTTGCTGATAATTGGATTTCTTAATGCAAGTTTTCTCAATCTTTAATATTTCTAATAAATTCTTACCAAAAACCTTCCAGATTTGGCACATATGTTTTCCATTTGCTTTATATAAAGGATGGACCCCTCTCTTTTTATTTTTCTGACTTAGAAAACAGTAATTTTTACCAATAGAGTTGTCATCAGTTTCAAAGAAAATGCATGTAATAGATGTTTTGTGATCTAAAACTTGAAAAGATGTTGCTTATTTGCATGATCATTTGGTTTGAAATTCAATGAGAATTTCTTTAAAAATTTTAAGAATATTAAGAAGTTTGAACATTAGCATAACTCTACATGGTGTATTGAGCACACGTGTTTTGGTCCATTTGCTCTTAAGTCCCAACTAAAATGACAGGAAAGAAATTTTCTTAATGGCGTAAGCCCATGAGGTTGAAGAGGAGACATCAACAACAACAAAATACTGGATGCTGGAAAGGAGATGTACTGTGAACTAGCAAACCCAAGAAAGCTGGATCCTAGGTCAGCTGTAGAGAAATCTGAGAACCACATCTTCATCATTGAAGACACCCCCAAAACGATAAGCAGTAGGCACCAGGAGCCTCTGGAAGGTGGGAGGGAAATGATGCTAAAAATGTAGGTTCAGTTAGACCCACTCATCTCCCGTTTGTAGCCAGTCAGCTGCTCCTTCATCACCCCGCAGAAGCCTAGGACACCAGGCACAGTATGAGGCTGAACTGCTAGGTGGCATTTCGGGGGGGCTCCAAGGAGCTCCAGTCTCTGTGTCTCAGCACAGAAAGAACTCAGTGAGAGGCAAAGTGATAGAAACTAACATTAAAATAGGATGCCTGCGAGGCTGATAAGCAGGCAGGCAGGAGAGTGCCACCCTGAAAACTTGGTGGGCTACAGTTTATAATCAAAAGAAAAAGCGGGGAGGGGAAAAAGACCACCTTCTTCCTCATTCTTCCATCATCAGCCCCTCCCAGGTTGGGCAGAGGGGTTTTCTTATCCCTACGTGGTCAAGCTGGGACTATCATTCAGTACAGTTCAGTTAGTCGCTCAATCGTGTCCGACTTTGCAACCCCATGAATCGCAGCACACCAGGCCTCCCTGTCCATCACCAACTCCCAGAGTTCACTCAGACTCACTATCATGGCATTATGGAAAAATTATTTCAGGTTTCAGCACAATGAGGGTCTTTACTTTGAAATGTCACCTTTCCATAAATTATTGGCTTTTTTAAAAAAGATTTATTTCTTTTTAACTATGCTGGCTTTTTGTTGCTGCACGCAGGCTTTCTCTAGTTGTGATGAGCAGGGGCTACTCTTCTTTGTGGTACGCCGGCTTCTCATTGTCCTGACTTTTGCAGAGCATAGGTACGTAGCCTTCAGTAGTTGGGGCGTATGGGCTCGGCTCATGGGCTCTAGACCATTGGCTCAGTAGTTGTGGTGTTTGGGCTTAGTTGCCATGGCATGTGGTATCTTCCCTGACCAGGGATCAAACCTGTGTATCCTGCACTGGCAGGCACTCTCAACCACTAGACCACCAGGGAAGGCCCAAGCATTCTTTATGTGTGTAGAGAGCACGTCCTAGGGTTCATTAACTTACGGAGCTCCAGTGGCAGGATGTTGGTCTCACGCGCCCGTTGTTTCATTGTTTGGGGGCGTGTCTCGTACCTCCACGTGATTCTGTTGCTAAGCAACGGTTTGTGGTTAAGCACACCTACTTTCTTGAGTAATCATCAACTTACAGGGGTCTCCCCATACTTTTTCTTTACTTACAATTCTCTAGTGGGATTAACTATTTAATTACCTACTTTGTCCATTTACTCTGGCCCTATCAAGGCTGCTGTCCTGAAAGGAGTTTTGTGGAAGTTTCTGTATTGTTGTAGAGTGTCCACCAGCCTTCTTTGCCCCTGTGCTCCCGGCACACTGCCAGCTGGCTCAGTCCCTCCTCGTGGAGGGCAGACAACTGGAAAAATTTCCTGTAAATCTTAGCAGTCTAAGATAAAAGACTTAAAGTACTTCCCCCTAACAAAACAGGCTGACCAGAGCACCTCACAAAAAAAGTCTCAACCATCAAGTCCCACCCACAACCACACAGACAGAAATTCCCAGACAACATATTAGAGCCCCATTCTTTAACTTGAACAGCCACCCAAAGATCCATATATACGGAAGGTATTTCATACAACAAACAGAACCAACAGAAAATAGCATCTTTGAGGAAACAATATGCCTAGAGAAGAAAACTTTAATAAAAAATTATCAGTATCCTTAGATAAAATATTGCATCCATGCAAAAAGAACAAGATGGGATTCTAAGAATTCACACAGTAAAAGAGTTCTTGTAAACTGAATATAACTTACAGAAATGAGTAACTTAAAATGAAGTAGAGGAAATTTCCCAGGAAGTGAAACGAAAGAATAAAAATGCTGAAGAATAGGAGAGGAAATTCTAGAAGCCAGAGGAACAGGCATTCTGGGCTGCACAACTATTCCTCAGTGAAACAGTTATAATTGTTAACCATTTTTGTTTTGTGGATAAATCAGCTAAGAACAGCCTGAGACTATGTATGTGTAACCTTTTAAGGATCTCTCCTTGGCTTTTTAAAATCTGGGGACAGGATTCTAGGATCCCAGTTTCATAGCTTAAAATTTCATATAGGCTTTTAATAGAAATTAAGCATATGTGTAGATATAAATATCATTTTTACTGAACTATATTCAGCATGTAGATTAAAATGTAAAGAAGTTTAACTCGGTTCTACCAATATGCAAATCACTTAGAAGTGAGAAACTGCTTTCACTGTAATACAATGAAGTTTCCAAAAAGATTTGGTTTCTCTTCTATCTTGACATGTTACTGGAAAGAACTGACTCCATGTTGGATCTCTTTCTTTTGCTTTAACCTTTGCTTCCCATTGCTTTTGTTCACTAAAAGGATGCTGTTTATATGAAATAGCCTGCCTCTGGGACCCCTGCTCCTCTGCCTGAATATTGAACCAAAGTGCCTCTGTTCAGGACACTGTCCATCTGTGGATGGCTACAGGAAGGAAGAAATGAACACATTTCCTCCCCAAGGCTTGCTATTCCAGGAAATATTTGCAAGATTAATGGCCTTTTACTTTTCTTCCTCACCTCCCCCGATCTCTGTTCTATAAAACAACCTGGCATCCAGACCCCAACAAGATGGTTATTTTGAGACAATAGTTTGCCATCTTCTCAGTCTGCTGGCTTCCTGAATAAAGTTGTGTTCCTTGCCTCAACACCTCATCTCCAACTCATTTGTGAGCTTGGACTCAGTAACAGACATACTTATTAATATTTAAGATCACCAAAAAAAGAAAGTATCACTGAAAGGAACTCAAAAGTCTGGTTATGACTGGGTGTGTTTCTCCCCACCACGCTTTTATGAGTCATCTGAGGAATCCATCTCTTTTTCTCCCTATATGCTTGTCTTTCTTTTTGACTTCATGCACAATTTTAGTTTTCTCAGTTATAAATGAAATTAATTCTAAAGAGTAATACTAGTAGTATCTATTGGAAAAAATAAATGTAGTCTTAATTAAAATAAAACAAAATATAGGATTTCCCTGGCAATCCAGTGTTTAAGACTCTGAGCTTCTAAAGTAGGGGACACAGGTTTGATCCCTGGTCAGGGAATTAAGCTCCCACGTGGCCTGGCTTAAAAAAAAAAAAAAGATATTTTAGGAGCCCAAGTTAGAGCAGAGACAGTAGAGAGGAGAGAATTTTTTGGGGCTACACCATGCAGCATGTGTTTGTTCAGTTCAGTTCAGTTCAGTGGTTCAGTCATGTCCAACCTCTGTACTGCAGTACACCAGGCTTCCCTGTCCATCACCAACTCCTGAAGCTTGCTAAAACTCAGATCCATTGAGTTGGTGATGCCATCCAACCATCTCATTCTCTGTCATCCCCTTCTCTTCCTGCTTTCAGTCTTTCCCATCATCAAGGTCTTTTCTAATGAGTCAGTTCTTCACATCAGGTGGCCAAAGTATTGGACTTCAGCTTCAGCATCAGTACTTCCAAAGAATATTCAGGACTGATTTCCTTTAGGATTGACTAGTTTGATCTCCTTGCAGTCCAAGAGACTCTCAAGAGTCTTATCCAACACCAAATTTCAGCCACACAGCTTGTGGAATCTTAGTTCCCTGAGCAGAGAGTAAACCCTTGCCTCTGCAGTGGAAGTGCAGAGTCTTAACCACAGGACCGCCAGGGAATTAAATCCCTGAGAGAATCTTTTATAAATGTTGAGAACATTCCTTGGGACTGAAGGATGTGTCTCCAGAACAAGAGGCCCCATTAAGTATCTAGCACAATGGATAAAATTAGACCTATGCCAAAATTCATCTTCCTGAAATTTCAGAACACTGAGGGCAAGGAAAAGACACTGGAAATTTCCAGAGGGAAAGAAAAATTTCATACAAATGACTGAGAATCAGAATAACATCAGACAATGCAATAGCAACACTGGAAGTTGAAAGTTGATGCCTTTTAAATTGTGGGGAAAATATTCTTTAATGGAGAATCATATGCCCAAACTATTAAGCAAGCAGAAAGGTCAAATAAAGATATTTCAGATGTGTAAATCCGCAAAAGTAATCTCTTGAGTACTCTTTCTCCAGAAGATACTGGAAGAGTTGTTCTATCAAAAGAGAGCCAGTGTGGGGGAAATAAGGAAGGCATGGGTTCCAGACTAAGAATGAAGCAAAGTCAGTCCCTACATGAGGTGAAGAGCCAGAGTTTAGGGCATCTCTCAGGAGGCTGTGGGAGAAATGTCTTCAAAAACTTGAAGCAATAGAGCACCTCTTGATTCTGTGTGTCAAGGATGGACAGTTTGAAGTTAAGTTATGGATGAATTCATAGAAAGGTAAATTTTTTGAAAGGCAGTTATTAAGTAAAGAATAAGATAAATAATATTTTCCAGAAGAGGAAAAATAATCGTAGTTGAGAACATAGTTAAGCTTAAGCTTAGTGAGTAGCATGTACTGATTATTGTTCAAATGAAAGTGTAGTATGATTCTTTCAGGAGGGTGAGGTGTTTGTGATGGCAGAAGTCGGGTGATTAAGGTTAAATTCTTATCTTCCATAGTAGGAAGTCAATAGGAAATGCCTAAAACAGAAAAAAAAGAAAGCAGCAATACAAGTACGTTGTTTAGACATATGGAGATAAACACTACAAGAATCAGCTAAAAGTTGAGAGTGGTTGCCTGGAGTGGAAGGGGTAGGCATACTATTCATTTTGATAACATGCCTTATAGAATTAACATCATATACAAGTACAACTTTGATAAAATCATCAAAGTAAGAATTTATGCCATGAAATTAAAAGACGCTTGCTCCTTGAAAGGGAAGTTATGACCAACCTAGACAGCATATTAAAAAGCAGAGACTTTACTTTGCCAACAAAGGTCCGTCTAGTCAAAGCTATGGTTTTTCCAGTAGTCATGTATGGATGTGAGAGTTGGACTATAATGAAAGCTGAGCGCCGAAGAATTGATGCTTTTGAACTGTGGTGTTGGAGAAGACTCTTGAGAGTCCCTTGGACTGCAAGGAGATCCAACCAGTCCATCCTAAAGGAGATTGAGTGTTCATTGGAAGGACTGATGTTGAACTTGAAATTCCAATACTTTGGCCACCTGATGCGAAGAACTGACTCATTTGAAAAGATACTGATGCTGGGAAAGATTGAAGGCAGGAGGAGAAGGGGACGACAGGGGATGAGATGGTTGGAGGGATGGCATCACCGACTCAATGAACATGAGTTTGAGTAAATTCTGGGAGTTGGTGATGGACAGGGAGGCCTGGAGTGCTGCAGTTCATGGAGTCACAAAGAGTTGGACACGACTGAGTGACTGAACTGAACTAAACTGAAGAATTTAAAATTTCTTTAAATTTATTTTTTGGCATTTAATTTTTCACTAGCATGTGAAATGAAATGGTAAGATCAGTCATGAGAAAGGCCATGTTTTATAATACCTAGAGTCTTACATAGCATCAAGCAAGCTATCTTTCCTTTAGTAAATTTGATGTTTGCTTCGTTGTAGCTTGTCCAGATGTGAATGGTGTATAGTCTAAAGTTCCATGAAGGTTTTCAGGTGTTCTGATGCTGTGATATTTATGGAGTAACACAGCTTCCTGTTGCATTTTATGTCTGTTCTTCTTCCTAGGCTGTTAGAAAATTGATACAATCTATCAGTTATGTTGACTTCCATCCCTAATGCCTGATCACCTAGGCTAGAGCCCCCATGGAGAACGAAATGGCAACCCACTCCAGTACTCTTGCCTGGAAAATTCCATGGATGGAGGAGCCTGGTAGGCTATAGTACATGGGGTCGGAAAGAGTCGGACACAACTGAGCGACTTCACTTTCTTTCTTTCTGTAGTTCCTTTTGGAGAAGGAAATGGCAACCCACTCCAGTGTTCTTGCCTGAAGAATCCCATGGACAGAGGGGCCTGGTGGGCTACAATCTACGGGGTTGCAAAGAGTCGGACACGACTAAGCAACCAACACACAGACACACAGAGCCAGCATTCAGCAGGCTTTCAGTAATGGCCTATGGTGGTTACTAGATGTCAGATGTCGACTGGGCTAAACTAAAGTGCANTTGCCTGAAGAATCCCATGGACAGAGGGGCCTGGTGGGCTACAATCTACGGGGTTGCAAAGAGTCGGACACGACTAAGCAACCAACACACAGACACACAGAGCCAGCATTCAGCAGGCTTTCAGTAATGGCCTATGGTGGTTACTAGATGTCAGATGTCGACTGGGCTAAACTAAAGTGCATTTTCCAAAATTCCCTTCCCACCATGTCCAGTGAAGAGAAACCACAAGAGAAATTTGCAGGAGGCATTAGCCCTGTTTCCTCTCTGGAGACTGATGGCATGCAGAGNACAGATGAATGGATAAGAAGCTATGTGGTACCTAACACACAGTGGGATAC
Organism: Neotragus pygmaeus; assembly: GCA_006410875.1. NCBI lineage: Eukaryota > Metazoa > Chordata > Mammalia > Artiodactyla > Bovidae > Neotragus > Neotragus pygmaeus. The sequence continues at coordinate 295,862 of SJYV01030657.1, forward strand.
AACAGTCATTAAAAAGAATGAATAATGCCATTCGCAGCAACATGGAGGGGCCTATTATTATACTATGTAAAGTCAGAGAAAGGCAAACAGCATGTGGTATGTAAAATATTAAAATGATATGCAAACTCTTAAAAAATGATACTAATGAAATTGTTTAAGAAACAGAAACATACTCCCAGACTTTGAAAAACAAACTCATGGTTACCAAAGGGGAAATGTCTGAGGGAAGGATAAATTAAGAGGTGAGTTAGGATTAACAGGCACACACTACTATATGTTAATACAAAATGTATAATCAACAAGGATCTACTGTATAGCTCAGGGAACTATACTCAGTATTCGGTAATAACCAATATGGGAAAAGAATCTGAAAAGGAATGGATATATGTATGTGTATAACTGAATCAGTTAGCTGTATGTCTGAAACTAACACAAAACTTGTGAATCAATTATTCACGCAAAGTCGGGTCCTACTCTCGGCAACCCTATGGACCAATATGGCTTACCCTACAGTCTGGTAACCCACTGGACTCCTCTTTGTCCATGGGATTCTCCAGGAAAGAATGCTGGAGTGGGTGGCCGTGCCCTCCTCCAGGAATCTTCCCCGGAGGGCATAGAACAGGAGTTTACAGTTACCAGATGCAAACGATCATATGCAGAATGCATAAACAATAAGGTTCTACTGTATAGCATGGGGCACCATAGTCAATATCCTATGAAAAAGCATAATGAGAAAGAATATGGAAAAGAGTCAACTATACTTCAGTATAACATAAAAACTAAATTTAAAAATTTTAAAAGAATCCCCCTGGCCCTGGAGCCACTTCTGTCCTGACTGCCACTGGATTCAGCAGGTTCAGCCAAGAGATAATGAGGCCATGGAATTCACCTTTGAAAATAAGCACTCAGTAATTCACGTGGGAAATAATGTGGACAAGGCTAATCCACTTCCTGCTGGGGGAGATAGAAAGAGAGAAAGAAAGAAACCTGGAAAGCCATCATCTTGACATTAATCCAAGAGGCGAGTAAATGTGAATATGAGTCTTTAATATGTTATAAACAGGCCAAGTGAGCTGAGGGATATTTTTAGCTCTGAGTTATGAAATGCAATCACGTGGGGAAGTGGCCTATATTTTCAGTTTTATATCTGGTGAGGAGTTTTGCCACCTAAGTGAANAAAAAAAAAACGTGTCTTAGAAATAATGATACATGGCCTGTCAGACATTGGGCTGGACATACACAGTCACCTCTAACCCTGCAACCAACTTCAGTATTACTGTGAACGTTTTACAGATGAGAAAAATGAGGCTTAAAGGTATGACACAGCAAAAACATTTGATAAGAATGTTTCCATTTATCAGGAAGGAAAGTTGGAGGTTTGAAGCTCAAATATCATCACAGTTCCAGCAGAAATGATGTCACCAGCAGCTGCTGCCGCCGCCTTATTCCTATAACCTCCAGCATGGGACACAGGAGTGTGTGTGTAAAGCTGAAACTTAAAGGTATCGGAGGGAGGGTGTCAGCAACAGTGGAGTCTTCAGCTTAACTTGACTCAATACTGGAAACCTCTCCCAGGCCTCTCAGTTTGGGTGGACCTTTAAGTGGTCAAGGTGTAAGATGAATGCCTGTCCCAGTCTGCCAAGGAGAGTCCTAGTTCATGCCTGTGTCCCAGTTTTCCTTCTAATTAAGCATTTGTTCTAGACAGAAATGCTCTGATCACCCTGCACACAACTAAAGTGTCTCCTCTGCAAAAACAGGGTTCCTCTTGGAGAGGCCTAGGTGACTGGGGGATCCTTAGTTGCAGGTGATAGAAATTAACACCAACCAACATTAGCAAAGCTTTTTTTTTTTTGAGAAGGAGGTAACTTACACTTTGGAAGGTAAAAGGGAATTAATCAGGCCTCAGAAAGGAGGTCCCAGGCCAAGTGTGGGGATCTAGCAGAAGGTAACAGTCGAAAAGTTTCCTTCCCTGGGCCACTAGTGAGCTAAACTGGCTCTAGTATCCAGATTCAGATTTCCAGGATGAAGCATCTGATTGGCCTAATTTGCATCCTGGTGCTTTGATTGACAGTTCCTTCAAGACCACAGGGAGGTGCTGGGGAGGGATACATTGGGAGCTCAGGATTGACATATACACACTACCATATATAAAATAGGTAACTAATAAGAACCTACTGTATGGCACAGGGAACTCTACTCAATACTCTGTAATGACCTATAAGGGAAAAGAATCTAAAAAGGAGTGAATATGTGTATCACTGCTTCACTTTGCTGTACAGCAGAAAGTAACACAACATTGTAAATCAACTATACTCCAGGAAAAAATAACTGGAAGAAAAGGCCACAGGGTGGAGTGTTTCCTCAAAGGAAAATCACTATTGGAAACAGAAGAGAGGGGGAAGGATTCTGGGAAGGCAAAAACAACACATTTCTACCCAGAGAGTATTCCTTTCGGGGAGGAAGAAGAAAAGGGCCCTGAAGAGCAGGGGGAAATGTTTAAAAACAAAAACCTTTCAGATGGTTTTGTTGCAACCCTACACTAAAATTTTATTACAGTCTTCCTGGAAGACTGTAAATCCTCCGGGAGGCTAGTTCAAAGATCCATATTTGGTAGGGACATTAAAAAAATTTTTACCTTTTATTATAGTACCACCTACATAGAGTAAAGTGTACAATCTTAAGTGTAGAGCTTGGTGAATTTTAGAACACTTGCAGCACTCTAGAAAGCTCCCTCAGAGACATGCCCCGCCCGGCCCTGCCAACCTCTGGCATTATATCCCACCCCAACTCACACAAGGGTGACCATTCTTCTGACTTCTATTCTGGTAGAGACATTTTATAGGACAAGAGAATGGTTACATAATCATTGTCAGATTCAGGAGGACGGGGCAGGGATGTTTCATTAAAGTTCACTACTGTCTTGACTGGCAAACAGTCAACTGGTGGGTGGGTAGAAAACTAGTTTCCCAGCACAAATTTTAATGCTAGTAAATTTCATGAGAAAAATGGTTAAGTATTTTATTGGGAATGTTAATTTCTTTTCAGAAGGAGGTTCATGCAGTACGGTTTGGTCTCAGACCAAGTTTAGGATGAATTTCCTTTTGCAGGGGCAAGGGAGTGAAGACTGCAGGGGATACAGGACTAAGCCCCCATGTCCATCCCCGCTGCCCCCAGCCGAAGGGGCTATGATCTAGAGACAGACACCCTTTACTTGACAATTTCTAGGCTGGGGGTGGGGGCCAGAGGCAATGTTTCATCTGTGGTGCTTGCCCTGTGTCCCGACCACCCTCCCCAATAGCCAAGGGCCAGAGCAGACACGCCAAAGGACAGTGGGGGTTTAGCCCTTTCCTCTCTCCCCTTACATAAAGTTGCTGGGACTCAGCGGGTCCCGAGTTCCGGTGCAGCATTCTGCTTCTCCTGCTTATTAGTTTCATATCTGACAGTCATAAGACAGCTGTGTGATGGCACCGGAGGTCTGCAAGAAACACCCAAAGGAGGCCCTGGGCTCTGCCTTCCTGGATCAGCTGGCATTCCTGTTAGGCATCTTGTTTAGTAAATATTGGTAGGGACAGACGTGAATTGCTGCAGAGTGTTCTGGCAGAAATATCTTTATCTCTGTTTGAGCCCTTTCCACACTAGTGGAGGCTCATTTGTTAAAGTTAACAGATAACCCTAGCTTTAGCAGAAAGAGGAATTTACTACAATGATAAAGGGATGTCTGCAAGATTGTAAATGCCACTGGGCCCTGTAAAAGTCTTAAGCTGAGAGCCACAAAACCATCAGAATTTCTCTGTGACTCTCTACTCTTCCTCTCATTTTATCATTATTTTTCCATTCACTGGCTTTCTCTTCTTCTCCAGTCCATCTCACAGAATCTGGCCACCCCAAATCCCAAGTTCAGTCAGTCGGTCTCAGAGACTGACCCCAACACTTAGCACAGTCAAAATAACGAATCAGGAACTCACCATGTCTCATGATTGGTCTGACCTCTGTCCGGTGTTTACCATAGAGCCCACTGGCCATGGTGGGAGGAAGGTGACCGCCAGAGACCCACTCTCTGGGCTGGTCAGGCAATTACTAGAAAAGTAGAATTAGGCAGCTGCTGCTGCGATTCCAGTAATTATTCTTCATCATAGGGATATTTCCTTTTGGAAAATCCAGCACATAATTCACAAACAAATACAGTTCCTCCTGGTACTAAAACACCATGAGCAGGTCAATGTTTCTATTGATTGCAAGGACTATTCCTCACTTGGTTTTGATCCTCTCATAATGCCTGGTCGAGATAGATGGCTGCTTCTGTATTTATTAAAGATTGCTTTAAAAGTAACAAACTCTCCCAGTGCAATGAAAATCTTTGTACGTCAATACTTATTGGAGAAAGAAATATGCATTAAGGAGGAACTGAAGAGACAGAGGAATATGGAATGCCCAAATATCAGGGTGTGTGCCAACTGGATATTAACCAGAAACTTGAATATAACGACTTAATATAAACCACTTAAATGCCCATCTTCATAGCATGGAATAAATTAGATCCATATATATCACAATAAATAAAAAGTGCAATATTGGCGTAGAAAAGCAAGTTGCAGAATAATATTGGTACAATGTAGTAAGGATTATGTAAATAAAAAGCAAGATCACACTGTATATTTTTAATGGATTTTTAAAAGGATCACATTCACACTTTTAGTGAAAAGCATATACATAAGAAAAGAACTGGAAGTAAAGTGCCACGATATTATGTAGTGGGAATATGGATGATTTTTTTGTATTTTTTCTATATTTTAAAATATCTACATATATATCAATATGGATAGATACTAGAAAAAAAATAGGTGAAAAAAATCAGTTGCAATAAATAGTTCAGTTCAGTTCAGTTCAGTCGCTCAGTCGTGTCCAACTCTTTGCGACCCCATGAATCGCAGCATGCCAAGCCTTCCTGTTCATCACCAACTCCCGGAGTTCACTCACTCACGTCCATGGAGTCAGTGATGCCATCCAGCCATCTCATCCTCTGTCGTCCCCTTCTCCTCCTGTCCCCAGTCCTTCCCAGCATCAGAGTCTTTTCCAATGAGTCAACTCTTGCCATGAGGTGGCCAAAGTACTGGAGTTTTAGTCTCAGCATCATTCCCTCCAAAGAAATCCCAGGGCTGATCTTCAGAACGGACTGGTTGGATCTCCTTGCAGTCTAGGGGACTCTCAAGAGTCTTCTTCAACACCACAGTTCAAAAGCAATAAATACTACTAGTATGATTAATATTTATATTTATGTAAAATCCATAACAATAAAAACAAAACACCTATTTCTATGGACATATTTATCCATATGAATATATCCATATATATTCACACAAATTCACAATAGAGGATCCTCTGCGGAAGGGACTTAGATACCAAAGGTAAAAGAACATTACTACTTTACCTACAAAGTTTTCATATTTTGCAATAATTCACATATTATCTGTGTAACTAAAAATTAAAACACATAATTTTAGAGAAAACTGCCTACACCAGTCCACGGGTTTGGCTTTAGGAACCCCTGGTGAGGGTTACTGCTGAAATCCATCATTTACTCCGGTGTGGGTTAACCTGCTTAACGTGTTAAACGTCCTACTCAGAAAACAGATTCTTAAACTGCATTTCGTTCTAAGATCTGTTCGGAAAAAGTGTGGGTCTAACTACTGGAGAAAATATTTTATTTTTAGTAGCTGATACGTTCTAAAATAGTTTTATAGGGATGAAGTAAAATATATATCAAAGAAAGAAATAGAAATGAAGTGTACTTGCATGTAAATGTATTAAATAGCTTTCTGGAAAAGCAGAGCCACAACTGGGTAGCGTGGCCNCCCTCCACCAGGGAGACCTGCCTTCTCTCCTCCAGGTACCTGAAGTGCTTCCTGTTGCCCGGAGTCCCTCTTCCCCTCTGCTGTCCTGGCTTGTCCAAATCCTTCTGTCCTTCAAGACCCAGCCCAAACTCCCCTTCCCTCCCCTGGACTCCCCAAACTGTAACTGAGACCCGAAGGTGGGTGGTGGTGATGTCTTCTTGGTCCTCTTGCTTCCTGTGTGGCTTTGGTAAAACACAAAATAGTGTCTGAGTTCCAGTCTCTCTGTGATTAAATGGGGACAGGTGAGAGAAGAGTATGTATGTGAAGAGGGTCATTTTTAGCCATACACACACACACACAGAAAATCACAGAAAGGAGGTCATCTCACTTGGGGTTGGGTTTAAAGTCAGCTTGAAAATCCGCCATCAGAGACGGAGTCCCCCTGGGATCCAGGCCTTGAGACTGTCTGCTCTTCCTGCTGCACATCAGGCTCTCTCTTCTAAAGGTTCCCCACGGCACCCGATTACTTTCCAAGTGTTTTCTTCGTGGCTGTGGACCAGCCAGCCACTATCCTCCTGCCTGTGGTGAATTCTTCTTTGTCAGTGGTCAGGAAACCCCTGAGGCTAGGCATTTACCCTTTCCTGCTGGTGTAACTCACATGTGATGTCTGGGCTCCACCTGTTTGCACCCACTGCTTCGTGGTTTCTGCCTTTTTGTTGTTGTTGTTGTTGTTACTTTTGATTGTTTTGATTGTTGGGATATATCAGCAAAAATGATGTGGGCTGTCCACTTTTGACTCCATGAGAGATATAGAAATAAGATCTGTTTCTCATTACCTCAGGCTTCTCCCCCAGAGCAGGCCTGGTTACAGAATGGGTGTCCAGGTGTGTTGGTTGAATGACTGACAGGCCTCTTGCTATCCTTGCAGATCAAGTCCAAGGACCAAGTGGCTGGCTCCCCCCTAGTATGGCCAATGAAGAGGATGACCCAGTCGTACAGGAGGTAACTGCCAGGGCGGGGTCCCTTCCATCCATCCTTAGGCCAGCCAAGGACCTGTTGGCTTCCTCTCTACCTGGGACCCTCTTCCGCGTACCTGCCTGGCTGACCCCCTCACTTCCTTTAAGTGTCTGATTCAGCATCATCTTGTCAGAGAGGATTCCCTGACCAGCCTGCTTCACGTGATGTTCTCGTGCATGCCCTCCCTAGCCCTTTACTTTGGCCATGCCTTGCAACAGCACTTCTCAGCCCCTACACATAAGTCTTCTGCTAGAGTGTAAGCCTCTTCAGGGCAGGGATTTTGTTCTGTTCACTACTGTGTCTGCAAAGCCAAGTTCAGTGCCTGGCACCTAATACTCAGCGCCTGTTGAGTGCATGGGCTTACCCAGATTCGCTGAATCCACTATGTGCTGGGGGCTATGGCAGCAGGGAGCCAGGCATGCTCCCTCCCGTGGGAAGCTCAGGGTCTGTAAGCCTGGTAAGGAAGGGGTGGTTCCAGAGTCGGCCCAGACTGAGACACATCCTGGAGCCACTGGGCCTTTGCACGTGCTGTTTCCTCCACGTGTGCCTCCCCGTGCCTGATGAGCCTTCTCATCCTTAAGGCCTGGAGGTGGGAGAGGCCATGGTTCATAGGAAGAGCTAAGAAGCAGGAAGGGAAGCTAGGTGCGGCAGGGGCAGTGAGGGTTGAAAAGAAAGTAGGGCCAGTCAGACCACCGTAAGACAGGCCCACCCAGGACAGGAGGTGGAGGGCACAGGGAGGAGGCCCTCCCCTGCCCCTTCCTCATCAGAAGAGCATTTCATTGGTCCCTCTAGCTTGCATCTGATCTGAGCACCCTCAGGGAATATATTCTTAGTGGGGTATAGTGATCTGGGCGGAGGACATACCCAGGTTGAAAGTGTGGTTCCCTTTGTTTTTAGCATCAGTTGAGCTATTTCTTCTTCCCCCACACTGCCTCAGGGCCACTANGCACCCTCAGGGAATATATTCTTAGTGGGGTATAGTGATCTGGGCGGAGGACATACCCAGGTTGGAAGTGTGGTTCCCTTTGTTTTTAGCATCAGTTGAGCTATTTCTTCTTCCCCCACACTGCCTCAGGGCCACTAGCCCTGAAATCTGAGGAGCAACCATGTTCCCCGGTCAGGTTGGGCATTGAGTTCTGCCTCCCAGCTAAGTCTTCTTCTCTTGTTCCCAGATCGACGTGTACTTGGCCAAAAGTCTGGCAGATAAGCTCTATCTGTTTCAGGTAATTATGAGACAAAAAGGTAAGAGGGAAGGCACAGTAAGTGATAGACAAGGAGCAATGTGAAACCTCCAGTTGCTTAGAATTCTTGGCACAGAGGGTGTGCTAAGACAGTCTCTTTGCTTTCACGGATGGGCCAGTAGTAGTAGACTCTAATTTCAAAGATGGGAAAACCAAGACAACCCTAAGAGAACCGGGTATTGGATGAAGCTTGGGCCCAGGGGACAGCCTGCTTGGTTGTGAGTCCTTGGGCAAGTTCCTTAAAAAAAAAGTCTGTGCCTCAGTTTCTTCAATTGCACAGTGGTGATAGTAATAATACCTGCCTGATAGGGTCCTCATGGGAATCAAGTGTGTTCTTATTAAAGTGCTTAGAATGCTGCCTGGTACATTAGCACCACGAATGATGGCTGCCGCTGTAGTTGAGACTCAGGGAGGGGCTTTCTGCGGCAGCTCCAGGGCCGCATCAGCCAACCCCTCCCCTCTTTGCTGGGCCGGTAGTTTTTTTTTTGCTTGTGCCAGGTCTTAGTTGGGGAATGGGGATCTAGTTCCCAGACCAGGGATCGAACCCTGGGCCCCCTATACTGGNAGCTCCAGGGCCGCATCAGCCAACCCCTCCCCTCTTTGCTGGGCCGGTAGTTTTCTTTTTTGCTTGTGCCAGGTCTTAGTTGGGGAATGGGGATCTAGTTCCCAGACCAGGGATCGAACCCTGGGCCCCCTATACTGGAAATGTAGAGTCTTAACCACTGGACCACCAGGGAAGTCCCTGGGCCAATAGTTTAATCCTGGTCACTCCTCCTTGTAACCCTAGACTGTCTGCAGGAATCATTCAGAGCACTTTACATATGTTAACTCATCTCATCCCACAGTAGCCTGTAGTGGTTATTATTACTGTAATTTAAGAACAGCTTTCCTGAGATCTGATTCACAACCATGCAGTTCCCCCATTTGAGTGTAAATGCAGTGAATTTTAGTCTGTTCAGAGTTGTACCACCACACAAGTCTATTTCAGGAAGTGTTGTTGTCCCATCCTCCCAGTCCTAGGCAACCATTAACCTATTTTCTGTCTATAGATTTGCCTTTTCTGGACATTTCATATAGATGGAGTCATGTAATATGTGGCCTTTGTGCCTGGCTCCTTTGTTTGGCAAGATATTTTCAAGATCTCTCTTGTTATAATGTGTTTGAGTACCTCATTTCTTTTTATGGATGAACATACTCCATTGTATGGACATGAATACCACATTTTATTTCTCCATGCATCACTAATGAGTATCTGGGTTGTTGTCGTGTTTTGGCTATCATGCATAATGCTGCTATGAACATTCCTGTCCCAGGTGTTTGTGTAGAGAGGTTTTCATTTGTCTTGAAATTGCTGGAACCTATGTTTAATATTTTGAGGAAATTTATATTCCTAGCAATAAGATTATTAAGTATTGGGTCGGTCAAAAAAATTCGTTCGGGTTTTCCTCGTAAGGTCTATGGAAAAACCCAAACGAACTTTTTGGCCAACCCAGTATTTTCGTCTGCATGTTGCATGTGAGAAAAAGGCCCAGGGAGACTAGGAACTCGCACAAGGGGCCTGGGACAGGGCGGCAGCTCCCCGCTGGCACGGGCCGGTGTGCTGGGAAGAGACCTGGTGCTGGGCCCGTGGGGCTGGAGGCTGTTGTTTGGGGCCTTCTGCGCTTGCTTCCTCGACTGACTGCAGAGTGATGGACCTGGTGGTAACAGTTCATGGTGCGCCAGCCCCGTGCTGGGCCTTGGCTTCATTTGCCTCAATCCCTGTTCCTAGTGGTCCTGGGAGGCAAGGAGCTTGCCTGAGGGCACGAGGAGCAAGTGGCAGACTGAGGAGTCTGATTCTGGACCCGCTTCCTTCCCCCCACCCTTCCCAGCGCTCAGGAGGTCACAGGGCTGCCCTGGATTTTCGCAGACCACGGGCCCTCCCAGGCTGTCTTGGGCGATTCTGTCCCAGCTGCAGGCCCAGTCCAGACCAGTTGTGCTCCAGGCTGCTCCTGGACCTGAGCTCCAGCCCAGGAAGCAGGGGGGAGTCACTCTATTGCTATTTAAGAGAGCTTTTAGGGAACAGCCATTTCCCTGGGCTAGAATATAACTAACTGATCTCAGATGGCCT
>SJYV01030657.1:306397-407477 GCA_006410875.1 Neotragus pygmaeus
ATATTATAGAATGGGTTAATCTCTCTCATTTAGTCTGTTTTAACTTGGTAGTTTGAACATTTATCAGTCACGGAAGGTTTATTAGGTGATGTAAACAAAGTTCTACTGAGCATTAAAGTGAGACAGTCAGTTCGTTTTATTTAGTTTCTGAATAATTAACAGCAAGTAATGATGTGGTCCATCTAGTCAAGGCTATGTTTTTTCCAGTAGTCATGTATGGATGTGAGAGTTTGTCTATAAAGAAAGCTGAGCACCAAAGAATTGATGCTTTTGAACTGTGGTGTTGGAGAAGACTCTTGTGAGTCCCTTGGACTGCAAGGAGATCCAACCAGTCCATTCTAAAGGATATCAGGCTTGGGTGTTTATTGGAAGATCTGATGTTGAAACTGAAACTCCAATTCTTTGGCCACCTAATGCGAAGAGCTGACTCATTTGAAAAGACCCTGAGGCTGGGAAAGATTGAGGGCAGGAGGAGAAGGGGACGACAGAGGATGAGATGGTTGGATGGCATCACTGACTTAACGGACATGAGTTTGGGTAGGCTCCAGGAGCTGGTGATGGACAGGGAAGCCTGGTGTGCTGTGATTCATGGGGTCGCAAAGAGTCAGACAAGACTGAGCGACTGAACTGAACTGAATGGTTTGCTAGGGATATGACTCTGGGCATCATTGAATACAAATATAGTTAACAGACAATGTGCCATANTAGGCTCCAGGAGCTGGTGATGGACAGGGAAGCCTGGTGTGCTGTGATTCATGGGGTCGCAAAGAGTCAGACAAGACTGAGCGACTGAACTGAACTGAATGGTTTGCTAGGGATATGACTCTGGGCATCATTGAATACAAATATAGTTAACAGACAATGTGCCATATAGTTTTGCCTTCTTCTACCATAAATAATTTTCATATGATTCATCAAAAATCATAGAAGGAGTTCATATTTACTCAATGCTCAGTAAATGAGTAATAAGAAATCTTATAACTATAGCCAGCTTTCCAATAGCCATCTTTGAAAAAAACAACAGAAATGTACAAGTCCATCATTTTTCATGTTTTATTAGCTCTACTATGTTCAATCGACATAACTACTTTTTAAGAAATATATTCAGTTCAGTTCAGTTCAGCTGCTCAGTAATGTCTGACTCTTTGCGACCCCATGAATTTCAGCAGACCAGGCCTCCCTGTCCATCACCAGCTCCTGGAGTTTACCCAGACTCATGTCCATTGAGTCAGTGATACTATCCAGCCATCTCATCCTCTGTCGTCCCCTTCTCCTCCTGCCCCTGATCCCTCCCAGCATCAAGGTCTTTTCCAATGAGTCAACTCTTCTCATCAGGTGGACAAATTATTGGAGTTTCAGCTTCAACATCAGTCCCTCCAATGAGCACCCAGGTCTGATCTCCTTTAGGATGGACTGGTTGGATCTCCTAGCAGTCCAAGGGACTCAAGAGTCTTCTCCAACACCACAGTTCAAAGCATCAAATCTTCGGTGCTCAGCTTTCTTCACAGTCCAACTCTCACATCCATACATGACCACTGGAANTACTGAAGAGGAAAGCCCAGAGATAGCCTCTCAGACAGCCCTGCAGGACTATTTTGAAGCGATAAGGGAGGAGAGGGTAGATAGGAGTTTTTGCGAACAAACAGCGTCTCTGTGTGGGGGAAGTGGGAACAGCCTGCACTTTTTGAAATCGCTCCTTTGTTATGCACCGTAACTGTCAGATACCCTGTTTTCTCCTTCCTGAATGCCCTTAGGGTGCCCTGTAGGTGGAGTGGCTGCAGGGTCAGAGGGTTTGAAGGCCACAGCATCCTTTGTGGCAGTTGCTTCTGCAGCGAGCAGTTTTTGTTTTCCCTTTTTGCTTCCTGTGGTCTCATTTTACTTGTTCTTCTCCACCTGGGTGGCCTGTAAATGAGTAAATGAGCAGTTAAGACTGTAGACCCTTACTCTTGACTCCCATGGCATTATGCTGGGTCCCTAGGGGCCACAGAGCCGCACTTGCTGGGGCCTGTTGGGGTTCCTAATGCTTGGGCGTGTCCCTCGGATGTGTGAAAGTAGCTCTTNGCAGTTAAGACTGTAGACCCTTACTCTTGACTCCCATGGCATTATGCTGGGTCCCTAGGGGCCACAGAGCCGCACTTGCTGGGGCCTGTTGGGGTTCCTAATGCTTGGGCGTGTCCCTCGGATGTGTGAAAGTAGCTCTTTGGAAGGAGGCTAGCTGGAGCTAGTGAGATGGGTTGCAGGAGACCAGTGGGGACCTCCAGTCTGGGGCGGGAGTGGAGAGTAGCTATTGATCTTTGGCCAGCACCCCAGAGCCCAGCCCTGGGCAGGGTGGACTGACGACTTCGTTCCCTTCCCCAGTACCCAGTGCGTCCAGCCTCGATGACGTATGATGACATTCCGCACCTCTCAGCCAAGATCAAGCCCAAGCAGCAGAAGGTGGGATTGGCCTCCTGGGTGGAGGTGGAGGGACGGGAGAGGTGATAGAGTGGGAGCTGAGAGAAGCCCCGAGGAGTGATTGAAGAGTAAAGAAAAAAACCAGCAACTTGCAGGGCCTTGAGAGCTGCAGAAGGAAACTTCCAGAACGAAAGGGGTGGGCAGTTCCAGAGGGGCCAGGTAGTAGTAAGGCCTGAGTTGGATTAGAACACGGGATGGGGTGGACTCAGGGTCACAGGACAGGGCCAGTGTGAAGTGGGCCCGGTGTGGGGAATCTCATGCCTCTCAGCGCTGGGGTGACAGGGGCCTGGAGACCGGCCCATCCTCAGGCAACTGCAGCTCTAAGCCCTGTTGTCATGTAAAGAGCTACACCAGCATTGCCAGTTCTGCTGACATTTGAAAGGCAGTTGGAAATAACGAAAAGAGAAAAGCCCTTGATTTTTAAATGTGGGTACCTAATGTAGACTTTGGGGAGTGGAATGTGGCGGCAAGCAAAACTACATGAACCCCCTTCAAAAAAAGCACTCAGGCCCTTCACTTGGAATTTGGGTCTGTAGCCTTTGTGTGGACTGAAGTCCAGGGGCCTTCGGGGAGGGATGGCATCAGTCCTGTTTCTGGCAGACTGAGGTTAGGAGATGGGTGTGGCGGGGTTGGGGGATCCCCTGAGCGCTGTGCCTCGGGTCCCCATAGCCGGTGGGGGTGCTTGGTGCCTCCAGGTAGAGCTTGAGATGGCCATCGACACGCTGAATCCCAACTATTGCCGCAGCAAAGGGGAGCAGATCGCGTTGAATGTGGATGGGGCCTGCACTGACGAGACCAACACGTATTCCTCGTGAGTGCCCTGGGCCCTGAGGGTGCCGGGCTTCGCTTTCTTCAAATCTGAGCCTTCCACGGCCCTCAGCGACACCGAGGCCCTATGCCCCACAGCGGGCCCCCCCCCAGCGGCTCATCTCTGCATGAGACTGGGCCTGGCACGGGCTCGTCCCCAGGGAAGTAGTCTTCCCTCCTGAGATGGCTCCTCTGACCAAGTTCTAACTGGGCCGAGAGGAAAGCTGGCCCCGTGATAGGAGAGGGAGCTCCCATCCACTGCGTGTCTCTTGGGCCGCAGTTGAGTTTCCTCATCCCAGCGCCCCTCCTGCGGCCCGCGCGGCCTTGGTCTCTGGCTGTTGGAGTTCAGGTGTCGGGGTGGAGGGGGCTGTGCCTCCAGGCCCAGGCCTGAGCTTCCTTCCGCTTGACCCTCGTTCTCCCTGTGCTTCCAGGAAGCTGATGGACAAGCAGACGTTCTGCTCTTCCCAGACCACCAGTAACACGACCCGTTATGCTGCTGCGCTCTACAGGCAAGGTACCCACTCTGGGCTGCCACGAGGGCTCAGTGGGTGGGAGGGAAGCAGGATGAGGGCTGGGGCCAGGAGAGGACACCCTGAAAGGCTGTTGCTGAGCCGTGAAAGACGCCGGGATTCTTGGCCTCTAGAGAGGAATTCAGTCCCGGGTCTGTGACAGGCTTGATTGCTCAGAGCTTTTGTGTAATAAAATTTTATTAAAAGTATAAAAGATAGAGAAAGCTTCTGACATAGTCATCAGAAGGGGGCAGAAAGAGTGCACCCCTGCTAGTCTTTAGCCGGATGTTATATAGCTACAGGCTGCTAATTAGAGAAAGGGAATGTCTTAAAACTCAGAGACTGGCACCAAGCCCCTCACCCACAACATGCATTTTGAGATAACATGGGCACAAAGTGAGTCATCCTGGGCCATAAAACATTGACATGAATCTTGAAGAAAGATAGATTTCCAAGTAAATATATAGTTTCGTTAACATAGATTGGGAGAATAATGTATGAGTAACCCTTATGGGTTCTGAGTCTTAATGCCAACCATCTTGAAGAAAGACAGAATCTAGGGTGAATACGTAGTTCATTAACATGACTTAAGAAAAACATTTCCATAAGAAAAACATGTTGGTTAGCTCAAGGTTTGAGAAAAGTTCAGGTGCTACCAGGTGTCATTATGGCAACACAGAATTTTAAGAGAAACCTCCTTTTAAATTTGTATAGAGAAGGGGAAAAAATCTGACACTTGTAGTTTATTTCCTCTTGCCGCTTAAGAGAGAGAGAAAAACATCTGACACTTGCAGCCTATTTCCTCCGTTTGGAGACCCCTGGCCTTCCTGCCTGTTGCCCTCTCACCCACAGAGGCCAGGCTGTCAGGGGACTGGGATTTGCCACCTCCAAGGACTTTTACAGATACTGCCAAATCTGAAGGGGTGGGGCTCCAAGGTCATCAGCCTCCTGGGACACAGGCACACACACAGCATGACCTCTGAGGCAGGAGTAGAATTTTGTCTTAAATACAAGGTATTTATGACCCAACAGTTCCATTCCTAGAAAGCACCTATGCGAGAGAAATGGAACATCACCACACAAAAACTTGTACATAGGTGTTCACTGCAGCATCATTCATGGTAGAGGAAAGTAGAAATGATCCACATGTCCATCAGCTGATGCATGGATTACAAAATATGGTATAGCCATACATTTGAATATTATTTAACCATAATAAGGAAAGAAGTACTGATATGTGCTCCAACATGCGTGAGCCTTGAAAACAGTAAGCTAAATGAAAGAAGCCAGGCACAAAGAACCACACATTACATGATTCCACGGCGTATGAAACGTTCAGGACAGGCAAACCCATGGAAACAGAAGGTGTCGGGAGATTATTGGTTCCCAGGGGCTGGGAGGAGAGTGGAATGGGAACATGGTTTCTCTTTGGGGTGATGAAATGGTCTAAAGTTGATTGTGGTATTGGATGTATTGCTTTGTGAGTATGTTAAAATACATTGAATTGTATGCTTGAAATGGGTGAATTATATGTTATGTGAATTATCTCAGTAAAGCTGTTAAAAAGTACAGGCTTACTATAAGTATTAGAGTTTATAAAGCAATAAAGAAATTTGAACACTTAGGTGATAAAGTGGGATAGAATAAAAGTAATATCAAATAGCTATACTCTTCTGATTTGAACTCATATCTCAAGGATATAATTCTTTAAAGCCACATTCCTTTTTTTTTGGCTGTGCTGGGTCTTAGTTGTATGCAGCATATGGGAGCTAGTTCCCCTACTAGGGATCGAACCCAGCGCCCCTGCCTTGGGAACAGAGTCTTCACCACTGGGCTACCAGGGAAGTCTTTAAAGCCACGTTCCTTTCTCTCCCTAGTCACGTATTTACTCCTCATCTTGAGTACTCTGCTCCCTCTGGTGTTGCAGAGAACCTCCATAGAGCCTCGTGTCTGTCTGATTTCATTCAAGCCTACATTGACTTGATTGAAACTGATTATCTTTGCACTGCCTCCCAGTGCACACGTCTGAGGCCCAAGGAAAAGTTAGGATCTGTGTCAGAGGCGTGTAGACGCTCTTCTACCCAGCTCTGCCAGGCCTCTCTCCAGCCCCATTTGTAGGAGCCAGTTGTTTTTTTTTCCTTTGGTTTTTTATTTGTGAGCTGCACTGGGCCTCTGTTGCTGCTCGAGCTTTTCTCTAGTTGCAGCACACAGCCTTCTCATTACAGTAGTTTCTCTGGAGCTCGGGCTCTAGAGTGCAGACTCAGTAGTTGTCCCACACGGGCTTAGTTGCTCCGCAGCATGTGGGATCTTCCCAGACCAGGGAGTGAACCTGTTACCTCTGCACTGGCAGGTGGAACTTTATCGACTATGCCCCAGAGTCCCTGCACTAGCCAGCTTCTTAATAGGATGGGTGGGACTTGACAGGGAGACAGCTTGGAGGATGTGGGGTTAGGGAGGCAGTGAGGTTGGTGTGGCAGAGGCCTGGGTCAGGGCTTGGGAGAGTGGGGTGTGTTTGCTGAGTCACCATTGGGGCCAGAACAAGCAATTTGCAGGGAGGGGAGTGGGGGCCGGGGTCAAGAGGCCCTTGAATGTTGGTGGAGGAGGGTTTGCAGGTAAGCCTCAAGAAAGCAACTTTGAGCAAGAGTCTGGGTTCATGTCTTGATCTGGTTTATGTCCTTTCTGTGTCCAGCACAGCCAGATTGGGTTGTGAGTGGCTGTCAGCCTGACGATCCTAAGGCTCTAGGACTGAGGGCTAGAGCAGAGGCAGGAGGCAGTTGGGCAGTGAGCTGAGGCCCTTCAGGGAATCTGTCACCCCTGGTGACTCCCGTGAGCCAAGCTGGGTGGGTCAGCCTCTGCACCTAGCGTCAGGTCCAAGCCCTTCTTCCTCTGCCAGGTGAGCTCCACCTGACACCTTTACATGGCATCCTGCAGCTGCGGCCCAGCTTCTCCTACCTGGATAAGGCAGACGCCAAGCACCGTGAGAGGGAGGCAGCCAATGAGGGTGAGCTCGGGAGCCCCAGCCCTGCATCTCTCTGTACATGTTAGCGGGCGAGGTTGGTCGTGGGAAAAGTACTAAAGGGCTGGATTACAGGATCCTTAGCAGCATCCCCAGCCTCTACCCTCTGATGCCGGTAGCACCCGCCCCTACAATTTTGACCACCAGAAATGTCTCTGAATTTCCAAGAGTATCCTGGGGAAATTGAAAACCACTGACAGGCAGCTACCTCTGTCTAGGAGAATTCAGACACTACTGCTTGAGGCCTGCCTGGTGGGTGGGGTGGAGAGCCTCCGCAGAAGCTGCGAGCAGGGCCTTTTCTTTTGCAGCGGGAGACTCTTCCCAGGATGAGGCAGAGGAAGACGTGAAGCAGATCACGGTGAGCCCAGGCCCCAAGAGAGTGCCGGGAGGCAGCAGAGCCAGCAAGGGTGGGCGGGTCTGCGTGGAGCATGGGCTCGGGGGTGAAACAGAAAGAATCCATCCCTTAGAACCTTCTTGCTGGACTACCTGGAGGGCTAATCTGCCGGGCATGAGGTGGGTGGGAGTGGGAAATGCCCCAGACGCCAGGTTCTCTGGCTTCCGGGTGGGCCCTGGACGACAGCCTGGAAAGGCCCCAGGCCTGAGGTCCGGGCCGCCCCCCTCAGGTGCGGTTCTCCCGGCCTGAGTCGGAGCAGGCCCGCCAGCGCCGCGTGCAGTCCTATGAGTTCCTGCAGAAGAAGCATGCCGAGGAGCCCTGGGTCCACCTGCACTACTACGGCCTGAGGGTGAGCCGAGGTCCCCGGGCGGCGTGGACACTGGCCTCGGTGGGCTCCTGGGAGAGAAGCCCCAGTGCCCGGAAGTGGTACCTGTGGCCTCATCGTCTCACTTCCCCTTTCTTTCAGATTGAGTTGTAGCCACTTGGTAGTGCTCCAAGGAGAGAGGTTAGGTTCTGGGGGCAGTCTGTCCTGTGTTCCCGCTTTCCTGCCTGTGCGCGCCCCCAGGGAGTGAGCGACCGTGTCGCTGGCGGCGGCGGTGGCCCCTGGGCTCTTGCTGAGTGTGAGCGTCTTGTTGGGCTCAGTGAGGCTGGTGTTTGGTTACATACTTTTATGCATCGTGGGCCCTGAATGAAGGCCAGATGCCCATCAGGTGCTCCGTGGAGGGGCAGCCGTCTGTCCCATGGCTGAGCTCGCCGTGCACCTCACCCGCCAAGGGTGATTCTTACTTGACTTAGAGCCCAGTCTTTGGAACTATATTGAGTAATGGAAGCAATCGAATATTAGCTCACAAAGACACCATAGGCTCTGTCTCCCCAACATTTTTGTTGGGGTGGAGCAACTTATGATTATTCTGGAATCTTCCTGAAAGATTTTTGTGTTGACAGAGCCTTA
Organism: Neotragus pygmaeus; assembly: GCA_006410875.1. Lineage (NCBI taxonomy): Eukaryota > Metazoa > Chordata > Mammalia > Artiodactyla > Bovidae > Neotragus > Neotragus pygmaeus. Next base: position 314,530 of record SJYV01030657.1, read on the forward strand.
GACTTGGGGTCAGTCAGACTTCCAAAAGCTGTCCTGTTTCCTAGTGTGTACCCTTTGGCAAGTTACTTAATCTCTGAACCTCAGTTTCCTTATCTATAAAATAGGAATAATAATGGTACCTAACTTCACGTTATTTGGGGGATGGGATGAGTTGGGGTGTGTGTGTGGCCATAGGAACAGCCTGGCGTGAGTGTAGTAGGTGCTCAGTGAACGCTGTTATTATCATTGCTGTCTGTTCCTGTGTTGGACAGGGCACAGAGGCACAGATGCGCTGGGACTGTGTAGTCATAAAGACAGGGAAGGATGTGGTTGAGGCCACATGCAGAGGCCTTGAGTGCTCTGCTCAGGAAGTTGGGGTGATTCTGTGGCCGGCCTTGGAGCCGGACAGTGGGTGACTGGAGCAGAAGGTGATACAAGGCTGAGAACCAGATTGCAGGGGGAGGCCTGGAATGCTGGCTGAGGTTCCTCTGACTCCCTGTTCCTCCCCACCAGGATAGTCGCTCTGAGCACGAGCGCCAGTACCTGCTCTGCCAGGGCTTCAGCGGGGTCGAGAACACAGAACTGGTCAAGTCCCCCAGGTGAGAGCAGCCAGGCTGGGGCCATGGAGGGCTGCTGAGCCTGACACTGGCCCCGGGAGCATCCCTCTCTCGTGGGTCCTACCTTGAGACTGAGGCCCCTTCTGTAACACGGTGGGGAGATGTGGAGGGGTCCATCATCCTCTGGAGAGGGCCAGGAGGGGGTGTTGGGCTTTGAGGGGGGAGCGGCTTGGATACAACCTGGTTGATGGCCGGGGTGGGGCAATGACAGAGCCCTACAAGCTGCTGACCCATTCTCTCCGCCGACAGTGAGTACCTCATGATGCNGCCTGGCCTCTGAGCTCCTGCGGCCTGCACTGCCTCCCTTGACCTTGGCAATGGGCTTTGAGTTTGCAGCAGTGTCGCCTTGGAGCTGTCTGTGGTGACCTTGGTGAGCTCATGCACAGATCTGATCACACCAGGCAGCCCTAATCTGTTTAGGAGAGTGTCTCCATTTTCTCTTTCTTCATTGGGGTGTCCCAGCTCCTTGGGATACTGAGCATCTAGATGCCTGTGTGGTTTATTTTCATCTCTGGGGATCAGGGTGTGCCGGCATCGACTCCCACGCTCACTCATGGCACACGTGCGCTGCTCACCCTTAGCTGCCTGTCAGCTCTTCTCTTTTCATGCAGACACTGTCACGTGGGTTGTCTGGGAGAGGGTCTTGTCAGATCTGAGTTGTTGTTGGTGACATACGGGCAAGGCATCCCCCACCCCTGGAAGCTTCTGTGGTGTGGAGTGGGTCCAGCTGCCCTCCTGGAGGTGGTGGCCCTGGAGCTTCTTCACAAAGGAGGAGACGGAGGCTCAGAGTGGAAGTGACTGCCCACAGCCAGGGTCCAGACCCAGTCTGCCTGACACCCCTGCCTGGCTAGGAGCCTCTGCTCTGCGCCCTCATCCCAGGCTCCCAGGACAGCAGCAGGGGCTTGGGGGCCAGTCCGAGGAGTCCTGGAAACACACCTCTTTTTCTCTCTCAGATGTGGAAGTTCACACAGAGCCGGTGGGTGGTAAGGAAAGAGGTGGCAGCGGTGACTAAGGTGAGTGACGTCCTGCTTGACCCGAGGTCACGTCCCACTCCTGCAGGGGCGGGGGCCGAGTGGGGCGTTCGGGCTAGGCGCGCCTCACCTGGCCCCCTCCCCGCAGCTCTGCACGGAAGACGTGAAGGACTTTCTAGAGCACATGGCCGTAGTGAGGATCAACAAGGGTTGGGAGTTCATTCTGCCTTATGACGGGGAGTTCATCAAGAAGCATCCAGACGTGGTGCAGCGGCAGCACATGCTGTGGATAGGCATCCAGGCCAAGTAAGAGCCTGTCGGGCAGACGAGGGGAAAGGACTATATCACGTCGTCCCCAGCCACCCTGCCTCCAGCGGGGAGCACAGCCTGGCTGCAGCTGGGATGATGAATGCCAATTTGGAGCTGTGCACACCCCTCCTTCACTCAGGTGGATTTTGCTGTGTGATCCCAGAACCCCCCCGGCAGAGGGCTGCCACCGCCCATCCTGCTGATCCAACCTGACCGGCCTCTATTCTGAGGGGTCGAGGAGGAAGGGGAAAGCACTCAGGAGCAACGTCCCAGGCTTATGTGGCCCAAGGCAGGCTGGCGGGAGGCTGGCCGAGGAGAGGAAGGAGGGCTGCCAGTGCCCACCCCCACCATTCGGCTCCAGGCCGCAAGCAGGGACCAAGCTCCACACGCGGGGTGTCTTGTGGGGACATTTCTCTTGGGAGGCAGACGACTGGGGACGTGATTTACAGTTACGAGGGTTTTTTCTTCTTTTCAGATTAGAAAAAGTTTATGATCTTGTGAAGGAAGCCATGCCAAAGAAGCCGGATGGACAATCAGGTGTGGAGGGCGTTGGCTGGGCAGGCCCTCACTCTAACGCTGGCTCCAGAAGGGCTGCTTTTCTAGGGCTTGTTGGGGCTCTGCCTGGAGTGGGTGTGGGGCTTACTGGTGGCCGCCCTTCTGTGCCTCTTCCCCTTGCCCACAGACCTCAGCTGAAGGCTTGTCTAGTGGCAAAGCCTTGCCTCAGGGACTGAGGCTTCTGGACTCCAGGGCGGTATCTGGGTTCCAGGCCTGGAGATTTCTCACCCTCCGGTTGGCAGGGTGGCTACTGGCAGGGACTCAGCAGTAACTTACTGGGTCTCTGAATGTGGAAATCTGATTTTTCCGGTTCTGTTTTTTCCCTCATGGCTGGAGTAGCCAAATTCCTTCTGGATAGGGTGGTGGTAAAAGGCCAGACTGGGCCACTTGCTTCTGCACCAGCTGGTTTGCATTTTTCCTGTCTCCTTCCTGTGGTCAGCAGAGTGTCCCCATCAGGATAGAAGGGAGTGTCCACGGGGCAGAGGGGCCATGGACCTTCTCCCCAGGCCCTTCCCTGCACTGTCTCTGCTGTCCTGAGCAGCCCTGTGTCTTCTCCCAGGGCCTGTGGGGCTGGTCTCTGGGGACCAGAGAGTCCAAGTCGCCAAAAGACAGGCCCAGCAGAACCACGCGCTGCTGGAGCGGGAGCTGCAGCAGAGGAAGGAGCAGCTGCAGGCGTCCGCGGTCCTGCCTGGCGTGCGGATCAAGGAGGAGCCCATGAGTGAGGAGGGGGAGGACGAAGAGGAGCCCATGGACACCTCGCCCGGTGCTGGCCTCCACACTGGACTGGCCAACGGGCTGCCTGCCGCACGGGCGGCAGGCGGGGACAGCTTCAATGGGCACCTGCCCTCCGGCTCTGCCGGCACCCTCGTAGCCCGGGAACTCAGGGCCTTTGTGCAGGCCACCTTTCAGAAACAGTTTGTGCTCACCCTGAGCGAACTCAAGCGCCTCTTCAACCTGCACTTGGCCAGCCTGCCCCCCGGCCACATGCTGTTCAGCGGCATCTCGGACCGCATGCTGCAGGACACGGTGCTGGCCGCCGGCTGCAAGCAGATACTGGTGCCTGTAAGTAGCGCCCCCAGCGGCAGATGAGGCCCCGTGGAGGGCTCCTGGGCACGCACGCCTGTCCAGGAGGAAGTGGCTGTGGGAGAGAGGCTGGCAACCTGACTGGCCTGAGCCCTGCTGGCTTTGGGAAAGCAGCTGTTGGTAGGGTGCGTGGGGCAGGGCCACTGGGAGTTGGCCTCAGTGTAAATGTAGGTTCCCACGTGGTGCTGTGTACGATACTGGGCTGGTCAGCCTCCCAGCCCTGCACCCTCATCTGAAGTGGGCAAATATTAGTTTTGTGTCACGGGCTTTGGTGAAGGCCGAGTGGGTACCTGTAGGCCATCACCTGTTGCCTGGCACACAGGAGGGCTTTGGCCATGCCAGCTCCCCATCCCCGGGTCTAGCCCCTTCCTGTGCCAGGACCCCACCCATTCCTGACAGCTTTGCCATTTTTTACAATTATTTCACTTCTAGTGTCATTTGATCTTGTAACCGCAGATGAAGAAACTGAGTTTCACAGAAATAAAATGCACTTGCCCAGGAAGTGATAGAGCCGGACGCTGAACCTCAGTACAGTGGCTGCAAGTCTTAGATCCTTTCTGCTGCAGCTGAAATGAGCTGACCTCTCACCAGAGCCCTCCCCTGCGCCTGGGTCCCTGCGGGCCTCCCTGTCCTGGAGCTGGCTGGCCAGCTCAGTGGCTTTTCAGTGAGCATTTCTGGTGCAGGTGCAGGGTGGGCCACCCCCACCCCAGGCTCCTTGTCTTGTCCCGTCATTGGAAGGGGTCCTAGAGGGGAGGAAATACAGGAGCAGAGGGATCTTTGAAGACCACTTCCCTGAGCTGAGGGTACAAGGGTGCCCGGCTGGGTGCTCTCTTCATTCTCCTCCCAGGCTCTGTCCAGACCTGTCAGCGAGTCAGGTGAAGTGGGCTGTGTCTGCCTCTTAACAAGGGAGCGCTGCCTTCCGCAGCGTAAGATCAGAAGCATGTGCAGCCTCGGGTGATTTGAGGCAAAGGCCCATCGCTGTGTATGTGAGGAGCAGAAACTAGGGCAAGAGGCCCCGGGTCCCAGCCTGGCTGGCGTGTCCCAGGGGATCCGGCCCTCGTGGCAAGGGGCCTCCTTGGTGAGGTCTCTATAGAAGGTGACAGGTCTGGGCACCCTGCCCTATTTGGACCCTCCCTTGTCCACCCAGGAAATAGGTTCAGTTCCCTGCAGACTGGCCTTCCTCTGACGGAGCCAGGCCGGGCAGGGGTGCCTGCCTGATGGTAGCCAGGCCATCTTGGGCTGCTGGACGGGACAGAGGACAAGGTGCACGAGTGGCCNCACCCAGGAAATAGGTTCAGTTCCCTGCAGACTGGCCTTCCTCTGACGGAGCCAGGCCGGGCAGGGGTGCCTGCCTGATGGTAGCCAGGCCATCTTGGGCTGCTGGACGGGACAGAGGACAAGGTGCACGAGTGGCCGTCCCCAGGACCTGCTCGTCCTACACTTCTCAGTAGGGTCGGCATCTCTACTCCGAAGACCCTGGCCTTCTCTTCCAGCTCTCCTGCTGACTTTCCTCTGTATCTTAGTCACGTCCAAGGTGGAAGATTCCTCAGACCTGTCCAGCCTCATTTTTTTTGTTTTAACACAAGGGAGCTGAGGCCCAGGGAGAGCGAGTATATGCGCCAAGGCTCGGCTCCTAGTGCTGCTGCCTATTGGTGCGACCATGAACACTGCACTCTCTGCACGGGACCTCCCTCGTGGAGAGTGGCTCCCTCTCTGGTAGCAAATGAGATCTAAAGCCCACCTGGGACTTACGTGGTAGGAATTGTTACTGTTACTTGGGTTGTGGTGCCAAGACTGGAATCCACTCTGCCAGGTGCCCTTTCCACCGTCCCCTTCTCCAGGCACCAGGAGCCTGGGCTGCCCTCTCCGTGGTCCGTCTTCAGACTCTGCTGAGCCACGTGGCATGGGCTGCTCAGGGTGGATCAGGGCCTCTAACCCATGTTGACATGGCTTTTGTAGGAGGGATTGAAAGGGATCCTGCGATATTGCTAAGGATTTAGGGGGGTGGGAGTGCTTAGACACATCTGAGGGTTGGTTGAGGGTGGGAGGACACAGGATGTTAAAGCAGAAGGGAGAGCTGGTGGCAGGCTGATGGGAAACACAGACGCCGCCTCCCCGCCTTCCCAAGCACGTCTGTGGTTTGGGCCGGGCTTGTCTGCTCCTCATGGAAGTGGTCTCCGCGCGTGGCTCAGGAGGAGGGAGAAGCAGCAGTAGGTTTGTGGCTTCCCATAGCTAGTGAGAGGCAGAGGCTAGGACTGGAACTCCGTTCCCAGAGCTGGGCGGGTGCAGGCTGACAGGACGAAGGCGGGTGGATTCGTGTGTTAGAGCCAAACGGCCAACTCATGCCTGGGCCTTGGTCAGTTTCCCCCACAGACGGCTGCTTCCCCGGATGAGCAGAAGGTGTTTGCCCTCTGGGACTCTGGAGACATTAGTGACCAGGTGAGGTGACCTTCCCGTCTCCCCAGGAGGGAGCAGGGTGATGTTCTGCAGGGGGGGCNGGGCCTTGGTCAGTTTCCCCCACAGACGGCTGCTTCCCCGGATGAGCAGAAGGTGTTTGCCCTCTGGGACTCTGGAGACATTAGTGACCAGGTGAGGTGACCTTCCCGTCTCCCCAGGAGGGAGCAGGGTGATGTTCTGCAGGGGGGGGCACCTTTGGGGAGACCCAAAGTGTAGTCGTATCCATTTCAAATTTTCTAGCCACTCCCGGTTTTAAATATTCTCTATGTCTCTGTATATTTCAAAACATACTGGATGTGCCAATGGTGTGAGCCAAAAGCAGTGGTTTCCAAATGTCAGGCTGGACTGGCTGCATCAGAAACACCTTTTAAAAAGTACAGAGATTCAGTTTAGTTCTATAGGAATGGGGTAGGGTCCTAGGTATTTAAGTTTCTACAAAGCCTTCTAGATGATTCTACTGCCCAGCCAGGCTTGTGAACCGGTGATGGACCACATTTCTCAGATGACTGATGGTGGTAGGAATCAAAAGGATTTCTTATCAATCTCAGGTGTAGGATCAGATGTCAGAGAAATCAGTCCTTTTGCCTCTAGTCACACCTGGACAGGAATGAACAGAATATTAATTCAACCAGCAGGATCTGAGGTCCACAAGTTTTCCTTAAATCATGAGCTTGCCTGAATTTTAAAGATTAAGATTTAATTGCTAGACTCCAGTAGATCTGTCCTTTTCCAGGTGTTGTCCTTAGGAACTGGGAGAGAGGGAGTGAGCAAAAGCCCCCACTAAGATCTTTGTCCCCTTTTGCCTCTTAGAAGGAGACTGACAGGCAGGCTGAGAACACCAGAGGGGCAGGGCCTTCTGTGATGGAGAGCCATCTGGAACAGGTCTCTGTGCTTTTGGCCAGAGTGGGTGGCATCTGGGTTTCCTCCTCAGTAATTAAAAGGGAAAAAAGGTAGTAAGTACGTATTCTTCAAAACAAATAAGACTGAAAGCTGTATGGGAAACTGGTCTGTTGCTTTGCCTGACCTGATTCCCACTCCTCAGAGGCGATCACTTTTTAATTACAAGGTATCATTTTATATATACACACAAATATACACAAATTATGCTTCTGCTATTTGATGTCTCACCTTGTTATTTGCAATGGGCTTCTGGTTGCATTGGTTGAGGATTTAGTTTTCAGCTATGTTGGGAGAATGGATGTGTGGGATGTATTTTTTTTAGTTACATCACATATCAGTGCTAGACTAGAAATGTGTTCATTGTGGAGACAAATATCAGTAGTTTACCATATCCATTTCTTTTTTATACTGCTTTTCTTGTTCTCACTTGCATGGTTTTCTGAACACATAGACACCATCAGGAGTACTGTTCTTGAGTCCCAGACGCCTCTCCAGTGGGACCAGCTCCATGTCTCTTGCTGGCTTGCAATCTTGTGTCTTCCTTGTTGCTTTAATCTTAGCTTCTAAGGGGACCAGAGGGGTTGTCTGCATTCTCATGTCTTAAAATGGCTTTCTTTGTCCTCAGGTATTATTTGTCTGGGACTAGGGTTTGGACGGAGAAGGCAATGGCACCCTACTCCAGTACTCTTGCCTGGAAAATCCCATGGATGGAGGAGCCTGGTAGGCTGCAGTCCATGGGGTTGCTAAGTAAGAGTCGGACACGACTGAGCAACTTCACTTTCAGTTTTCACTTTCATGCATTGGAGAAGGAAATGGCAACNGTGCTGGGCTTTGAAGCACAAATAAGAGCTCACCAGGCAGATGGACTTGACAGAAAAGAGAGTGCTTAAAGCAAGGTCATCTCACGTTGAGCATTCAGAGACTCTGAGTGAATCTACAATTTGCTGGACATCGTCACACTGTTGGCAAGACCCTCACACTTTCCCTCTCTCCCTCCATAACGGGGGCTGCAGTTCCCTCAAGGCGCCAGAGACAAAGTCTAATATTCAGGTTTTTTCAAGGGGTAAATGAAAGGCATTTTGCAAAACAGTGAAGGCCGTACACACTGCCTAGATGGTGGGGTCAGGTGGCTGCTCCAATGCCCTTGCCTGGTGATACTGTACCATCACTGGAGCATGCTGAGCAGTCACCTTCTACAGACCATCCTTGATGAGCCAGAGATCCTGAAGTTGTTAGGGACGTCTCAAAAGGGGATAGAAGNTACACACTGCCTAGATGGTGGGGTCAGGTGGCTGCTCCAATGCCCTTGCCTGGTGATACTGTACCATCACTGGAGCATGCTGAGCAGTCACCTTCTACAGACCATCCTTGATGAGCCAGAGATCCTGAAGTTGTTAGGACGTCTCAAAAGGGGATAGAAGCCTCTGGGTCATATGATGGCTAGGAACTGGAAGAGGGGGGTATCTGGAGCTTCACTGCTGGGTCCCTTCAGAGAATAGTCTGGGTGTGGGTTTCTATATGGCCTCGAGTAAGTCTCTCTTCCCCTTTACCCCTTTCTCCTCGGGAGGTCTGTGTGAGAAGCAAGAAGCTTGAAACACACAAAATGTTAGCCTCAAGCTCTTTGGGGCCCTGCCCATCTCCCCAGGGCGCTGAGGCCAGCCTCCCCTGTGTGAGCCTCAGTTTCCCCATCTGTAACGTGATCATGATGGTCAGGGTGACCCTCTGAACTGTCCTCGCCCAGACAGTCGGGCTTACTGGTGGAAGTTCTGCCCATCAATAATGGATGTCCTGCACCCACGCAATTGGGACCTTGGCCCTGATCACTCTGCAGTCAAACCCCAGCCAGCTTGGGTTTCACAGGTCAAAGTTCATGGGTCCGGAATCTGGATAATGGCTCCATGGGCTGAGTGATGCTGTAGGATAGCCCTCCATGCCCATCTCACTCACACCAGGAACCTGCAGCAGCCTGGGGCCACCTCTTTACCCTCTAACCTTGATGTCAACCCCACTGCCCAGAGCTGGCTCTAGGCTCTGCCCCCTGGGGTCCCAGCCTGTTCTCACTGGGCCTCAAGGGGAAGTTTTGATCCACATCGCCCCTGCTCACACGCTCTCTATGGCTCCCTGCCACCTTTGGGAGAAAGCCCAAGCCCGTCAGCCTAGAGGTGTGGCAATAGGACCAGATGGGACTTCTCAGCAGCCTTCCCATCTCTGCGTGCGTCCACCAACTGAGCACGCGCTTCCCCCATTAAGCATCAAACACAGTCAAACTGCAAAGCATACAGAAAGTGCCCAGCTCTTCTCCCTTCCGCCTCAGACTGACCTCATGATTTCCTTTCTCGTGAAGAAGGTGCAGTCCTGTGGAGAGAGATGTTGGCTTAACCCAGACCCTGCCTGATGCCGGGGGTGCCTCCTTCCTCTCCCACAACCCATCGCTGCCTGAATCCACACACAAAGCCACCCCAGGACCTCTTGCTGACTGCGCCCCCACACCCCCCAGCTAGGTTGAAGGGATGCTGTCCCCATTTGTTCAGCCACGAAGACAACTAGTCTGCCAAACCCACCAACGGCTGGTCCCTCGTCCCTACCTGATAAGCTTCCAGCTGCTCGTGAGTGAAGACTGTTTGCTTGTTGCCCATAGTGGAGACCTCTGGCTGGACTCTGGAACAGGCTCCCAAAGCCCCCCCGCCCCAATCTCCTCGGGGCCACACTGGTTGCCAGGCTGCTGTTCACCAGTGTCTGGGCAAATCTCCCTGCCCTGGCTGTCACCTGCCCACCCTCCTCATCACCCCCAGCCTGGGTGAGACTCAAGTTACAGCCAAGCTCTCTGGGCAACGGCCTGAGTATATGTCCATAGCCATCAGGGCAAGGAGAAGGGCTCCGGGAGGTCACAGGGCAGCCCTCAGTGGGGAGACCACACCTGCCATCACCCCTGAGACTGCGGGTGTGGGGCATCTTTGAGAAATGGGCAGGGTGGTGGAGAGGCTGCCAGCACACTTCAGGTCAAATTCCAGCTCTTTACCNCCATAGCCATCAGGGCAAGGAGAAGGGCTCCGGGAGGTCACAGGGCAGCCCTCAGTGGGGAGACCACACCTGCCATCACCCCTGAGACTGCGGGTGTGGGGCATCTTTGAGAAATGGGCAGGGTGGTGGAGAGGCTGCCAGCACACTTCAGGTCAAATTCCAGCTCTTTACCCACTAACTGTGTGGTCCCAGGTGGATCACCTGGCCTCTCTGAGCCTTGTTTGTAAGATGAAATTATATCAGTACCTACTTCATAGAGTAGTAAAGAATCTGCCTGCCAAAGCAGGAGACTTGGTTTCAATCCCTGGGTCGGAAAGATCCCCTGAAGGAGGAAATGGCAACCCAATCCAGTATTCTTGTCTGGGAAATCCCATGAACAGAGGAGTCTGGTGGGCTATGACCTATGGGGTCGCAAAGGGTCAGACAGGATTTAGTGACAAAACAACAACAACACAGAGTTGTTCTGAAGATCTAATGAGATCATTCACTCAACTTCCCCAACCAAAAAAATATTTTTAATCATCGAATTTAAGCCCATTCTAGACACATGATAGTGAACAAGCTGGATGAGCTGTGCATTGGAGATGATGATGAACATGATGTTGTGGCTTGAGAAAAGCTATCTAATGCCTAAGTTTGGGTTAAATTAACACCATAGTTCTTTATTGCAGGACTTGTCAGACCCTTTAATATGTTAATGTGCACCATGCATTCTCAAGGGATACATTCAGTAATTTCCCCTACATATTGAGTGAATTTCATGCCAAGAGCACCTTCTTAAGTCCAATCCATTCATTAAGTCCAACAAAGTTAGTCGAAGCCCTCAAGTAATACAATTGGCTTTTTGTACTGTTCATACAGTAATAATACTTTTCACACAAATAGTACATAAAAAGCAAACACACGAAATACACCATTTCAAATCCTACAGGACAGTACCTTGAAAAGTACAGTACAATAGCTGGCATACAGGGGCTGGCATCAAATGGGCAGTCCAGAAGAGTAACCGACCGGAGGAGGGAGAGGAGGTGAGACGTGGTAAAGCCGAAGGACTATCAGCAACAGGAGATGGAGGGCAAGCTGCAATTTCACTTCCGTCTGACACCGACGGCACCGATTCTGATTCCTTGCTGGAACCAGATGCGTGTTCACAGCTTTGAGATGGTAACTTGAAGGTTCGTATGTAGAGAACTTACTGTACAACGTAGCAGCTGCCAATGTTATTAAGACCCAGAATCCTCTTGGGCAGAAAGTTTGGGAGTCAGTTGCTCCCAGCCTGGTACTCCCTGCCCTTCTCACTCAGGATCTAGCCTCCTTCCCCTTTCCTCTCCTGCCCTGTCCACTCCCAGCCCCACACCCGAGACCCCCTGAACCACCGTTGAGTCTTCCCCTTCCCTCCTCCCTGCTTTCCATGGCATGAACCATCACAGTTCCTCCCACCAGCCTCCTCTGTCCCCTGCCACAGATTCCAAATATGTGAAGCCATCTTATAAAATATGACTATGATCAAGCTTTAAAGAACCCCTGAGGATGATTTTTTGGGGGAAAAAATGACAATACCAAGTATTGACAAGGATATATAGCAACTGGAACACTTATACATTGCTCTTGGTGATGCAAAATGGTACAGCCACTCTGGAAAATGAGTTGGCAGTTTTTTTTTATAAAGTTAAACAGACACTTATACATGACTTAGCAATCTCACTCCTGGGCATTTCCCCAGAGGACATGAAAACTTATGTGTATACAATAACCCGCGAGTGCCCACAAAACAGAGACAACATTTGCCAACCACATAACTGGCAAGGGACTGGTCACCAAGCTACAGAAACAACTGTTACAAGTCTACAAAAAAAAAAAAAAAAAAGGAGGAGAAGGAAATGGCAACCCATTCCAGCACTCTTGCCTGGGAAATTCCATGACAGAAGAGCCTGGCAGACTACAGTCCATGGGGTCACAAGAGTCAGACACTAGTCAGGGACTACACCATCACAATAAAAAGGCAAATAACCCAAGTGAAAAATGGGTGAAGGTTAAGGGGAGGGAGAGATGAATAGGTGAAACACAGGGGATTTTAAGGCAGTGAAACTACTCTGTATGATACTATAATGATGAGTCTGCATCATTACACTTGCATCATTATACATTTGTCCAAACCCACAGAATGTACAACACCAAGAGTGAATTCTAATTTAAAACGATGGACTCTGATTGATTATGGGGTCAATGTAGATTCATTCATTATAACAAATGCACCACTCTGATGGGGGGTGTTGGTAACTGGGGAGGTGGTACATTAGTAGGGCAGGAGATGTAAGGGAAGTCTCTGCACCTTCCTCTCAGTTTTGCTGTGAACTTAAAACTGCTCTAAAAATGTCTATTAAAGGAAAACAAAACAGTTAAAGGATTTGAATAGACGTCTCTCCAAAGAAGATATACAAATGGCCGATAAGCACATGAAAACATGCTCCACATCACTAGTCATTAGATAAATTAAATGCAAATCAAAACCACACTCACTAGGATGGCTATAATAAAAAAAAAAAGACACAAAATAAGCAGTGTTAACTAGGATGTAGATATATTGGAACCAGCATACACTGCTTGTGCGTGTTCATGCATGCGTGCTCACTCACTCAGTCATATCCAACTCTTTGTGACCCTCTGGACTGTAGCCCAACAGGCTCCTCTGTCCATGGTATCCTCCAGGCAAGAATACTGGAGTGGGTTGCCATCACCTCCTCCAGGGGATCTTCCCGACCCAGGATTGAACCCACGTCTTCAGTGTCCCCTGCACTGCAGGCGGATTATTTACTACTGACCCATTGGGGAAGCCCTCACACTGCTGATGAAAATGCAAAATTATGTAGCCACTTTGGGACACAATCTGGCAGGTCTTTAAAAAGTTAAACGTAGGGTTACCATATGACCCAGCCATTTTTACTCCTAGGTGAAGAGAATTGAAAATCTATGTCCTCATAAAAACTTGCACGTGAATGTTTACTGCAGCATTATTCAAAATGGACAAAAAGTAGAAACCACACAAATGGCCATCAATCAGTGAATGGATAAAGAAACTGTGGTCTGTCCTTACAATGGAATATTATCCAGTCATAATAGGGAATTATGCATTGATTCATGCCACATCGTGGATGAACCTCAGAAACATTATGCTGAGTTAAAGAAGTCAGATACAAAAGGCCACATGTTGTACGATCCCATTTATTTGAAATGTCCAGAATAGGCAAATCCACGGAGACAGAAAGCAAATTCACGGTGGCCAGAGGCTGAGGGAGGGGCATGGGGAACAACTGTTAATGGCACAGGGCTCCTTTTGAATTTTTTATTTTTGCCTGTGCTGGGTCTTTGTTGCTGTGTGCAGGTTTTCTCTACTTGTGGCAAGTGGGGGCTACTCTTCAGTCTCAGGGTGCAGGCTTCTCACTGAGGAGGCTTCTCTTGTTGCTGCTCTCAGACTCCAGAGCGCAGGCTCAGTAGCTGTGGCACAAGGGCTTAGCTGCGCCACAACATATGGGATTCTCCCGGACCAAGGATTGAGCCCGCGTCGCAGAATGTGTCAGAACCCCCTTCGTTTTTAAGGCTGAATAATATCCCATGGCATGGATCTACTATGCTTTGTTCATCTGTTCGTCCACCCATGGGGACTTGGGGTTCTTTCATTCACCTTTTGGCTACTGTGAATAGCACTGCTGTGAACACCAGTGTGCACAGCAGTTAGGTCCTTTGTTCTGTTGCAGGATTCCACATTTTGTTTAATCACCATGTCTCCTCGGGCCCCTGACCATCAGTCTGTCATTTGGGGTTTTGAGGAAGTTTGGTGGGTTTTTTTTTTTTTTTTCATTACTTTGATAGTCTGGCTCAAACTAGTCAATCCTAAAGGAAATCAACCCTGAATATTCATTGAAAGGACTGATGCTGATGCGGAAACTCCAATGTTTTGGCCACCTGATATGATGAGCCAACTCATTGGAAAAGACCCTGATGCTGGGAAAGACTGAAGACAAAACAAGAAAGGGGTGGCAGAAGATGAGGTGGTTGGATGGCATCACCAGCTCAATGGACGTGAATGTGAGCAAAGTCCGGGAGATAGTGCAGGACAGAGGAGCCTGGCGTGCTGCCGTCCATGGGGTCGCAAAGAGTCAGACACGACTTAGTGACTGAACAACAACAGCAACAGCCTTGAGGCGTACTAGTCAGAGCCTTTGTAGAATGGCCCTCATTTCAATTTATCTGATGCTTTCTTATGATTGGACTGAATTTATGGGTTGTGGGGGAAAGACCTCAGAGGTGATATACCTAGCTCATTGGAACTGAACCAAACTTGAGTCTGACTCTCTGCCTGCAGTAAAGCCAATCTACTGACATCGGATTGTTCGGAAGGAAATTTCAGCATTTATGGCAAGGTGCCAAATGCAGAGCCAAACAAGAAGAATGGGCAGCTCATGTTCAAAAGACCTGAAAACCGTTATGCTTTTCAGGAAAAGGTTTTTAAAAGCAAGGTGAAAGAGCAAGTCACAGGGTGAATGATCTGCTCTTGTATGTCCTTTTCATTGGCTGGTGGTGAGGTATCAAGGTGGCTATTTGGGGGAATCTTGATTATCAACCTTCTGATTCCAACCAGTCTGGGGTTACCTGCTTGTGGGCAGCATACAGTTAACTTCTTCCACCTGCTGGTGGTTTCTATATCTGCTGTGTGTGCTGTGCTTAGTCCCTCGTTGTGTCTGACTCTTCAGGACCCCATGGACTGTAGCCCACCAGGCTCCTCTGTCCATGTGGATTCTCCAGACAAGAATACTGGAGTGAGTTGCCATGCCTTCCTCCAGGGGATCTTCCCAACCCAGGGATCAAACCCAGATCTCCCGCAATGCAGCCGGATTCTTTACCATCTGAGCCATTCAGATCAGTTCAATTTACTTGCTCATTCATGACCAGCTCTTTGAGACCCCATGAATCGCAGCACGCCAGGTCTCCCTGTCCATCACCAACACCCAGAGTTCACTCAGATTCACGTCCATTGAGTCAGTGATGCCATCCAGCCATCTCATCCTCGGTTGTCCCTTTCTCCTCCTGCCCCCAATCCCTCCCAGCATCAAAGTCGTTTCCAGTGAGTCAACTCTTTGCATGAAGTGGCCAAAGTACTGGAGTTTCAGCTTTAGCATCATTCCTTCCAAAGAAATCCCAGGGCTGATCTCCTTCAGAATGGACTGGTTGGATCTCCTTGCAGTCCAAGGGACTCTCAAGAGTCTTCTCCAACACCACGGTTCAAAAGCATCAATTCTTCGGTGCTCAGCCCTCTTCAGAGTCCAACTCTAACATCGATACATGACTACTGGAAAAACCATAGCCTTGACTAGGTGGACCTTAGTCGGCAAAGTAATGTCTCTGCTTCTGAATATGCTATCTAGGTTGGTCATAACTTTTCTTCCAAGGAGCAAGCGTCTTTTAATTTCATGGCTGCAGTCACCATCTGCAGTGATTTTAGAGCCCCCCCAAAATAAAGTCTGACACTGTTTCCACTGTTTCCCCATCTATTTCCCATGGAGTGATGGGACCGGAAGCCATGATCTTTGTTTTCTGAATGTTGAGCTTTAAGCCAACTTTTTCACTCTCCACTTTCACTTTCATCAAGAGGCTTTTTAGTTCCTCTTCACTTTCTGCCATAAGAATGGTATCATCTGCATATCTGAGGTGATTGATATTTCTCCCGGCAATCTTGATTCCAGCTTGTGTTTCTTCCAGTCCAGCGTTTCTCATGATGTACTCTGCATAGAAGTTAAATAAGCAGGGTGACAATAGACAGCCTTGACGTACTCCTTTTCCTATTTGGAACCAGTCTGTTGTTCCATGTCCAGTTCTAACTGTTGCTTCCTGACCTGCATACAGATTTCTCAAGAGGCAGATCAGGTGGTCTGGTATTCCCACCTCTTTCAGAATTTTCCACAGTTTATTGTGATCCACAAAATCTGAGCCATTAGGGAAACCAAAACAGCTCAATTAGGGCTCGGAATATCATCTATAGTTTTTGAGGAGGAACTAAAGGTCTTTTACTATGTCAATGACTAAACTATTACTATTTTGTTTGCTTGACTGTTTTCCTTTCTTTCTACATTTTCTCACTTCTCTGATTAAGTTCACTCCGCAGAACTTGGGAAAGGCCTAGGACACTAAAACTTTTCTAAGAACAAAAGGTGGAAGACAAGGGGGGTCTGTCTCAGGCAAGGCCCTAAAGGGTCCTGCTCAATTTCATTATCATGTCATACCAGGGATTACTTTTTTTTTTAATGTGGGCCTTTTTTTTTTTTTTAAGCCTTTACTGAATTTGTTACAATATTATTTCTGTGTTGTCTTTTGGTAGTTTGGCCATGAGGCAGGTGGGACCTTAGCTCTCCAATCAGGGATTGAAACCACACCCTTTGCAGTGGGAGATGACGTCTTAACCACTGGGCCACCACCAAGGATTGCTTGAGGGCTGTGCCACGTTACCGATACCTTTGTCTTGCTTGGAAGGCACTATTCCCCCTGTTTTCCCACCATACCATATGTGTTTTTTCCCCTTTCCATACCTTATTCTTTGAAAACAATGCAGATTGTCTTAAAGAAATGCTCCTTGCAAGAGTCCTTGATAGCACAGAGGGAGATGTCATGTGATTAAGCAAAGATATTGACAACCTGGAAAAGTTGGGAAGTGATTTTGAAGAATATACTCTGAGGATGGAGACGTTGAGGAAGCCTAACTGATTCATTGTATTCTCTTTGTTTGTAGACAAAGCAGTAGTTATGTGATGAAAATCTTGAGACTCTTTCAGAGGATATAAATTAAGGGGTGGTGGTCTAGTCATTAAGAATCTGCCTTGCAATGCAGAGGACTCAGGTTGGATACCTGATGGGGGGAACTACGATCCCACAGGCCTCAGAGCAGCCAGGCCCACGCACTGCAACTAGTGAGACACACATGCCCTGGAGCCTGGGAGCTGCAGCTACTGAGCCAGCCTGCCGCCGCCACTAAAGAGTCCATGCACCACACCAAAAACCCCGCACGACTGAGACCCGGCAAAGCCAAACACAACACAGGTTAAAAGAAATGCAATAAAAACCGTAGGCGATCAGAAGCATCGTGTCATAGTTTATTTGCCACGTTTACCCCCTTAGAACACAAATTATCAGTGAAGTTAATACTACCCTCAAGAGGATGAAAATTGGTTCAGGAGAGTGGGGGACAAGAAAACAAATATTTCAATAGACCACAAAGTGGCCCTCCAAAGCTTAAACCTCCCTGACAAAATCTTAGTTCATCGGTATTTAACTTTCTCTTTAAATTAAATTAAAATGGTCTCTTTAGGAGGTAATAATGGGGAGCAAAGGTTGAGAAACACTTTTCTAAGATTTGTAGAATAATGCATAATCTTTATTAAAAGATTTATAAAAGTAATTCTCTTATTTGAGAGGATGGCCTCATAGTGGGTGACAAGGGTCGAACACTCAGTATGCACTGGATTACATTTGTGCCTCAGTTTCTATATCTATTAATATAAAGCTAGGATATTAATTAAAATTAGGGTTAGGATTTGGGTTTTATTAATATATAATTAGTATGATCAAACCAGTCAATCCTAAAGGAAATCAGTCCTGAATAGTCACTGGAAGGACTGATGCTGAAGCTGAAACTCCAATACTTTGGCCACCTGATGAGAAGAACTGACTCACTGGAAAAGACCCCAATGCTGGGAAATATTGAAGGCAGGAGAATGGGACAACAGAAGATGAGATGAGATGGTTGGATGGCATCACCAGCTCAATGGACACGAGTCTGAGAAAGCTCCAGGAGTCGGTGATGGACAGGGAAGCCTGGCATGCTGCATCCATGGGGTTGCAGAGTTGGACACGGCTGAGCGACTGAATTGAACTGAGGATTATTTACATAAAAGGGTGAGTGCGAGAGTAAATGAGGTTATCCATGTGAATTTATATAAGTATTACCTGTTGTTGTTGCAATTATCATTCTCATTTTATAAATGAGGGAAGAGAAATTCAAAGAAGTCAGGCCACTTGCTCCAGGGAACACAGCCTTGGAAGTGACAAAAAGGGAGCTCCTAAGCCCCTGGGTTGCCTAGGGGAGAACAGATCTTCCCGTCTGAGCCTGTCCTGTCCCTCCCTGAGAAGTTGATGCTACCTGGTTGCCCCCATCTGCTGGCATGGGAAAGCTGTTCTTCCTTGGCGATCTCATCAACTCCAGTTAGCCGGAGGGTGAGCCTATGGCTGGAAATTGGGCAGTCGTTTGCTGCCCTCTGCAGGTAGAATGGGAAAAGGCTGACATCTTGCCCTCTTTCGTCAGGCCCCCTCTAGATTATGGGAGCTTGCTTCTTGCTTCTTTTCACTTTTTCTCCCTCTCCACACTGCTAATCCCCTCCCAAAAAAGTCCCTGGAACCGTTTGGGCAACAGAAATACAAATTTAAATGCATAAACGCAGATACTCTTGGACTCAGCAATTCCACTGCTACAGATTCAGTTCAGTTCCAGTTCAGTTCAGTTGCTCAGTCGTGTCTGACTCTTTGCAACCCCACGAACTGCAGCATACCAGGCCTCCCTATCCATCACCAGCTCCTGGAGTCCNTAGCAAGTGGAGGAACGAGGAAAAACTTCATAAAAATGTACAGAGAGGCTTAACAGCTGGAAAAGGGAGAATGCATGTGTGTGTGTGCATGTGTGCGTGTGTCTGTGTGTGTGTGATAACATTTAAGGCCCTTCAGCAGCTGGGGAAGCAACAACCTGTAAAAACATTTAACATTTACAGCCACTCAGTGACTGGAAAAGCAAGTTCTCATAAAATCGATTTAACATTTTGGTGACTGTTGAAGACATTTAATGCATGCATGTTTATATATCTCTGTTTATACTATAGCCCCCATGGATTTCAGTGGGTTTTAATGGTCTTAAATTGGAAGAGATCATTTGAAATGGTTGAGAGTATATAACATTTTTGCACCATTGGCAATAAAGATGTTTACCAACACATACAGAATGCCTCTAGACATGTGAGTAAGTGTACCTAGAGTCTGGTGAATTACATTCTCTTTATTACCTTTTGCATTTGTACCCTATCACTGATCTGCAGTGTCCTACTTTTGAAAGTCTTTTTTTTTTTTTAATTTCCAGTTGGAATAATTCTCTTATTTTCCAGGAGTTTAAGACTAAGCTTCTTAAATCCTGATCTGCCTGTAGTTTGGCAAACAAAATTATCTGTCAGGATAGCCCAATTTTTTCCATTTCCCTTGTTATGTCTTAAATCAGTGCAGTTAAAGAGGGTGACATTTTGCTATTTTTTTTCTTCCAATTTTTTTTTTCNGAATTTTCCACAGTTTATTGTGATCCACACAGTCAAATACTTTGGCATAGTCAATAAAGCAGAAATAGAATTTTTTCTGGAACTCTCTTGCTTTTTCCAAAGGGCAATGCAAAAATGGCTTTGAACAGATTAAAAGCTATTCAACCTTATTAATAAATGCAAAACTAAACAATAAGGAAAATACCATTTCTCCTCTATTAGTTTGGCAAGGGTCATAAAGTTTATTGGTATGGCAACAAGCACATGAAAAGAGGCTCAACACTGGTAATTATTAGAGAAATGTAAATCAGAACTACAATAAGCTACCACCTCACACATGTCAGAATGGCCATCATTAAAAAGCCTACAAATAAATGCTAGAGAGGGTGTGGAGAAAAGGGAACCTTCCTATATTGTTGGTGGGAATGTAAATTGGTGCGGTCACTATGGAGGTTCCACAAAAAACTAAAAATAGAGTTGCCATATGATCCAGCAATCGCACTCCTGGGCATGTATCTGGAGAAGACGCTAACTTGTAAAGATCTGTGTACCCCTAGGTTCACTGCAACACTATTTATGATAGCCAAGACATAAATGCCTATCAACAGATGAATGGGTAAAGAAGGTGTAGTGCACATATATAAACAACAGAATACTAGTCAGCCATAAAATGAATGAAATAATGCCATTTGCAGCAACCTGGATGAATCCAGACCATGCTAAATGAACTAAGTCACAAAGAGAAAGACATGATATCACCTTAATCTAAATCTAAAATATGACCCAAATGAACTTTCCTACGAGAAGATCCACAGACACAGAGAACAGACTTGTGGTCGCCAAGGAGGTGGGGCCGGGGGAGGGATGGCTTGATTAGGCGTTTGGTAGCAGATGCAAACTGTTATCTACAGAGTGCACAGACAGCAAGGTCCTGCTGCAGAGCACAGGGACCATATGCAATAGCCTGCAATAAGCCAGAATGGGAAAGAATGTAAAAATAACTGCATAACTGAATCACTTTGCTGTACACCAGGAGCTAACACAACATTGTAAATCAACTACACTTCAATAATTAAAATAATTAAAATAATTATAAAATATAAAATAATTTAAAAAATTAAAAAAAATACATGCTTTAAAGATGTATGGTTCAGTAAAAATGCAAGATACACTCACTTTAAACTATGGGGTGATATAAGCACATTCATGTACTAATCTAAGCACAGAATAGTTTGGAATGACATACCAATAAACTGGTAACTGGACAGGACAAGGATTGGGAGGTCAGAGGGTCAGGGAAGATGAGACAATTCACTTTATAAACTCCTTATACTGTTTGAAGAAATAATGTTTTACCCATTAATCCAGCTTTGCCATTGTGCAAAATTAGATTCAATGCACATTTTAACATGTGAACATTCTAAAGTGTCTTTCCTATAACTGAATTATCAAATGTTTTAAGAATCAACTAGCCAATTGCTATTAATTTAGAACCAAGTCTGACATTTCTAAAATAGTGAAAATTATATAAAGCATATACATTTTTTAATCATATAGTAATTTTAATGAATATCAATATGAGCAGAATTTGTGCTGCTACACAATCCCAAAGAATGGGAAGAACGGAAATGGAAAAAAAAAAATCACTATCAATTCTTCCCAAAGAGATTCTGTTGGAAGAAGAAAAGTAAACAGTCGGTAATAACAGTGAAATGGCTTCAGATTGAAATAACAAGCAATTGATCCATTTGTTCATTTTCATAGGTAATTTTATTTGGTTTTTAGAAAAATATATACAATAAATGGAACCTCAGTTTTCTTAAATAGTTTTAAATTAAAAGTATGCAAGTGAGAGGACAAGTGTATTTCCACAGTCAGGACATCAACACTGTTTAATACAAAGTAGCAGATAGGCATTTTTGCAGCAAGTCACAAATGTGTACAGGAATGGTAGGAAGTGAGTAGGAGCAGCTTGAGACCAGTGGGTTAGCCAGCTCAGACAACACAGTGGGGGTGAGGGTTCTATCTTGCCCCTTTAGTGTGAATTTAAGAAATGAATGATTTGCCTATCCTAGCCACTACAGCTTTTGAGTACAAACATTTGAATGTGGGGAGAAGGCCCTCCAGGGCTCTGCTAACAAGCTAACTGGGCCAGCCAGAGCCTGCTCTTTCAATTTGGTATTCAGCTGGACTGAGATGTATTAGGATTACCCGTCAGTCACAGTTCCACTGGTAGCAGATGTAACGAACTCAAAGGCTTGGAGTATTTATAATGCCATTTGCTTTGGATGGGACCCCTGCTTTCTCCTGAACATTCTTCACAAATTCACAGTATCCAAGTGTTTGTGAAAGACCTTTTCATGTGGCAGCCATCTGACTTCTACATAGTTTTGAGAAGTTAAGCAAGAAGGCAGCAGGAATTGCATTAGCTTTGTTTGAACTCTGCCATTTCCCCTATATACACTATATTATATATACTATACACTACAGTTACTCCAGGCCTACTTCTCCAGGGGCACAGATCCTCCCTCCACTGGTTCTGGGGCTTTTCAAGGACCTGCAACCTAATCATCGCGCTAGCCAGAGGCCAGTCTGTCATGGGATTTCCTGAGGAGTTTACATGAACTAGATTATACAACTGCCACCAGGAACCACCTTCCTTCCTCACTCTATGCATTTGCTAATACGTGAGCAAAGCAATGAGGCCAATGTCAGGAGCAAAATCAGGCTTTGGGGTCGACACACACTTGTGTGAGTGGGAGAGAGAGGTAACAGGAAACAGGCCAGTTAGCCGTGGAGCTGGTGGTTCACTTAGGAATGAGAGGAGAGAGATCGGTATTTGGTTCTCTGTTCATCTATTTCCTGTTTCGTTTTCTTGATGCAACTAAAGATCTCCTTAAAAAGCGCTTTGTATTCTGGTGGCGTCGAGGTGGTGGGGGAGCTGATGGGCTCTGGGGTGACAGAGGCTGGGTCCCAGCTGAGGGTGCTGGGCTTGGGCTGGGCGTTCAGGGCGGCCAGGTCCTTGGCCGGAGCCCGGGAGGTCTGCACAGCCTTGTGGGACAGGCTGTCCTCCTCCTGCTGGCACTTCTTCAGCAGCTCCTCGTACTTCGCCTTCAGGGCGCTGTACTGTGTGTCCACCTCGTGCAGAAGGGAGATGCCCCTCTGCTTCACCACCTGGGCCCGGCGGATGCAGGTCTCCTCGTGGCCCCTCACGATGTCGCTGCCCGCCAGGCTGCTCAGCACCGTCTCACTGCTGCTACGCTTGAGGGGCTTCCTGTGCGCCTCGGGCACGGTCAGGAGCATCTCGTCCAGCAGGCTCTGGCTGGGCTCTTTGAAAGGGACAAACAGCGAGTCCGGCACCAGCTTCTCCACCCCGTTCACAAAAGGATGCTCCGCCTGCAACATCTGCCGCATCTCGGCCACCTCCGCCTCCAGCTCCAGCGCGCGGGCTCGGTAGGCGTCCGTGGCCCCCAGCTGCTGCTCCAGCTCGCTGTTCTCCTTCAGCACCAGCCCGTACTCCTCCTCCACGGTCACCCGCTTCTGCCGCTCCAGGCTCAGCTGGGCCTGCAGCATTGTCACTGTTTTCTTCAAATGCTCATTTTCTTCCTCATCGGGGCTTTGCTGACTTGGTAAGGAAGTGATCTTCTCGGCAAACACATGATCGTACACGAAGTGCCTGGGGGAAATATTGAAAGACTCTTTACCGGCCGACTGAGAATGCAAACAGGGAGGCTGATGATTTTTTTCCAACTACGTATTTTTGAGGAGCTGCGATATGACTGATTTTTTGCCTATTCCACCCTAGAGCAGTGGCTAAAATGAATGTGTGAGGCTGAGAACACATGGAAGAAAACACAACTTTTGTAATTAATTTTTTTAAAAAAACATTAAAAATGCTACAGAACATCCATTCCCAAAGACCAGTAGTATGACTGAGACTGTTCAAGGAGATCAGAACAGCCAGAGGCGCTCAGTCCTGGCTGCAGATAAGCATCACCTGGGCAGTCCTAAAACATACTGATGCCTGGGTCCCACCCCCATAGATGCTGACCTAGCTGGTCTGCCACGTGGACTAGAGGGTTTGTATTTTTTAAAGCTCTTCCTATGATTCATAATATGCAGCTAAGACTGAGAACCATTGCTGCAGTGATTTTAAACCAAGAACATACATCAGAATCACCTGAATAACCTTTTACTCACACCTAGAGATTCTGATTAGGCCTGACGGTGATCTGATGAACAGTCAAGTTGAGGCCCACCAAATGCACGAGCTGGTCTCTCTCCTGGTCAGAGTCCTAGGCAACTTGTAACTGTACTTATTTGCTACCTGCCTCTTCCTGAGACTGAAAGCTCCATGAGGGCAGGAACTGTGTCTGTTTTGCTCACCACTCCTCACATCTGGCATAGCACCTGCCTTACCACAGGTGTTCAAGAAATAGTTCTTAAATGAAGATTCAATCTTCAAAGTCTAAACTGTAAAAGGCTTTTCTGCAGGCAAAAAAACAAAAAAAACCCTTCTGTTTGCCTGGATTTTGTTTTACTGAAATTTCAACTGGACCAAACAACAACAACAACAAAAACTACCACTTGTATGTTTAAGTGGTTTTGTTCAAATTACTGGTGGACTAATAGCCAAGTGGCATTTCCCAAAAGGGTACTTTTAATCTACTGGGATCCAGAATGTGCAATGACACAAGATGTTCTCCTGCTTGCAAATGGAAGGTGGGCTCTTACTGGCGGAGGTCATACAGCTCTTTCAAAGACGAGAAGCTGGGGGCCGATTTCTCCTGGTCATGCCTCCCCTGGCTCCTTCTCCTTTGGCTGGATGATTTCAGCTCCTCCACTTGGCTCTGGAGGTGATCAATGTTCATTTGCAGGCATTCAATTGTTTCAGTCAGACTGTGAGGAACAGACAGAAGCCAATTGCAGCTTGTCATATTAAATTAAAGGCATAAGCAGTGAGGAGAGCTTAGTTGGCAACCACTCAAACTGGGCTTTTGTAATTGGAAAAGACTTCTATTTAATCTCTATTCTCCACAGAGAATTTAATTAAAGCTTACCCCATACTGACCTGAACCCACTACAGCCATGTTCTATTCTAGTTTATACTAAATGACTTCCCCTAGGGCTTCTTCAATGGATTCTAAAAAATTTACCTCAGAATCTTTTGCTGGGAGGCCTTGCTGTCAGCAACGAGCTTTTGATTTGTTTCTTCCAGTTCCCTCGCTGTGACGTCTAATTGCTCATAAACCTTTGCATGCTGTTCATTCATCTGCCGCAGAAGCTCCACCTGCTTGGTCAGATACTGGAAGAGATAATTGTGACCAGGTTACGCATGAAACATGTGGGATACCTGCAGTATTCCAGGTACAATACAGAATGTATCCTGCAACTCACTTCAATTCTGACACCACCTGGAGTGATAAGGGCTCTGCCCCCAGTTCAGGTACCAGAGGTAAGTCCTAGGGACCACCCATCCTTTTGACCAAATAGCTATAAATTTGGGAATTCCCATGACCTCCTCCCCTCACATTCCATAATCTGCTAAAACAACACACAGAGCTTGGGAAAGCAATTTATTTACAGTTTTATTCTTCTCAGATGCACCACCCTCCCTGGAAACCCCTTAGTCTCCTTTCAGAGTTTTACTGAAGCTTCACGGCACAGGCATGATTAATTAAATCATGGGCCACTGGTGAACAAACTCGATTCCAGTCCCTGACCCCTCTGCAGAGGCTGGCGACGGGGCTGAAAGTTCTAACCCTCTAATCATGTGGTCAGCTCCTCTGGCAACCAGTCTCATTCTATCCTTCAGGAAATTCTGAGGGATTCAGGACATGGGGACAAAGGTCGAATATACAGTTTTCATTATACCACAATACCACAAGTTTATTTTACGAAATGAAGAACTTCAATCTCAATTACTTTTCTTAAAGGGAGCTGAGTACAGGCCGTCCTTTATATGTTTAGTTCCCCTAAAGCTCACCAATACAGTTTAGGCTGGTCTACTCTTATAAAGCACAAAACACACATAAAATTAATATTTGACAGGAAAATCTAGGCAAGACAGGATAATCCCACAAGAGATAACGCTTGGAACACATCCTCAAAGTTTAAGCAAAAATATATTTTACAGAAATAAGGAAAGCCTAAGAGGGAGGATTTTAGATGATTTTTGCTTGAAAAATATTTGATTTCTTTCTTTTAGGTGAGATATTCTGGACAAAGAATAGGGACAAAAATATTGACTTAACCAGAAAAAGTTACTTTAATATTATTCAACAATATTTTTAATTCTGTGAGAATGTTGTCACCATAATCCTCCTTACTGGTGAGAAATCTGCCAGATTATTTTGCTAAGGGTGCTTTCCAATTGGCTGAGGATAAAGGGGAATAATCACAATTTTAACACCTCGCTGTCACATTACCTTGATTCCCTACCCCCTGCATCTCCCTGACTCCCCCTGCCACTCGACTCCACTTGAAGACCATGAAACACTGTATCTATTCCATATGAAACAGTCATAATATTTCTCTGGTGGCACAACCAGAAAGAGGCAAAAGCTAAGTCTGAAGCATTACCAATGGCCAAATGGTAACAGACCAAAGACACAACTTTAAAAATACTTTCTCAGAGGATCTTCAGACACATCTGTTAAGTATTTACAAAGCTAAGGGACTTCTTTCAAAGAATAGGCTACATGACTTTCAACGGGCTCTTTAGATGGCAGTGTGGCAGAGTTGAAAAAAGTATATGAGGTCTTTTTTCAAATCTAGTTACACAGTTCAGTTGCAATGTGTTGAGAAAACACTTCATTCTCATACCTTTTCATACTCCTGAAACTCTTGGCTGAGAATGCTTGGGAAAATTCTTTGAATTTTAGGAACACAACACACACTTTATACCATCCTCAGTGAGGGCTGGGCAAAACCCTGTAATCAAGACGTAATACTCTCATCATAGAGGATCAGTAAAGATTACAGAAAGCCTCATGCAAGTTCAGGTGAAGGTTTGCTGTCACATAAATTTGCTGCACTTGGGCCAAAAAAACCCTTGTTTTTATAGAGCTTTTTGGGTTCAGAATTTAAAATGAATTGTGGATCAGTTAGTACCTACCTTGTAGGACTGAAGGGGCTTCCCTCATAGCTCAGTTGGTAAAGAATCCGCCTGCAATGCAGGAGACCCTGGTTGACTCCTGGATCGGGAAGATCCCCTGAAGAAGGGATAGGCTACCCACTCCAGTATTCTTGGGCTTCCCTTGTGGCTCACCTGGTAAAGAATCCGCCCGCAAGGCAGGAGACCTGGGTTTGATCCCTGGGTTGGGAAGATCCCCTGGAGAAGGGAAAAGCTACCCACTCCAGTATTCTGGCCTAGAGAATTCCATAGACTGTATAGTCCATGGAGTCTCAAAGAATCGGACACAGCTGAGCGACTTTCACTTTGTAGGACTGAAAGTATTAAATGAGAGGGAAAGGCATAGCCCCTGTGAAAGCCTGTTTACTCCATTCCCTCAACCCCCACCAGCCTCTCCTAGAGGTGTGCCCTTAATCCTTCCTCTGGCTGGCAATGTCCTGGTGGGTTCCTGAGTCCATGGGGTCACAAAGAGTCAGACATGACTTAGCGACTAAACAACAAAGGTCTCAAGTATTCTTTGGGACAAATTCACAACAATCTAAAAGTCTAATAAATAGCATGTGTGTGTTTAGTCACTAAGTCATGTCTGACTCTTTTGTGACCCAATGCATTATAGCCTGCCAGGCTCCTCTGTCCATGGGATCTCCCTGGCAAGAACACTGCAGTGGGTTGCCATTTCCTTCTCCAGGGGATCTTCTTGACCCAGGGATTGAACCTGCAACTCTTGCATTGGAGGCAGCATAGACAAGACACTAATTATTAATTTAAGAGATATTCCTGCCCAGTAACTGGATTATTCACATCCTCCTTAGGATCTGCCCCTAAAGAGCAGATGGGAGGCCAATGCCCATGGAAGTTTTGGTGGACAAAGGACCAGAGGAGAGAGACGGCCTGACGGGAGGCAGCAGTAGGTAGCTAAGAGCACAGGCTGTGGGGTTGGAATTTGGTTTGGAATCCCACTTTGCCATTTCTAACTGGATGACTCCTATAAGTAACTCAGTTTTTCTAAGGTGAAATTTCTTCATCACATAGGTTGGATGGGTTCAGCATGCTATCTTGCAAATGGTAAAACTGCTCAATAAGAGCAGCTATTTTATTCTTATTTACAGTTAAGTTTTCAAACTTTTAATGTGCTAAAATTCATCTAGGGGATTTATAAAAGTATAAGAACCTGGGCCCCTTTCCCCTAAAACTGAGTCCATGAGACTGGGATTGAATCAGGATTCTGCATTTTTAGTAAAAACCCCAGATGATGTTAGTATAAGTGGTCCGTGGATCACACTTATTAGAAAAATGTTGATCTCGGAAATGGAAAATCCTGGAAGCCTCCCCTCCTCCAAACCAATGTCTCTTTCTCATGGGTCTAGGAAACATAAACATTCACTTGGATAAACAATGAACAACTTGCAGTTATTCAATAAAATTAGGCTATATTTTAACTGTATCACAACAGCACTCTTTATCATGTTATACTGTGACATGTTCCTACAGTCATAATTCCCTGCAATCAACTCTTTTCGACCGCATGGACTGTAGCCTGTCAGGAATGTCTGTCTGTCCATGGATTTCTCCAGGCAAGAATACTGGAGTGGGATGCCATTCCCTTCTCCAGGAGGATCTTCCCAACCCAGGGATCGAACTTGGGTCTTCCGCATTGCAGGTGGATTCTTTACCATCTGAGCCACCACGAAAGCCCTCATATACTAAATTGTGAGTACTCCTTCCTAAATTTTCAGTCTACCCAAACACACTCTACAGGTGGCTTATCTACCTACCGCATTTTAAAAAACTTTAAGTGGATAACTTCAAACATACATAAATGCAGAAAAAATGGTCTAACAAACCCTCATCACATCTTCCAATTTCAACAACTGTCAATACACAATCTTGTTTCATCTCTTCTATTCTCCCAAGCCCCAATCAATTTAAAGCAAATCCAAGACAGCTTAAATATACATATTTATATATCTCTCAGTGATAAGACTTCATTTTAACCACAATTCAAATCATACCTTTAAAAACCCCAACAATGCCTTAATATTATCTGTTATGTTTTAGTATTACCATTTTCCTGTCTCTTAATGGTTTTTCCAGTTTCATTTGTAGTCCTTATTTCCCACTCAGGGGGTAATTTTATCTTGAAATTGTGGAGTTGTCTCATGCTAAGGCAAGCTCCCTCTTCTTTTAGGGCCTTTGTTATCCTCCTCTCCCCTCTCCCAGGGATTCACTTTTGCTGGCTGGCTCCATCTAATCCAGCAGTTCTTGACCTGAGGTCCCTGGGTAGAATTGAGAGGATCCAAGAACTTGATTGGAAGAAAAGTTATACCTTCATTTTCGCTAACTTCTAACTGAAATTTAGCATTTTCTTCAATTACGAATGGAAACAACAAACCACCAGTAGTATGAGGAATCCTTAGGAGTTCATCACCACCAGAAACCACAGTTATCATATGATAGTGGTTGCAGAAATCCTGATTTATTTCATCACTATTTGAAATTACAATTTTTAGATTACCATTTGATTTTTATATTTAATGTACTAATAAACACATGTTAATATATCAGAAATTTATTTTTTCAGTATTTTTATAGTCATTTCAATATAACCAATTCCCTTTGTAATTCTGTGTATTTTATGTATTTTAAGAGGGTCATCAAAGAGTCACTAGAAAGCCAAAGGGATCCACAGCATAACAATGGCTAAAACATTCAAGATTATCCTTTAGGCCTCCATGCAAACACAAAGGCTTCAGAAGCCTTTCTAGGCCACCCCGTTTAAAGCTGTACCACTCCCAAGGGACGCCGTCATTGGGTTGGCCAAAAAGTTTGTTTGGGTTTTTCCGTAAGACGTTATGGAATAATTTCTCTCAAAACACTCTGCACTTAATAAACAACCAAATTGCTTACTTGTGAACATCATAAATCCTCCTTGAAGAAGGGAAGCCTCTTATATACCTAGTCCATTTAGCACAATTCTTGATCCACAATAGGGACTAAAAAAGTATTGGTAACTGACAATTTCTAGACCTCTCTTCACAGAGAGATGAATAGCTTATCACGCCCGGTACCACAACTCAGACTGCTGGAATGTTGAGAGGATCATTCAGAGAGGCTGAGAAGAGCTTTGGCTATAGCCCTTTTGGGAAAAGGCTCTGGTTAGTCACTAATTCTTCCTCCCTGGCTCCATTTACAGATAATTTCTCTGTGTTTATTCCCCATGGCACAGCTATGGCCCAGCAATCTGAAACAGACTTTTTTTTAACAAGTCTCTCTTACATGGGCCCCAAGATATTGAAACTTTTTTAAGATACAATGTTCAAATTGGATTTGTGGCTAGTATAAAGGAAACAAGTCATAAGTACAAAGAGGCTGTTTAGAAAACTACAGTAGTTCCCCCTAATTTGATATATAAAAATCTGTGGGGGGTGGGAAAATACAATGAAATCGTTTAGGAAGAACTTGTGATATTTTGGTCTTAGATGACTTGGCTTTAAGGACAACCTGAAGACGGGCAGGGAGCTTGTTTTCATGTAGTAGGAGTTTAATCTCATTATTATTATTATTAAATCAAAGCTAAACAGAAAAGCTCTTCACTTCTCCAAGACTCTGTGATAGGTTACCTAACAAAGGAGTTTGACTAAACTGGTCAGCAACTTCTAAGAAAAATGTTGAGCCCTCTCAGCAAGCAGTGAGTGATATGAGACCAGAGAATCAGAATCCATGTAGTCAGATATTGCTTTAAGGTTGGCCTCTAAAACTTCAAATTAGTATTTAATCAAATTTTTCCAATTCTACAAGGAAATGGGTTAGCTTACTTTCTGCTGCTGCTGTGTCGCTTCAGTCGCGTCCGACTCTGTGCGACCACACAGACGGCAGCCCACCAGGCTCCGCCGTTCCTGGGATTGCCATTTCCTTCTCCAATGCATGAAAGCGAAAAGTGAAAGTGAAGTTGCTCAGTCGTGTCCGACTCGTAGCGCCTCCATGGACTGCAGCCTACCAGGCTCCTCCGCCCACGGGATTTTCCAGGCAAGAGTGCTGGAGTGGGTCGCCACTGCCTTCTCCATAGCTTATTTTCTACCCTTCATTTAAAGGCATGGCTATGCTTCCTATGTTCTGGTTTTTTCAATTCAGAATCTTTGATCACAGCCTCAAATAAATCTGCCTGGACTGCAGAGATCCTAAAATTAAAGTGCCAAAAAGAGCTTAAGTACATAAGTACTTACCATATTAAACAGGGGAGAGTGATGAGGGGATATTTAAGCAAAACAGTGGCAGAAGGGGAACATGGGGGTAGCAAAATCATAGGCAAAAATGTCAACTTATAAGCAAGAGTATCAAAGTTTAAGTTCCGTGGGTTGTCTCCCAAATGTCTTAGAATATGTACAGAATGTCACCTCAAGGAGTATACGCCTTTAGGAGTATAGGTCCAGGTTATATGAAAAAGCTGTAAGTAGGCTGCCTTTACAATTGAGGCATACCTTTGAAAAAGGCCAGAATTGATTATATTAACACCTATTTGCAACTGTAGAACCCTGACCTGGAATGTTGAAAAGACAGACACAGCCAAACACTCATAAGGAATGGAATGGAAATTTGGCTTTTATGTAGTGTTGGGATTATCCTTATATTAAAGATTACAGCCCAACTCCTCTGAACTTAGTATCAAAATGACCTTCTACAACACTGAAGAAATGTTTCCCACTACCTTTGAAAAACCTCCCTCCCCTGATTAAAATTTCCCTTGGAGGAAATTTAGGAAAAAGTTAAAAAGTATGAAATATGAAAATAAAAACCACTTATAATCTCATTATTAAAAGCTTTGCTTCTTTTAATTTAGATCTACTTTCCAGTAATTGAAAAGGATTTATTTTTTTCAGAATTAAGATTCTTTCATTACTAAAATTCTTGAAACACGGATCAACAGTGCAACAATTAATCCTGTCCAAAATATATACACTTACATATATATATAAGTGTATATATCATTTCATCGCCTCAGAACAGCCCTGTGCTAATGTCATGGAAGCGTTCTTATCACCATTACTCAGCAGAGCAAACAGGATCTCAGAGGTAATTCATTGGCCTAAAATCTAGCCAAAGAATGCTCAAACTATTGCACAATTGCACTCATCTCACATGCTAGGAAAGTAATATTCAAACTTCCTTTAGCCAGGCTTCAATAGTATGTGAACTGTGAACTTCCAGATGTTCAAGCTGGATTTAGAAAAGGCAGACGAACCAGATATCAAATTGGCAACATCCACTGGAACATCAAAAAGCAAGAGAGTTTCAGATAAATATCTACTTCTGCTTTTCTGACTATGCCAAAGCCTTTAATTGTGTGGATCACAACAAACGGTGGAAAATTCATCAAGAGATGGGAANTTCTTATCACCATTACTCAGCAGAGCAAACAGGATCTCAGAGGTAATTCATTGGCCTAAAATCTAGCCAAAGAATGCTCAAACTATTGCACAATTGCACTCATCTCACATGCTAGGAAAGTAATATTCAAACTTCCTTTAGCCAGGCTTCAATAGTATGTGAACTGTGAACTTCCAGATGTTCAAGCTGGATTTAGAAAAGGCAGACGAACCAGATATCAAATTGGCAACATCCACTGGAACATCAAAAAAGCAAGAGAGTTTCAGATAAACATCTACTTCTGCTTTTCTGACTATGCCAAAGCCTTTAATTGTGTGGATCACAACAAACGGTGGAAAATTCATCAAGAGATGGGAATACCAGACCACCTGACCTACCTCTTGAGAAATCTGTATGCGGGTCCAGAAGCAATAGTTAGAACTAGACATGGAGTAACAAAGGAGTCTGACTGGAACCAGAACAGACTGGTTCCAAACCAGGAAAGGAGTATGTCAAGGCTGTATATTGTCATCCTGCTCTTATTTACTTATATGTAGAGTACATCATGAGAAACACTGGACTGGATGAAGCACAAGCTGGAATCAAGATTGCCGGNATTATGATTACTATGTATTCTGTTCATACCGTTTGATATGTCTCAATTAGGGAAATGTCTTAATCAGAGTGAGCCAATTAAAATTCTGAAAGAGACTTTAAAGTTGTCTTTTCCTAAGGTTCACCCCCTCCCAGAGTCTTTATGAACAACATTCCCTCCTATTACATAAAAATTATTTTCAAATCAATCATTATAACTACCTTCAATTTTCCTTTGGAATCTGCCTATGTAAGATTTAAAATCAAGAGGCCTGGAAAATCAAAAAGTCTTAATAAAAGCCTTTCCAAGGTCCTCATAGAGGTTACATTACATTTTTCTTCTTGAAGTTTAATAAAGCTAAGATTCACTGGACAGGGGCCAGTGAGCTACAGATAATATGAACTTTTGTCTTAAAGTAATAATAAAAACATAATGCAAGTCACGAATGCAGGTTCAGGATGTCCTATGACCTCCAGTCCATCACTTGTGTAAATCTTATGTCATGTGAGGAGGTAATAAAAATATAAGCAAAGTTAGTTAAAGAATATCAGAATAAAGCATTTAAGTGAAAATTTGCAAGCAAATACGTTTTTTGCTAAGACAATAACATCACTTACTTAAACAAATGAGCTTAGGCAAAACAGATGTTCATGTAAATTAAAAGCTGTAAATTTTCTTAATAATTTGAAATAAGTATTTAAATGTTTTCTAATACATTATTGTCAATATTTAAGAACTGCTTTATATATGTTTTAAATGACCATAAATAGATCTATAAATATATGATATTGTTTATATATGGAATCTAAAAAAATAATACAAATGAACTTATTTACTGGACTTAGAGACACCAATGTAGAAAACAATCTTACAGTTACTAGATAGGGAGAGAGAGAGAAATTGGGAGATTGAGATTGATATATACATATTACTATACATAAAATAGATAACTAATAAACCATACTTAGCACAGGAAACTCTGCTTAATATTCTGTAATGATCTATATGGGAAAAAAAATCCTTAAAAAAGAGTGGCTACATGTATATGAGTAACTGGGCTGTATACCTGAAACTAACATAACATTGTAAATCAACTATACTTCAATGCAATTTTTTTAAGTATAAAGTTCTCTTGTTCCTTTGAAAAATAAAATGTCACACTTCAACCTTAAAAGTTTGTGAAAATCTCTTCTTAAATATCAAAGCATTTATATGTTTTCTTAAAGATTCATCATTAAGCCATAGATTCTCCAAATAAATGACACAACAGAAAGAGAGAGAGGGTCATTGCCTACCCCAGGCAGGGTAGTCCTCTGACACACTTGTACCTTGTCCTAAGTGTGTGAACCTCTCTGCCAGAAAATTATTTCTCTTACTGACCAGAAGAGGAAATTAGTCCTCTTCTGACCCCTTATATCCTGTCCATGAGGATATAGAAAACTAGATCACCCCACCCCCACAGGAAAACACTTTAGATTGCTTAGGACATTCATCAGGCATACTTGAGTCTTCTGTTTATGGGTAAACATGTCTTTTGACTATTATCTCTTACACATGACAAAACATCAGTTCCTGACATTGTACAGGAGACAGGGATCAAGACCATCCCCATGAAAAAGAAATGCAAAAAACCAAAATGGCTGTCTCGGGAGGCCTTACAAATAGCTGTGAAAGAAGAGAGGCAAAAAGCAAAGGAGAAAAGGAAAGATATAAGCATCTGAATGCAGAGTTCCAAAGAATAGCAAGAAAAGATACGAAAGCCTTCTTCAGCGATCAATGCAAAGAAATAGAGGAAAAGAACAGGATGGGAAAGACTAGAGATCTCTTCAAGAAAATGAGAGATACCGAGGGAACATTTCATGCAAAGATGGGTTCGATAAAGGACAGAAATGGTAGGGACCTAACAGAAGCAGAAGATATTAAGAAGAGGTGGCAAGAATACACGGAAAAACTGTACAAAAAAGATCTTCATGACCCAGATAATCATGATGATGTGATCACTAATCTAGAGCCAGACATCTTGGAATGTGAAGTCAAGTGGGCCTTAGAAAGCATCACTACAAACAAAGCTAGTGGAGGTAATGGAATTCCAGTGGAGTTCTTTCAAATCCTGAAAGATGATGCTGTGAAAGTGCTGCACTCAATATGCCAGCAAATTTGGAAAACTCAGCAGTGGCCACAGGACTGGAAAAGGTCAGTTTTCATTCCAATTCCAAAGAAAGGCAATGCCAAAGAAATGCTCAGACTACCACACAATTGCACTCATGTCACATGCTAGTAAAGTAATGCTCAAAATTCTCCAAGCCAGGCTTCAGCAATATATGAAACATGAACTCCCTGATGTTCAAGTTGGTTTTAGAACAGGCAGAGGAACCAGAGATCAAATTGCCAACATCCGCTGGATCATGGAAAAAGCAAGAGAGTTCCAGAAATACATCTATTTCTGTTTTATTGACTGTGCCAAAGCCTTTGACTGTGTGGATCACAATAAAGTGTGGAAAATTCTGAAAGAGGTGGGAATACCAGACCACCCAACTTGCCTCTTGAGAAACCTATATGCAGGTCAGGAAGCAACAGTTAGAACTGGACATGGAACAACAGACTGGTTCCAAATAGGAAACGGAGTCGGTCAAAGCTGTCTATTGTCACCCTTCTTATTTAAATTCTATGCAGAGTACATCATGAGAAACGCTGGGCTGGAAGAAACACAAGCTGGAATCAAGATTGCCGGGAGAAATATCAATAACCTCAGATATGCAGATGACACCACCCTTATGGCAGAAAGCGAAGAGAAATTAAAAAGCCTCTTGATGAAAGTGAAAGAGGAGAGTGAACAAGTTGGCTTAAAGCTCAACATTCAGAAAACAAAGATCATGGCATACGGTCCCATCACTTCTTGGGAAATAGAAGGGGAAAGAGTGGAAATAATGTCAGAACTTATTTTGGGGGGCTCCAAAATAACTGCAGATGGTGACTGCAGCCATGAAATTAAAAGACGCTTACTCCTTGGAAGAAAAGTTAGGACCAACCCAGACAGCTTACTAAAAAGCAGAGACATTACTTTGTCAACGAAGGTCCATCTAGTCAAAGCTATGGTTTTTCCAGTAGTTATGTATGTATGTTAAAGTTTGACTATAAAGAAACCTGAGTGCCAAAGAATTGATGCTTTTGAACTGTGGTGTTGGAGAAGACTCTTGAGAGTCCCTTGGACTGCAAGGAGATCCAACCAGTCCATCCTAAAGGAGATCAGCCCTGAATATTCACTGGAGGGACTAATGCTGAAGCTGAAAGTCCAATACTTTGGCCACCTGATGTGAAGAGCTGACTCATTTGAAAAGGCCCTGATGCTGGGAAAGATTGAAGGCGAGAGGAGAAGGGGACGACAAAGGATGAGATGGTTGGATGGCATCACCAACACGATGGACATGAGTTTGAGCCAGCTTCGGGAGTTGGAGATGGACAGGGAAGTCTGGCGTGCCACAGTCCATGGGGTCACAAAGAGTCAGACATGACTGAGCGACTGGAATGAACTGAACTGAACTGAAAGTCTAGTTATTTGCTATGGAATTGAGGGTTTAGGTCTGAATCTTCTAACACTGAGGTCAGAGCTCCTTCCACTTCCTTTCAAAATCTCCAGAGGTGGAAACATTTAGGAATTATTGGAAGTGCTCTGTAAACTGCTTATCTGTCCTCTGTTAAGATATTGATTATCTACTATGTTTGAAAGACCATGAATAAACCAGCAACAGCCTTCAAAGTTGCAGTGGAAAATGGGAAGGTAAGGTGGGGCAGGGAGAGAAGGAGAATAAAACAAATCAAGAAATAAGTATAATATACAATAAAATATTGATAAATGTAGTAGGGGAAGCACAAAATGCTTTAAAATTTTCAAGGAAGACATGAGTTCTTGAAATAAGGGCCCCTAAGGCCAGACTCCTTTGACTCCTGTGGGGATAATGCAGGTTTTCAGGCAGAGACGCAACACAAACTCATGGCTGTAGGCTGCTCACACAACTGTCAGAAACTTTAGGAGAATCCAATCATGTTTGATGGTGTCAGATCTCATTATTCTCCAAAGCTTCTCTTCAGCCAAGAAAAAAAACTTGCTCTGGAATCTTGAAAAATTAGATGCTAAGTAAAAGCCACACAGGCTATATAGGCATCTCTGGAGCCAATCATTACTTTCAAAGCTTATTTAATCTTTTTTTTTTTTTTTAAACACAATGCCTAACAAAATACTGATCAATTTTTATGAGGACTGTTTGAAACCCACAAACAATTTTTGAAAGCATACTTGTAGTTCTACTGAGAAAATATCCTTTGACAGTTTCCTAGTTGTCTATTTCCATAATGAGTCACAGTTTGGGGGATTTTATCCTAGTATTTTCATCAGTTCTTCATCATTCTTCAGCCACTCTTGAGCAGTTTGTTCCAGGACTATTTTCTGGCTGATTTAAAAATTTCTCTGGGTTGGTAGAGAGGTTCCTTTTTGGTTTTCAATATATTTTCTAAATTTAAAAAATGATCCATGTATTACTTTTCAAATCAGGAAAATTTCCAATGAACATTCTAAAAAGTTAGTTTAAAACTTGTACAAGTGACTCCATTTATATAAAGTTCAAAGATAGGCTAAACTGATATAAGGGTATTAAGAGTGCTGCTTAGTGAGGGTGGTGACTGGAAGAGCTGATGATGTTATTTCTTTTTTTCTAATTTATTTATTTTTAAAATTTTTGGCTGTACTGGGTCTTCATTGCCGCTTTTCTCTAGTTGCAGAGAGCAGTAATGCCTGGGTTTCTCACTGTGGTGGCTCCTCTTGTTGCAGAGCACGAGAAGCTCTAGGCGAGTGGGCTTCAGCAGCTGCGGCATCTGGGCTCTAGAGCGCGGGCTCGATAGCTGTGGCACAGGGCTTGGCTGCTCNTGCAGAGAGCAGTAATGCCTGGGTTTCTCACTGTGGTGGCTCCTCTTGTTGCAGAGCACGAGAAGCTCTAGGCGAGTGGGCTTCAGCAGCTGCGGCATCTGGGCTCTAGAGCGCGGGCTCGATAGCTGTGGCACAGGGCTTGGCTGCTCCACAGTATGTGGGATCTTCCCGGACTGGCACGCAGATTTCTTACCACTGAGCCAGCAAGGCAGCCCACTTTCTCATTTCTCATCTGGGTGTTGGCTGCAAGGGTATTTTTATGAAAATTATCTGACAGCATTTGTGGGTTTTTCTGTATATATTTTTTTAAGTTTACTTAAAAGAGAAAAAAAGACATCAGGTTTGAATTAAAGGAAGAGTCATAAGGTTTAGGGGGCTCTCCAAGGGTATAATGATAAGAGATACTATACATACTGCGTGGGTCATCATTTAGTAGAGAATTAGGTGCCGGGAGCTGCCACGGGAGATCCCACCCATGACAGGGTCATGTGGAAGAGAACTGATAAGCAAGGCTTCAGGACTCATTGGGCTCCCTAGGCTTTCTCGAGCATCTACCCCAAAACTNTTAAATAAGCAGGGTGACAATATACAGCCTTGACGTACTCCTTTTCCTATTTGGAACCAGTCTGTTGTTCCATGTCTAGTTCTAACTGTTGCTTCCTGACCTGCATACAGATTTCTCAAGAGGCAGGTTAATAAGTTTAGTTCTTACAAAGACATGCCTTTAACACAATAAAAGAGATGGTAAAAGGCATTTTAGTATAAAATCTAAAGCCAATTCAAAAATTTTATGTCCTGTATTACCATTAAGAAGGTACAATTTAGCTTTGCTACATCATGTAATAACCTTCAAGGAAGAAATTAAATGAAGGATCAAAATAAGACAACCAATATGACCTTTAAAAATGAAACAAATCAAAATTAAATCTCAAATAAATAAGCAATCTAGTTTTTGCCCCATCAACTACTCTGAAAAACATAAATCACTAATACATAACCAAAAACTATGTACATAACTTTAGCTTAATTGCCCCCCACCTTGTTACTGTTTCATTGGTCCAGTAATTTTACTTCCTTTCAATCAGACTTCTGGTACCTGCAAGCAATGCTTTGTAAAATGAAAAGGTATGTCAATCAAACCACATCAAATTGTGTCCCCCTTGGTAAATCATTACTCAAACAGTCTTAAGATCAGACTGCAAGTGGAGGGCAAAAGAACTTATTACCTTTTATGAAAATGTCTTCAATTAAAGACCAGATTCAATTTTTTCAAGACAGACCACTAACTTTAATGAAAATAAGACAGGAGTGGGAAATTTTAAATAGATACATGGCATATGAAACTTGGGAGAAAAAGAGGTTCCTGGCAGTGCTGTTACCTTCTTAGCATGAAACAATGTAGCACAACGTATAAAAAAGAATTTGGTTTCAGTCCAAAGAGATGTTTGGCCTTTCCAGGTTCCTGGGAGATAACCCCTATACCCTAGGAATTCCCCAGCCAGGAGAGTGTTTCTGGTATTTGTGGCCGGCCCCTCAACCTTAAGTGAGCCTGACAGTTCATGCTAATCAGGTGACTTCTAGTGAAACAGGTCGTGCCATAATGACCACCCATAAAGACCATTCATGTTATTAAAAAAGGTCACCTCTGGGCAGAAGAAGGGATGGAGACTGAGTTTAGCCGCTTGGTCAATGATGCAATCATTTTTATGTGACGAAACTCCAACAGAAACTCAAGGCATGGAGGCTCCGTGAGCTTCCCTGCTTGCTGATACTCTGTGCGTAGTGCCATGTGTCAACGCCAAGAGGATAACAAGTCACAGCTCTTGCTTGGAACAGTCCCAGACTTCGGCCATGTAGCGCTTATCTGTATCTTTTCTATAATAAAACTAACTGTAAGCATTGCACTTTCAGTGGATCCTCAATCTGTCTAGTGAATTATCAGACCTTAGACTAAAATTATCAGACCTTGGGAAAGCCTGAATTTGCAGCCAGCAAGTATGAAATGAAAGTGGCCCTGGGGACCCCTAAACTTCTTGCAAGGACTGTATGCTCACACTTGCAGTTTGACAAACGCATTGTACCCAGATGAATATAACAATATCCAAAATAGTACGGCGAACTGAATACCAGTATTCATCTCCAGTGTTTGTCAGGTACCTAATGACAATCATTCTGGAAAGTCCAAGGTTTTGGAGACCACAGATGGTGTGAAACAGACTCCTGGTTGAAATCAAGGAAAACTAGTTTAAGAGAGTATATAATAAGGGATGAAAAGGCAAGCCCTTCCTCATCTTGTGCAGCTACTCCACCCCCAAAAAACCAAGGTGTTAATCCCCAAGGTAAAGAAAAGTCAACAGCTCAGGACTCAGTGGGTCCCAGTCACAGTGGAGAATAACTATGTAACAGACTAAGCAAAAATCTGCATATTGAAAAGAAGACTTCTCCCTTTCTACATTCAGAACAGCAGCTTAGACATTCATACCAACTACTAAAGAATTTTTCTTTGGGAAATTTAAGAGAAAGGACCTATATATGCTGAAATCAGATAAATTTTTATTGGAAAAATCTCTAACTGTCCAATGCTTCTACAGCAAAGCCCAAAAAAGAGACAGACTAATCTTTCTCCACTAATTTCCCCCTTCCTACCATTGTCAACGCACACACACACACACTCCAAGTAGCTATTTAGTGCCTCATTCAATATATAAGCCTTCACTAAGAAAAGGTAGGAGTAAAAAAAAAAAAAAAAAAAAAGAGGGAAAAAAAGATCTAGAAGGAAACAGACGGTATGAACAGGAATAAAAGTCCAACATGAACTTCACTGGTAAGTTAACTTAACCATGAAACGAGAGGATGCTACATTTTAAATACGTTAAGAGAACAGCAGCAAAAAAGATCATTGAATATTAAAATATCAAAATAAATTATTAGATGTACTGGAAATTGAGATTATGGACTTCTTTCAGAAAGTAGAATACAGATATAAAAGACACTCTAACACAGAAAAAGTAGAAATTTAGAAATCTCTGCAGCACTCACAAACAAAAGAAATTCCAGAGAGAGAGAGAGAACACAGAAAACAGTGGGAAAGCTATTATCAAATACAAGGAAGTTTGCCAAAACCCAGGCTAAGTGTCTTGATTTAAAGGATCCACCAATTCCCCAGAAAAATAAAGTCCCAGACCAAGGCAGATCTGTGAAACTGAAAACACTAACCCTACAGACCTTAAATTTTTTAAAACCAAGCCCCTACAACAACTTAGGAGCCATCACTGAGTATGACTTCTGCAGAACTCTGGAAGCCAGAAGACAAAGGAATGATGCCTCCAAAATTCCAATCTAGAACTCTATGCTTGGCCAAACAAGCAGCCCACTTATAAGGAAGAGAAAAAGCATTGCAAACTCAAGGTCTTAAAGTTTATTTCCCATGTTAAGTTTTCCTAGAAAGGTATTCTAATATGTCCTTTCACCAAAATGAGAAAATAAACTAAGAAAACATGTTAACTAGGAAAAATAGAGCAACTCTATTAACCTGCTAAGGCAAATCCTGAGATAAGAGCTATACATCAAGCTAATATAGGAAACAGCCAGAAAAGAAGCTGAGAATGACAAGTTCTCAGTTTAAAACAAAACAAACAAAAATGAAACTATGAGCATTTTTAAAAAGACACAGCAGTAGAACAGTTGCTTAAAGGAAGTAAATGGCACATAGAAAATTAGATAACCAGAAAAAAGAATTATTAACTGAAGAAAAATTAAAATTTTACAGAAGAATAAATTATAATATACTACTTGATGCAACACTAAACAGCACTTATATAATCATAGTAATATAAAACACTGACAAAGGAATAAAGTTTGATATATTTCAATTATATTCAGATAATGCAAAGAGATAATTATATTCAATTACCTTAAGATAAATATAGCAACTTTAAAAATGAAAATCAAGAATTAACAATATAATTATATACAGCCGACTAAGTAATGGCCCTCCAGGATGGCTACATCCTAATCCCCAGAACATGTGAATGTTACTTTATATAGCAAAAGAGATTGTGCATTTAGGATTAAGGATCCTGAGATGGGAAGACTATCAAGGATTATTCAGGTGGACCCCCAATACATCCACCAGTGTTCTCACAAGAGATGTGATGTGATGATGGAAAAAGACTGGAGTGATACAGTACACTTTTAAGTTGAAAGAAGGGACCACAAACCAAAGAATATAAGTAACCACGAGAAACTGGAAAATACAAAACCAAAAAGCAGGGGAATGGATCCTCTCTAGGGCCTCCAGAAGGTAACCAGTCTTACCTACACCTTGAGTGTGGCTCAATGAAACTGACTTTGGACTTTTGACTTCTGGAATTACAAGAAAATAAATCCAAACTGTTTTAAGTCACTGAACTTGTGGTAATATGTCATAGTAACAACAGATAGCTAATACAGCAACTTATTCAGGTAAGGGAAGCTAAATTCCTAAAGGAATAGCTCTAAGATATGGACTGGCTATTTCTGGAGGAATAAAGCTAAAGATTGCAGCATTTCATTATAGTACTGCATTTAAGTACTATGTGCTATTTTTAAACAATTTGCAATTATTACTTTGACTAAAACATACGATATTATCCCACTAAAATTAAAGACCAATCAATGGTACTATGGCTACTTTGGCATGAAACTAAATAAATTTTGGTGATTGATTTTAAAAAGTTAATGCCACAGGCAGAAAAATGGTCCCCCAAAGATGTCTGTGTCCTAATACCCAGGAGTTGTGAATATGTTACATGACATGGTAAAGAGAAATTAAGGATGCTATGGAATTGAAATCGCTGATCATCTCATCTTACCCAAGAAGATTATGCTGGACTAATAGAGTGAACCCAACAGAAATCACAAAGGTCCTTAAATGGCGAGGGGAAACAAATGATGTGAAATAAAGGCTCAACTAACCACTGCAGGCTTTGCAGTTGGTAAGAATGCATGAGCCAAGAAATATGGGGTGTTCTAAAAGCTGGAAAAGAGAAGAAAACAAGATTCTCCCCTAGCACCTCCACAAAAGAATGGAGTCCTACTGATACTCTGACTTTAGCCACTGAGACCTATTCCAGACTTCTGACTTCCAGAATTTTAAAATAATAAATGAGCTATTTGAAACCACTATAACCTGTGATAATCTGTGTCAGCAGCCATAAGAAACTAATATAACCTAGATTAAGGCTAATTTTACTCAATATATTAAAGAAAAACTATGCCACGCCAAGTTGAACACAAATATTCCAATCATCAGTGTTGGGATGTCATTGCCTCAAAACACTATATACATATAGCAGTTTCCTGTCTGCTGTAACAAACTACCACAAACTGAATGGCTTAAAAGAGCAGAAATTTATTCTCCCACAGTTCTGGAAACCAGAAGTCTAAGAACAAGTTTTCAGCAGAGTCTAATACCTGCTGAAGGCCAGCAATCAAAGAATTCCTTGCTTGCTGGCTCCTATAGCTTCCAGAGACTCTGGTGACTTTTGTGTTAAAGAACACAAAGGTCTTCGCCATTTAAGAACCTTTGTGATTCTGTTGGGTTCACTCTATTAGTCCAGCATAATCTTCTTGTTTAAAATGAGATGATTAGCAATCTTAATTCCATAGCATCCTTAATTTCTCTTTACCATGTCATGTAACATATTCACAACTCCTGGGTATTAGGACACAGACATCTTTGGGGGACCATTTTTCTGCCTGTGGCATTAACTTTTTAAAATTAATCACCAAAATTTATTTAGTTTCATGCTACAATACTTCAATGCTTGCCTCACCTCATATCACCTTCTCCTCTGTATATCTCTCCTGTCTGTGCCAAATTTCTCTGTGCCTCTAAGAACACTTGTAATTGGATTTAGGGTACACTTGCATCCAGGTAATAAACAGGATTATCCTCCCCTCTTTTCCGCTCTCCTAACTGTCCACCCTCCTGAGAGATACCCCTCTCAAGATCCTTAACTTAATATGTTAAGCAGTACTCAGGGTTCCAGGAGTTAGAATATGAACATGTCATTCTGGAGGCCACCATTCAACTCACTACAACTTACATCCATCAATCCATTCAGTCAACCAACATTTTCTGACGTCCCTTTATACCCAGCTCTGTGATAGGTAAACAATGAAGGTATATAGAAGGAATCTCTGTCCTAAAGATCATAACCCAGTAACGGAGTAAGATAAGAGCCTAGCAGAGAGAGTTCTATAGGCGTACACCCAAGCAACAGCTAACCCAGCTCAGAAAAAGAAGTGTCAGGAAAAAGTTGCTCACAGAAATCAGTCCTTTATCTGCTCTTCTGGGAACACTATTAGAATTCTGAGTTCCTGGCATCAACAAAAACAGACAGAAACAGCTATAATCTAAATATCATACTTAACCTGTTAACAGTACGCTAACACAAATAAGGATTCTAGCTCAGTATATGTAAATGCTATACTACTTTCAAAGCTCAAGAAAAAAAAAAGTAATTAAAAATAGGATGAAAAATAGAGGAATATTTAAATAGCAGCAGAAGAAAACTGATCAGTGAGGATGGGGAAAGATAGGGCAAACATTCAGTATTCTTTACCAGAGGCAATAATGATTGAAAAGTTTCTGCAATTCTTTAATCTTGATTACCTACTTTGTTGTATGACCAAGGTTTTCCTGCACCAGAAATAAGATTTTAAGAGATTTTTAACTTCAGTTAAAGAATTAAAAACTAACCAAAATCTCATTAGATTCAAGTTCAGTTCAGTTCAGTTGCTCAGTCGTATCCGACTCTTTGCAACCTCATGGACTGCAGTGCGCCAGGCCTCCCTGTCCATCACCAACTCCCGGAGCTTTAAACTCATGGATACAAAGACCTCAGCATAAATCAGCAATTCATACCATTAAGTCCTGTGATGTCTCTTTATAAAAGCTGTCAACCTCCGAAAGTTAAAATTTACAAATTATAGAAGTTTTCATGTAATTAACATTAAATGTTAAGAGTTTAAAAAAACAAAAAGTCTACATATTGTCCCTCAATTTTCTCAACTCTTTTATTCAATTTCTTGTTTAGTATCGACCACGCATCATAGTCCTCATGCCTACAACATGTTTTCAAAAGTATTCCTTTTCAAGAAGCAGCATTCTTTTTCACTTCTGTCCCATTAAGACTTTCTCTACATAAATTCTTTAAGCTTAAAGGAGAGGCAGCAGCGGCTCCCAGTGGCCAATTTTAGGACAGGGATATTTTCCTATCACAGTTTTTATATTTTCACATATGGTTTCTAAAATCACAAGAACCTCATAGAAGTTACAACATTAGAAAAAATAGATTAACAAAAGGAAGTTTAATTAGCTTTAACCCTGTACTCTTCTACCTGACAGCAGTAAGAATATCATCATGCTTTTTAGACAACTAAGTAATGCTTTAAAACATAACACATTACTTAAATTACATGCTTTTCCATTTCCAAAGTCTCTGGAATCACGTACTGACTCAGCCAAACAGTCACTATTATAGCAAACAGTCAAGTAGCGAGGTATTATCACACAACAAAGCACCGTCACCTACCGATTTGTTTGATCCGATTAAGATGGCTAAAACCTGAACTAACTCCCCTAGAACCTTTCACCTCAAGTATGTAACTGAAACAGAGGTGACATCCTAGATTTTTCACCATGATATGTGACAGTCAGAAATCTAAAGACAT
This sequence comes from Neotragus pygmaeus, assembly GCA_006410875.1. Lineage (NCBI taxonomy): Eukaryota > Metazoa > Chordata > Mammalia > Artiodactyla > Bovidae > Neotragus > Neotragus pygmaeus. The sequence continues at coordinate 359,497 of SJYV01030657.1, forward strand.
CACCCCAAGGTTTCTGTCCCCTAGTTTGACTGATTGGTAATTCAACCAAACTCTAATCCAAGTATTGCTGTGAAGGGATTTTACAGATAGAATTAGGTTATTTATCAGCTGATCTTAAAATAAAGAACTACTTTTTGGACTACTGCAGTGAACCAAAAGAATCAAATGACCCCTTAACAGCAGCAGATGGCAGAAAAGTCAAATCAGAACTACAAGAGAACAGAGAGGTCAGAGAGACTCAAAGCATATAAAAAGACTTGATCTGCCATTGCGGCTTTTGAAGACAGAAAGAAAACTAGAAGCCAAAGAGTGAGGGCACCCTCTAGACACTGAAAACGACCTCTGGCGACAGCCAGTAAAGAAACAGAGACCTCAGTCCTCCAACTGAATGCAACTGAATTTGGCCAATGACCTGGACGCAGATTCATCCACAGTTTTCAGAAAAGAACAGAGTCCTGCTAACATCTGAGCTCTAAAGAACCAAGCTCTGCCCAAGACATCTGACCACAGAAACTATGAGATAATAAACGTGTGTTGTTTTAAGCCACTAAGTTTGTGGTAATTTGTTACAGCAAAAGTTTTTTAAAAATACAGATTTTGGTACCAAGTAGAATGGGGCTGTAGTACCTCTAAGTGTGGACATGCCATTAGAATAGGGCAGTGGGTGGAGGCTGGAAGAACTTTGAGGAACATGATAGAAATAGCATTGAACAAGCCAGTAGCAGAAATCTATACTTTAAAGAACTCTGCCAGTGACGGCACACATACCGCTTGAAGAAATCAAGATTTAGAGAATAAAAAGATCTGTTTGTCACTGGGTATTATTTTGTCATCCATTTTGCCTTTAAACAGGAGTGTTTAGCACATTTCGTTTATACAACTGTCCATTCAGTTCATTTAAATCTACTGTCTTGCTATTGCTTCTCATTTCATCTGTCTTTGCTGCTGCTTCTCTTTTCCTCCTTTCCTGTCCTGTTCTCTGTCTAAGCCACCCCATCTCTCACCTGGGTTAAGGTAGTAGCCAACTATCTGATCTCCTTGTATCTACCCTGTCCCTTACTCCCTTACTCACAGGGGCAGTCTCATCCCATTTTTTTCTACCTTTTCTGGGTAAAGACCAAGTGCTATTAACACAATAACCCCCATTACCTCTCTGGCCTCATCTGCTAGTATTCACCCCCTCCCTGACTCCATTTCACACTAACTTCTTGACACTTATTTGAACACTCCAGACACAATCCCACCTCAGTGCCTTTGTACTTGCTTCTTCCTCTGTTTAGAAAACTTTCCCTAAACATTTTTGAGCAAATGTTAGTTTTCCATACTATTTGTAGTAAGCAGGATAACGCCCTCCACCTCAGATGTCCATGTCCTTATCCCTAAAACCTAGGAATCTTACATTACATGGTAACGGAGAATTAGGACTGCAGATGTTAATATTGCTAATCAGAGGACATTAAAATAGGGAGATTATCCTGACTATCCAGAAGGGCTGAAGTCTTCACTGGGGTCCTTAAAAGAGAAAGAACAAGACTTGACATGAAGCAGAATAATCAAAAAGATACAATGTTGCTGGCTTTAAAGATGGAGGAAGAAGACCAGAAAGAAACGTGGAGAAGGCAGAAAACGATTCTTCCCCAGAGCCTCCATAAATTAACATGGGCTACTAATGCCTTGATTTTAGCCCATTGAGACCCATTTCAGATTTCTCACCTCCAGAATTATAAAAATAATACACTGAATTGTTCAAACCATTTTTAAGTTTATGGTAATATGTTACGACAGCAAAAGAAAACAATATGCTACCTTAAGAAAAGTAACATGCTCCCTTAGTTATATAAGCCTTTATTTCCTACTTCCCTTCACTGCTTAATTTCCCTCCACAAAATATATTACCTTCTAACAAACTCTTTACTTATAAATGTAAATTTCGTAAGTAAATGTAAGCTCCATAAAGGCAAAGATTCTATTTTTTTCAGTTTCCCAGGGCCTGGTACATGATTGTATGCCAAGTATTTGCTGAATGAACATTTGATAGATTATAAATATAAACACATAAATATGTTGGAAAAGCTGTGCTTATGATGATGCTGACAGTGACAGAAATACCATTAATCTTAAAGAAAAACAAGATATAATCAATGGCTATTTGCAGTCAATGACAGATTTACAGCTATACATAAATATCTCTCAAAACATCTTTATTATTCAGTCTGCATTCCTATTCTTCTCAATTGCAACTTTTTTTTTAATTACAGTTTTAACAATTCAGGAGACACAAATATATAATTTTTTAAACTCTTAACGCTTTTCAGTAGAATATCATAACCTTATCTGTAAGTTCAAAAAAGAACCAATATACAAATATTTCCTTCCTAAAGAAAGTTACTGACATTTAAGAAAGTCTCCAAGTTTGAAAAATAAGACAAAATTTTGGCAATTACCAACAGAGATCTTACTATCNTTAAACTCTTAACGCTTTTCAGTAGAATATCATAACCTTATCTGTAAGTTCAAAAAAGAACCAATATACAAATATTTCCTTCCTAAAGAAAGTTACTGACATTTAAGAAAGTCTCCAAGTTTGAAAAATAAGACAAAATTTTGGCAATTACCAACAGAGATCTTACTATCTTCATTCAAAGAGTAAAAAATTGTCACTGGTATTGAAAGGCATTGCTTACCTGTTCCAGGAGTAGTTGTCACAACTCCAACAAGAGGACTCTGCATTATTGAAATGTTTGCCTATGCAAAAACAGAAGAAAGTGTTCAGGTCAAATGCAAAGTTCTAACCATAAAATAAACACAATAAATGCTGAAGAACTTCATTCAACAGACAACTGAATGTCTACCAGGTACTGGCAATGCCTCTTATTAGCTCACAATTGAAGAGTACTTTCTAAGTTTGCTTGTTTTGTTGTTTTTTTTTTTAAGTTGAACACTACTAATCTGAAAAGGCAGACTCGTTAGCATATTATAATGTTTAAAATAAGAAAAGCTGCACTAGGTAAAAAGACACTATTTTTATTAACAGTAACACTGCTATTTGTTTTTAGTACCTAAAATACAGTATTTGAAATAACAGATATAATGGTGNTCCTTATTTTCTTATCTACTACATTCTTATCTGTCTCTCGCTCTCTATATCAATCGCAATCGCCGACGCTGTTCCTCCTTCGGGTTTCTCTGGATCCTGCAGGGGCTGGACCCTGGCAATTAGGTTCTTCAGCTGCCTGGTTACTTTCACAAGTGTTCAGGCCATCCTTGGTATAGACTATTGGACAGAGATCTTGGAAGTCTGTCGTGATCTGCAAGTCTGCCTAGGCACAGGTATAAATCGAGCAGGCAGTAAGTCTAGTCTGTAGGAGGCCCCTGGTTGGTAAGTGGGTTTAGACAGAATTGCCATTTTATCTCCATTTCATCCCACTCCTTATTGACTTTCAGGAAGCGATTTATAAAGAGACAGAAAAAAGTCAGCCATAATGGCAGAGAAGAAATCTAAGATTTCTAAAGAGAAGAAATCTTTGTTCTTACTCAAAAAATAGCTTTGGATAAAGAGTAAAATGTTGAACACTACAATACTTGGTCTATGAACCACTGGATTACAGAAACAAGAGATCTATGGAAATGTTTCTGGAAGTATTCCAGGCTAAACTTACTCAATTAGCTTTATATTAATACATATAGTTGATTATATATTTATTTAATCATTAAGGTCTGACCTGGATACTTCATTTCTATTATCCTTTTCAATATCTTATAAGAGTCAGGGGTTGGGGAGAGGTGACTGCTGGGGCCACGGTACCACATCTGTGTGAAAGCTTGAATACAAACATTTTTTAAGGAAAAAAAAAAATCTTATGGAAGACATTAGATAGTGGAGTGTTATTTATAGATTTGGATAATCTCAAAGATCTTTGGATTTTTTTCAGAATGTCAATGATCTCTTTTAATTGTTTAATCATTTTCAATACCACAGAAAACAAAAGTAGAAAGACAGGTAACTTAGATCATAAAGCAATTGTGTTTGTAATCCTTACAGTAACAAATAGGCATCATTCTCTAATTATACAAATACTTGGACTTTTTCAATCCATATTTGGCAGATGAGCTAAAATAAGTATTCACTACAGTATTCAGTTATGGTGATTTGTAGGTGCTTTCATGGAAAACACCAATACAAGGTATTAAGACTATTCAAATAAATGTACCACACAGTATATGATAATCTTCAGGTATATGCCCTGGGACCACTCGATGAAATCTTCCAATTAGTTGAAAAACAAAGCCCATGAAACAAAACAGGAACGAGTTTCTTTACCATGTATGACACTTGGATATCACAGTTTTTAAATGCCTGGTTTTCCTGCATTTTTAGGTTTCTGCCCAATTCTATGAGTAATAAATTCAGCTTTAAGTATGGGAAGTTCTATGCTCTTCTGATATAGAATATACTTAAAATGATAGCTGATGACTTCAATATCATTACAAGGTATACCTTTCTAGAATTATAAAAGCCTATTTTGTCACATCATTGGCTAAATTCATAAACCCTGAGATGGGGGGAGGGGAATCTACTGTATGCATCTTAATTATGATCACTATGTAAAAGTAAGAATACTGAAATGATAAATTTGTCTTAGTTTTAATGACAGGTTTATTCGTATTCAAAAACGGAAATCTGTAATTTCAATTGAAGTCAAGGACTATGTCATCTACTTTGCGTTTCTGGCAGCTGGTTCAGTATATAATCCGAGCCTAGTAAGTTCTGACCATGATGAATGGTTTCTGTGTTCTAAGGTCTTCTACATTTTCCTGTGCATAGACTATAAGAGTCCTGGCTCTACTGTATCATTTTGAGGGGAAGGAGCTACACAATTTTAAGTGCAAGACTTTTTTAAGGTGGGATGGTAGTTTGGGGCATGAAATGTTCTGATGGACAATTGTTTGGTTAATATTCATAACTATCATCTTTACAGTCACCTGGCCTACACACAGTTGGGCTACATTAATGGGACCATTTACAAGATAGCACTTCCATTTTAAAGCCTTAAGCTAACATCTTTCATATTATGAAATCAAGTACTACAATTTTAAAAATTTTCATCAAATTTAGGATGGTGTTTGGTTAAGGGGAGGGGATGCAGTCAAGCAGGGTTTGCAGAGGGAGTCTCAACAGACAGTTTTCTTTCTCAGTTTGGTTGGTTGGTACAAGGGTACCTAATATATTTTTCTCTTGTACCTCTTTGCAAATCTTAAATATTACATAATTAATTTTTAAAATAAAAAAATAAATGTAATATTCACACTTTACTTTGCTTCACATATTGGTAAATACTGGGCCATTTACTTCTAAGTATACTTCACCAAGGGAGTAGAGAGAAATGTCTTTCATCATAGCAGATTTATGTACTGAGAAAGCTTAAAGACAGTAAAAATCAACCTCTATACACTTTCCATGGTTCTTTATACTTAAAAAGTCTACATTATAAACATTACTTTTAATTGCAAGTGTTACTTTAGTAGAATACAATTGGTATAAGAGCAGAGACAGCCAATACCGCAAAAGTAACTCTCCCGTTGAGTAAATTACCTCGATTTCCTGTAACTGCTCCTGATTGGTTGTGTACATATGCTGAAGAGAATCCTCCAACTCTGTGTTTCGATCCAGTAATGTCTTCCCAAGCTCAGCAGCAAGTTGGAGATCTAGCACAACAAGCAAATCCTATTAGGGTAGTGCAAATGATCTCATTTCAACATTTTACATAAACCAGGGCTTAAAATAAGAATGAACTAAAACCCAACCCAATGTATAAAGTTTAAGTTAGATCCCAATGGAAGATGGAATGGCTTAGAAGGAAACCCAGATTCTACTTAAAGTTCAGTGACAATGGGGCCTTTTACCAGGTTGTACTCTTGATGTACCCTTACTGACAAGACATCAAGAATAGTGATGCATTTTATGGAGGTGTATTCATTTTTTTAGGAATGATCATTCAGCGTTGTGACATCTAAGATCATAATTAGTTGCCAAAGTACAGGCAAACCTAAAGTCCCAAGAGTTTGGCTGCTATGAATACAACTGTCAAAGCAAGTGTGTTACAGACCCTGGCCTTCTCAGTGTACTAACACAAATCAAAAAAAGGAAAATGACATCAGTGATAAGAACACTGGCGCAGGTCTCTCTCATTTTTTCTATTTCTTTTCATTCCTTCTTCAAGATGAGCAAACCAGATAAGCAAAGCAGCAGAACAGTTTGTGTGGTAACTCACTCATAGCTCAGACTTTCATTTAACACAGAACCATATTTCCATTTTAAACCTCGCTTTTCAATGCACAAAACTGAGTAGGAAAATCTGGAGTTCAGTTCTGACTGCCATTTACCAAGTGAACGCTTTAAACAGAGTGACTTTAAACATCCCTACATTTAGTATTCTTGTGTAGAGAGATGACTGTCCTGTCAATATGATCGTGAAAATCAAATGAAATAATACACAAGGAAGTACTTTATAAACTAAGCAGCAGTACACAGGCAGTTATTAGTATTCACTGATTCACAAGTGAATGACTTTCTTGCTGACTGCCATAACGCAATGAAAGTGTGAGCTATGACCGAGTTACCACACAAACTATACTGCTGCTTTGTTGCTAGACAGCATGCTAAGATTTGGCTAGAATGCTGAATAAATGGATGAAGTTCCTGGTTTCCTGAAACTCCCAGATTTACAGGGGAAGTCAGACAGCAAATAAGTAAATAAACCTGAAAACTGTGGTAAACACTATTCATCCATACATGTATGCATATATTCAATAATACCAAACATCATTCTGGGGATATACAAGTGAACTCAGCTAACTCCCTGCCCTGGTGGAGCTTATACTCTCATGGGAGAAACAGCATGAGAAAATAGATACTAGATAGCAAAAAAAAGTTTTGTTTTTTTTTAAAAGGAGGAAGAGGGAAGGAGGGGTATGGAAGTGGGAGGCTGAAAGTTAAGAACAGGCAACAAGGGTGATATTAGACTCCAGACGTGAAGGACTGAATAAGTGCCTCACATAGATCTACTGAGGGGACCAGCATTAGAGGCAGAGGGAAAAGAAGACCAAAGACCCTGGGAGGAAGCATGACTGGTGATAATAAGGACTGCAGCCAATGAGGCCTGAGCACACTGTGTGTGTGCATTTTGTGGCTGGGGCAGGAGGAGACAAAGAGGGCTTCCAAGGATGGCCAGCTTGTTAAAGCCAAACTAAGGAGATCAAGATGCTGGTTTTCACTGAGTGAAATGGAACCATGTGAAGGCTTTTGATCAGTTCCACTGTGGCTGTTGGGTGAGTCGGCCAAAGAGACTGAGGTGGTGGCAGGGTGACAGGGATACTGCAGTCACCTGGGTGAGAGATCGTGGTGGCTTAGACTAGAGTGGCAGAGATGGAGATGAGTAAAGGTGGCAAATACTGGATGTGTTTTGAAAGTAGAGCTAAAAGGATTTGTTAATCAATTGGATGTGCTATGTGATAGAGAAGAAAAAAAAAAAACCCTCCAGGTTTTGTGATAAGGAACAAAGGATTTTCTACTTTAGAAAAGGAGGTCATGATGGAAGTCTCTCTTAGAATATGTTTTAGCTAAAGCTTGAGGGAAGCCAGGAAGAGGCCCTAAGACGGGAAAGAAACTGGCACACTGTACGGCCCAACATGGCTCATAGTTTCATGTCTGAAATGCAGTACTTGGTTGCAATCTCAAAAAGGACAGAATGATCTCTGTTCATTTCCAAGGCAAGCCATTCAATATCACAGTAATCCAAGTCTATGCCCCAACCACTAATGCCAAAGAAGCTGAAGCTGAACAGTTCTATGAAGACCTTCTAGAATGAACACCCAAAAAAGATGTCCTTTTCATCATAGGGGCCTGGAATGCAAAAGTAGGAAGTCAAGAGATACCTGGAGTAACAGGCAAGTTTGGTCATGGAGTACAAAATGAAACAGGGGGAAAGGCTAACAGAGTTGGGTCAACAGAACACACTGGTCAGAGCAAACATTGTCTTAAAACAATACAAGAGATGACTTTACACATGGACATCACTAGATGGTCAATACCGAAATCAGACTAATTATATTCTTTGCAGCTTAAGATGGAGAAGCTCTATGCAGTCAGCAAAACAAGACCAAGAGCTGACAGTGGCCCAGATCATGAACAGTTATTGCCAAATTCAGACTTAAATTGAAGTAGGCAAAACCACTAGGCCATGCAGGTATGACCTAAATCAAATCCCTTACAGTTATACAATGGAAGTGACAAATAGATTCAAGGGATTAGATCTGACAGACTGAGTGCCTGAAGAACTATGGATGAAGGTTCGTAACACTGCACCAGAGGCAGTGATCAAAATCATCGGGAAAAAGAAATGCCAAAAGGCAAAATGGTTCTCTGAGGGGGCCTTACAAATAACTGAGAAAAGAAGAGAAGCAAAAGGCAAAGGAGAAAAGGAAAGATAAACACATCTGAATGGAGAGTTCTAAAGAATAGCAAGGAGAGATAAGAAAGCCTTCCTCGGTGATCAATGCAAAGAAACAGAGGAAAACAAAAGAATTGGAACAATAGAGTGGACAAAACGTGGTCCACTGGAGAAGGGAATGGCAAAAACACTTCAGTATTCTTGCCTTGAGAACTTCATGAACAGTATGAAAGGGCAAAAAGAGAGGACACTGAAAGATGAACCCCCTCAAGTCGGCAGGTGTCCAATATGCTACTGGAGAACACTGGAGAAATAACTCCAGAAAGAATGAAGAGATGGAGCCAAAGCAAAAACAACACCTAATTGTGGATGTGACTGGTGATGGAAGTAAAGTCCAATACTGTAAAGAGCAATATGGTATAGGAACATGGAATGTTAGGTCTATGAATTAAATTGGACATAGTCAAACAGAAGATGGCAATTTAGGAATTCGACATTTTAGGAATCCGTGAAATAAAATGGACTGGAATGGGTGAATTTAGCTCAGGTGACTGTGGGCAAGAATCCCTTACAAGAAATGGAGTAGCCCTCATAGTCAACAAGAGTCTGAAATGCAGTACTTAGATGCAGTCTCAAAAATGACAGAATGATCTCTGCTTGCTTGCAGGGCAAACCATTCAATATCACAGTAATCCAAATCTATGCCCCAACTGGTAATGCTGAAGAAGCTGAAGTTGAACGGTTCTATGAAGTACAAGACCTTCTAGTACTAACACCAAAAAAAGATGTACTTTTTATTTAGGGGACTGGAATGCAAAAGTAGGAAGTCAAGAAACACCTGGAGTAACAGGCAAATTTGGCTTTGAAGTACAAAATGAAGCAAGGCAAAGGCTAATAGAGTTTTGTCAAGAGAATGCACTGGTCATAGCAAACACCCTCTTCCAACAACACATGGACATCACCAGATGGTCAACACCGAAATCAGATTGATTATATTGTTTGCAGCCAAAGATGAAGAAGCTCTATACAGTCAGCAAAAACAAGACTGGAGGTGACTGTGGCTCANACTGTGTGGATCACAACAAACCGTGGAAAATTCTTCAAGAGATGGGAATACCAGACCATCTGACCTGCCTCTTGAGAAATCTGTACACAGATCAAGAAGCAACAGTAGACTGGTTCCAAATTGGAAAAGGAGTATGTCAAGACTACATATTGTCACCGTGCTTATTTAACTTATATGCAGAGTACACCATGAGAAATGCTGGACTGGATGAAGCACAAGCTGGAATCAAGATTGCCGGGAGAAATATCAATAACCTCAGATATGCAGATACCACCCTTATGATAGAAAGCAAGGAAGAACTAAAGAGTATCTTGATTAAAGTAAAAAAGGAGAGTGAAAAAGTTTACTTAAAGCTCAAAATTCAGAAAACTAAGACCATGGCATCTGGTCCCATCACGTCATGGCAAATAGATGGAGGAACAGTGAGAGACTTTTTTTTTTGGTTTAAAATCACTGCAGATGGTGACTGTAGCCATGAAATTAAAAGATGCTTAGTCCTTGGAAGAAAAGTTATGACCAACCCAGACAGCTTACTAAAAAGCAGAGACATTACTTTGCCAACAAAGGTCCGTCTAGTCAAAGCTATGGTTTTTCCAGTAGTCATGTATGCATGTGAAAGTTGGACTATAAAGAAAGCTGAGTGCCAAAGAATTGATGCTTTTGAACTATGGTGTTTGAGAAGACTCTTGAGGGTCCCTTGGTCTGCAAGGAGATCCAACCAGTCCATCCTAAAGAAAATTAGTCCTGAATATTCAATAGAATGACTGATGCTGAAGCTGAAACTCCAATACTTTGGCCACCTGATGCGAAGAACTGACTCATTTGAAAAGACCCTAACGCTGGGAAAGATTGAAGGTGCGAGGAGAAGGGGACGACAGAGGATGTGATGATTGGATGGCATCACTGACTTGATGGACATGAATTTGAGCAAGCTCGGGAGTTGGTGATGGTCAGGGAAGCCTGGAGTGCCGCTGTCCATGGGGTGGCAAAGAGTCAGACATGACTGAGTGACTGAAGAGCAGCAGCCCAACATAAAGCCAGGGCGACAGAAGCTCACTGGGGAGAGTGGAATGGGAGCTGGAGGAGTAGTTCGGTTCACTTTACAGAAAGTATTATCTGCCATGGTAAGGAAAATTTAGATTTTATTCTAAGTATGTAGGAAAGTCATTTCACCCAGTGTCGAAAAATATACTTATTACACTTATTATCAAAAGAGGGAACCTCACCACATATGATTTTAAAACAATTTTTAGAGGTTGACAAACAAGGTTTAACATTTAATTCATTAAACCAATATTAGAACTTAACCTAGAATAAGTGCTAACTGGAAAGCAACTTGTGTTACCTGGTACTGGCCATTTGAGGGCACAATTAACATTAAGGTTGGTTAGTTTTCCCTCACAAGGAAAAAACAAAGCAGCAAAACCCATGAAACACCACTCCAGCTCATTTTAAAACATTTTACACCCATTTAAAATAAACCAGTATACTGTTGGTAGATCAGTGTTAAAATACATTCTCTTATGATTTAAATATTAAGAATGTCTATTAATGTACTTAAGACTTCATATACCAAGTCTATGAAATAATATCTTGTATTCACAAGACATCGAAACCCTTTACAAATTGTTCAACATTGCAAACATTTGACATTATTTTTTAATATCTTTTCAAGGTAGTTAACCCAGATTTTCAAATGAGAACCACAAAGATGCTAAGAAGTGATCTGACCAATTCCACGTGGTAAGTCATAATAAGCAAAAGAGAAACCACTGTCAACAGATTCTAACTTTCACCCTCATCACGATTCTCTATTATCCATATCCACATACTTTTAAGTCTGTTGACAGGGATGTCCACATCTTTGTTTAAGGTACCGAGTACCTCCGTCTTTTTACTTGTTTTCCTAGATGACAATGAGAAACTAGAGTTGAGCTCTTTGGCTTTTACAGCCTGTGCTGCCAGGGAAAGCATATACAACCCCAGGCGAGTTGCTATCTTGTTTTCACTAAATGAAAAAGGAAGGAACTACATACAGCTGAGATTTCCAGAAATAATTATTTTACACTCATAGGGTGTGTAATGTGTATACACAGCCCCACAAAATAACCACCATGCTGAATTATTAAGGACAAAGCAAACATTACCTAGACATTACTTAAGTCTCTCCTGGCCTGCTATAAAGTGGTGAGTAACTCCTCACTGGGAAAGACCAGAGACTCACCAAAGATATTCTTATCCAGCAACCAAAACTGAGCCAAAACCTCTTCCAGAAGGAAGACTAATTTGAGACCATCTACAGCTATTTCCTTCAGTTAGGAAACTATCCATGTTACTTAATGTCAGCTGGGAGCGCCTTTCCTGTTTCTGCTGCCGCAGAAGAGACGCCCAGTATAGCACTCTTGCAGTAAACATCAAACAGAGAAGAATTCGAGACTTGTCCTTATCGCAATCCTTATTTTGAGTTAAACAAAACCCAAGCCTGGCTCAGTAACCTGAAGTCTCAGTCTTCTAAATATTTCATTGGATGTGTAGGATAGAATTCTGGCAAAACAAGTCTCAGCTACAAGCAAGCGTCTGTGAAGTCACACTGTATAATAGGATATTACTTCATCTGTTAGTTTAAAGACAAATGTCTTTTTTGGTCTTTAAAAAAAAAGTTTATTTCCTGTTGTGTAGCATCTGGCTTCCATTACCAAAAGGAGCCAAAAGCTGGCAGTAAGCCCAAGAAGGTTTTCTAAATAATTTGTGGAGGGAGTGGGAGAATATTCAATGTCCTTTATTCTTACTTAACACACAAAAGAAAAGGAAACAATATAGTTTTGAAGCCTTATACACCTGTTCATCTCACTTTACAAAAAGGATTTTCATTAAGAGGTTGTCTTTTCTAAATCCTATTGAACTGGCGTAGGCAACCACTAAAAATACCACAGATTTACTGCAGGCTTGAGAACTGCAACTTTCAATACCTTCATGTTTAATATTCTTCCACTAACCAGTCTTTGCAAGTGATAATAATCTATTTTAACAATATAAACTATTAGCTTTAAACAGATAGTATACTCAGCCCTATGCCCTAGGTAAAAAATTAACTCTAGTAGTCAGGTGATTTTTTAAAAAAGATCTTCCTTCCAGAATTCTGAAATCTTTACATTTCACTGCTATTACATTTTTCTTCAGTTTTGTTGTTTTTTTTTTTTTAAAGAGGATGACATATTCCCATGTTAGCTGTAGTCTCTAGCATTCATTCAATAATGTTAAGGCTGAAAGTTTTTCCTATTACAAAACCAAATGCGTCATCTGGTGATGCTTCTGTGTAACTCCTGTTGCCGATGTTACTATAATTGGGAAAGCAAAAAATCTGAATATAAACATCAAGAAAAATGACGGGGTCAGTTTTAATGACCCTCCAAGTAGTGATTCAGCAAATTCGTTGCTCATATGGAAAAGGTACTCATCTTATAAAGTAGAAATCTTAATTTAAACTAAGATTTCATTTGCTGATCTGTACAGTAGAAACCCGAATCGCTACTCTAAGCTTGCATAGCTTGCCAATGACAATTACAACAGCAGCTGGTCTAAAAGAAAACCCAGTCTCTGAAGTCTTTCCACCTTGTTCTCAGGGGCACATTTCAAAGCAAGCACCATCATTACCTACAGAGAAGGCTCCTGCTGTCCCAGAAAGGATCTTACTCACAGAGATTACAGTCAGTATTCTTACTTTGTCAACTCAGCCCTCTGACAAAAGACACTCTCTTCAAAGTGTTTTATAAAAGCAACGGGTTTTCTTCTTCTGCCTGCACAGTTTCAAATGTTTCTAACAAGGTATGAATGGGAGACCACAGCCTTCTGAGGTTAGAAACTTTCAACAATTTTAATTTTTACAGAGAATGACCCAAGCAAACTTTGGTAAAGAGATTCAATCTACTTAAGTAATGCTTCTATTGCTAAAGAAAAAAAAAAATTGTAGTTCTATGACTGAGCACAGGATCTTAGAAAACTAAAACTGTTTTAGCAACTCTCTTCAAGTAAGGGTGTCAGTGAAATTAATAGTGAGGATGTTAAAAAATGAACAGACATGTGTCTGCACTTGATAAAATCCCACTAGATCTGCTTATCAGCCTAAGAGGACAGACTTGCTCCCAAACCTTACTCAGCAGCAAAATTATCTAGGGAGGGCCCACCCACTGCCAAGCACTGTAGTGGGCACACCAGGAGGCAGCACCTCCAGTCAACGGATTCCTAGTAAATGAGTAGGATCCTGTCTGTCCTGGGATATGCACTGTAGTCCTAATGCTTCTATGAACACCTGGAACAGAATAAATACAATTTTTGAAAAGTTAACAAAAGATCCATTAGAAGTTTAGGAGTTAACATAGAATGTAATGAGAGTGGGACAAAGAGACCCTTTTATTCACACTAGCCTTCATTCTTTCACAGGCCAAATTCACAGTTGTGACTGTTGGAATTTCACATCTATTCTTACCCCACACACTTGGTTATGACACACAGGGTTATGTCAAAGTCCATTGTGATAACAAGTGTAAAAGTCCTCTGAAAAGAACAGACCAAATTCCAAACGGAAACTGGCACTAGGAAGTTTGGACCTGTGGCTTCAAGATTTCATTACATTTGCACACCTGATGACTTGATTTTAATCAGAGGTTGGAGAGTTCCACGTCTAACCTCAATATGTTGCATTTGCTCCTCAGTAAGTTGAAATATTACAAGTGGTTGTTCCTAACAACCGCCCACAGGGGAAAGTGCAGTGTAGACTAGAGTGCCTGGTGGAAGAAGGCCATGAAAACAATAATCCTGTGTGAGTGCCTCAGTTCAGGTCAACAAATGTTAAAATTGAGTTTCTATTATGTGCTAAGTATTGTGCTAGATAGATTAAAAAAAAAAAAAAAAATGTACAGAGCTACACTTTCTAAAAACAATAAAGAAAACTAGTTTTGATTATAGGGCAAACTGCTTCATTTCTTTATAGGGAGAGGTTGCAATTGCAAAATGGTTGCCTCATAAATTCTGGAGAAAGTATCAAACTAGGCCATCGATCCCTCTGGGGCACTCTGAAAACAGGTTAAAACGTTAAGACAAATCTGCCTTGTGGATGCTGTGAACATGATGGCAAATACTGCACTGCAGCCACTGAATAGGTTAGACTATGTAAGCATAATTACCTACATAAACTTTGACTTATATAAAGACTATATAAACTCTGATTTAAGCTACAAGCCACAACATGTTGATTTAAGAAATCACCTTCCCCCAAGAGTTCCTTATGTTTCTTTTCTAAGTATGAGTCTTTTAAGCCTACATTCTTTCCCCCCTAAGTTCAATGGTTAGCATGAACAAACACCATGGTCATTTAATATTCAATTAAATGAGATGGTAACTTTTTATGCCAGTTGAGAGATGAAAAAGTTGATTTACACAGCATTGTTGAAACAGAAGATGCCTGAAAAATATTTCTCAGGAGACAAGAAATCCAGGACAGGCCAAGATAGGAATGCCTCTTGTGAAAAAGCTAGGAGGCAAAGTGAAGGAAGCAGGTAAGGCAGAAGTGCCCTCAAATCATTCACTTGGCATCTGGTAAACTATGCCTAAGTAGCCCTCCTCTCAGCCCGTCTAACACCAACTGTAAGAGCTGTAAGCCAGGTGGCAAAGAAGAGATAGGGGTTTGAGCAGTGACTAGAACGACTCCTCATTCTGAGTGTGCGGATTCAAAAATACTTTGCCCTACGGCAGAAACTAACACAGTATTGTAAATCAACTAAACTCCAATAAAATCAGTCAAAAAAAAAAAAAAAAATTGCTTCCACATTCGAGGGAAGTCACTTGGCCGCTTTAGCATCCGCGTTACCCATTTGGAAAAGGGGAACAGTATGAATTACTCTTTCAACGGTGTTATTGAGCCGATCAAATGTGTGCGCGATTCCTGTCACATGGCACTGCCACCCCGGGTCCACCACCTGCAGCAGCTCACAGTCGCCGGCCCTGAGCACCGGCTGTGGTTCCTCCCCGACGCGGACAGCCCGGTAAGGGGGCCACCCGTCTCCGCTCCGAGGAAGACCGTGGGGATTAAATCAGTTAATCCCCGGAGAGAGCTCCAAACGGTGCCTGGCGCCCGGTCAGCTCCTGACACGCACTAGTGGCGGGGACGATACGGGATGCTGATTACCGTGCGGGAGCCGGGGCCCGCGCAGCGGAGTGCTCCCGCGCGGGACCAGCAGACGCGACAGTCCCAACGCCGGGTAAGCGCCCGATCTTCCCCGATCCTGGCGTCGATGGGCCCCAAGCAAAATCAACTTTTTAACAGTTTCGCGGCCAGGAGGTGAAGCCTCGAGCCGGCAGCCGCCCTGCCCTGGCCAGGCCCCGCCTGGCGACCGCACCCTCACCTTGCTGGAGGTCCTGGTGGTCGTACCACGGCTCGTCCTCCTTCATCTCAAACTCCTCCACCAGGTTTTCCGCCAGCATCTCGGCCGGCTCTTCTGGGGGCAGCGGCCCCCGCCGCCGCCGGCCCGCCTCAGCCGCTGCCCCGGGCTCTCCCCCGGCCCCTCCGCCCTCAGCCAGAGCCGCCCTCGGGCGGGACGCGCCGCCGCCCAGGCTCCACCGCGACGCCTGACCACAGCCGCCCACAGCCGCCGCCGCGGGGCGGCCCTCAGCGCACGCCGCGGACTGGCTTCCCTCGCGCCGCCCAACCGCCCCAACGGCCGGCGCCCCGACGAGAGCTCCTGAGTCGGCTCTCCGAGCCGGTTACTCACGCCGCAGCCGGGCCCAACGTGGCACTTTGGCAGAACCCTCCCCGACCGGGGCTGCGATTCAAACCCCCGGCGGCCCCTCGGCCAATCGCGAGCAGGCCGCCGGTCGAGCGGCGGCGACTTCGTCCAATCGCGTCTCGCCTCAGGCCCGCGGTTCGCCCGTGTCAGAGGCAGGCAGCCAATGGTGACTCCTAAGGAAACAAAGAAGGCGGGAAAAGGACAAGGGGTGCGGCCGAGGGTCCCGCCCTCTCCTCCCTTCGAAACGCTTCTGGCCGTGCCTTCGGCGAGCTGGGGTGAGGAGGTGGTGGCCTCCGCTTCCCCTGTGGTGGGTGGCCGGCTGCCTGGCCAGTGGACGGGCTAAGTGGGCGTGAGGGTCAGAAGTACGGTCTACGAGCAGCGGACTGTTGCGGGCGGGAGGCTGGAGGCGTGCCGGGCCCCTGAGGTCCGCTGCCCCGCCGACCCCTGCTGGTCTTCTGACTCCCAGATTTGCTCTGCTTGATGCTGGGAAATCGAGGATCGATCGGAAGTTCAGGGCAGTTAACTGTTTTCTTCTTGATATCTGAGCCCTCACCTCCAAATCGCTGAGAATTTGTACTGCCCCTGAAACGGTGGGCCTAAGGCCCACCTGAAGGTGCAGTTGAAGCGACTCCTGAGAAAAAATTTGCAAGCGTTTTTGCGTGCTTTTTTTAAAAAAGAGAGATCACAAGTTAAGCATCTGGAGTCATGATGTTACACCTGGAGAGAGGAGAATGCAGCCCTAGTCCTTGATGGCCAGTAGGACAGTGAAAGCTGTTCTTTGCATACCACAAAATAAATACTGCTCGTAGGTTGTGGCTTTTACCATCTTCCTGCAGACAAAACACAAAAATTCTAAAGTAGGGTGACAGATCAGAAAGTCAGTGTTCTTAGCCCTGATGTGATAGTAGAGGTACAGCTGACTATGGTAGAGTGCCAGCCAATAATCTTAGAAGGTACAGTCGTTTCAGAGGTGATAAAAGAGGAATGGTAAACTCACAAATCCTTTTCTTCTAAATCCAGGGACACTAAAAAGTAAAATGTTACTGATCTATTTTTATTGTTAGGTTAAGAAAGAAACTAGGTTTACCATTCTGCCCTAACCGCCCTTATTCTGGTAGAGGTATAAAGTCCACAGCCAAAAGAAAATAACTAAAACTATCTTAATTTACAAGTCGCTACACATAAAGCTCTTTGGAAAGAGATGATTGCATTTAGGATTTGCTGATGNCTAGGTTTACCATTCTGCCCTAACCGCCCTTATTCTGGTAGAGGTATAAAGTCCACAGCCAAAAGAAAATAACTAAAACTATCTTAATTTACAAGTCGCTACACATAAAGCTCTTTGGAAAGAGATGATTGCATTTAGGATTTGCTGATAGTGATTTGTTGAAGCTGAAGGGCCAGAATCATGCCTCTGACCTTCAAGAAACTCATCTTTCATAGCCACTAGTAACTCAAAGTGCTAACCCTTTCTCCATGGCAAAAGCTTATTTTGACTCCAAATCAAACGGGTAACTTTATTGAAATGTTCTTTAGCATTCTTCAAAAAACAATTGCAAAACAACAGAAAAGAACGATCTGAAGAACTAAAGTTATTGATGATTTTTAAGTCCACACAAAACCCAGCACACCAGACTGTATGCCTTTTAGTATTAGTGTGTTCTTTTTAAGAACACTGGGGGGACTTCTCCACCCCCCGCCCCAGAAAAGCAACAAAAATTCAGTGCAACAAAAATTGCACTGAAAAAGACAAGTTAGCTTTCAGTGCTAAACGCCCTGCTTTCAAGAGGTCTCCATCATTATTTAGAGTCCATGTAGTCATAGTTGAGACGCAATCATAAGCAGCCTCTTCAGCAACATTATTATTTTGTTTAGCAGTAGGTTAACAATAACAACCCAAGTTGATTCTGAAAGAAGGGTGTTGGGTTTTCATTTAATAATTCACCAGTATTTAGTGCATGTTCCCAGCCTAATCATTACACCATTTTGCTACTTTTAAACTCTTCTATATAAAGCATTTTGTATTAAAGAAGAACCAGGTTCAGAAATCCTTTGTTCCTGCTTGTAAAGATACACTTACTATTCATGTTCTTTGATGTTTTGTTGCTATAGTAAAGTCAAGTGAGAGTTTTAAGTAGTGTTGACTTTAAAGCGATTGTAAGTGTTGGTTTTCAGTTTGATACCTACTGAAATAAGTGTTCATTATAATGAAAATAATCTAAAGCAAAATATCAATAGTTCTTTTTGCAGATGGAAATAAGAAAGATTTTTACTTTTTTGTCATAAACAGAAGTTCAGGCTATGGAATTTTTTATAATGTTATCAAAAGTTTGTATCCACCATGCTGCTGCTGCTGCTAAGTCACTTCAGTCGTGTCCGACTCTGTGCAACCCCATAGACAGCAGCCCATCAGNCCCAGGGACAGGGGAGCCTGGTGGGCTGCCATCTATGGGGTCACACAGAGTTGGACACGACTGAAGCGATGCAGCAGCAGCAGGTACTTTTGGCAGATACTTATATGAGAAGGGACATATAATATGCTTTCAGGCTGGTATTTCAGTTAATAGTGTTTATAGCTCCTTTTAGTAATGTAGAAGGTAAATGTGATTGGCAGGGAAAGTATAATCACAGCCAGAGGATACTTTAAATAAGAAAAATATATATACATAAAAACAGATGTATAGAACAGTCTTTTGGACTATGTAGGGGAGGGTGAGAGGGTGGGATGATTTGGGAGAATGGTATTGAAACATGTATAATATCATATGTGAAACGAATAGCCAGTCCAGGTTCAATGCATGATACAGGGTGCTGAGGGCTGGTGCACTGGGATGATCCAGAGGGAGGGGATGGGGAAGGAGGTGAGAGGGGGTTTCAGGATGGGGAACACATGTACACCCATGGTGGATTCATGTCAATGTATGGCAAAACCAATACAATATTGCGAAGTAATTAGCCTCCAATTAAAATAAATTATATTAAGAAAAATAGTTAATGGAGGACTTCCCTGGCGATCCAGTGGTTAAGACTCCTCCTTCCTAATGCAAGGGTTGAGGGTTCAATCCCTGGTCAAGGAACTAAGATCCTGCATGCTCCAGTGGCCAAAATAAAATAAAATTAAAGTTAAACAGTTAATGGAGTAAAATCTCTTTGTAGTTACACTGCCTGGAAGTCTTCTATATAAAACATATTTTCAGCCAGTTTTACAAAGTATTATAGATTATTATTCAGAAAATATTTACTCTACCCTTCTCCATCCATTGACTTTACTCTCTTTCCACTGGACTTGGTCAAAAGTCTTCCACTGGCTGATTCAATACGTTGAAGGTCATAGCCTGACAGTTCCGAGTACAAGTTAAGAAATGCTATGGTTACTGTTCTTACATTTGGTCTCCTACCATCTGCCACGCTCTAGGTAATCATTGGTCATTTAGCCTGAGTTCTAGAAGAAGAGAGGCACAACTGATCCCAACCTTCAGCCTGGAGCTAAGTCTGGATAACTTAGTCAAATGTATCTGAACCAGAACTGACTTGTGGACCTGAGAGTGAGAAATGAGTGTTTGTGATTGTAAGCCACTGAGACGTGGGGCTTGTTTGTGATGCAGTATTATCACAGCAAAACTTGAGGAATACATTTCCCCAAACTTAACGGCATCTTTTCTTTCTTTCTTTTTAGTTTTGGCTGTGCTTGGTCTTCGCTGCTGCACGCGGGCTTTCTCTAGTTACAGCTGGCGGGGGCTACTCTCGAATTGCAGTACTTGGGCTTCTCATTGCAGTGACTTCTCATTGCAAAGCGTGGGCTGTGGGGCCAGTGGGCTCAGGAGCTGGGCTGCACCTGCTTAGTTGCCCTGCGGCACGTGGGATCCTCCCAGACCAGGGATCGAATCTGTGTCCCCTGCACCGGCAGGTGGATTCTTAACCACTGGATCACCAGGGAAGTCCCCAGAGTATCGTTTCTATTTTTACTAAAAACAAAAAAGAAAACCAACCAACCAACCAACACAAAAAACCCAGAGTACTTGTTCCCTTTGTTAGTTCTTTAAATTCACACATGACCTATAAAATATTAGTCAGACGTCATGCTGGATACTGTTGGCCCCTCCAAAAGCACGCTCCATTCTCTCCCACCCTTAAAGGCTCTGTGCTTTAAGAGGCTTAAGGTCAGGTTTGGCCAACGGGGAGCTTTGACAGAACAGCAGAAGGAGGGGCTTCCCGGGTGGTTCAGTAGTTAAGACTTCACCTTCCAATGCAGGAGGTGTGAGTTCAAACCCTGGTCTGGGAGCTAAGATCCCACATGCCTCGTGGACGAAAAAAACCAAAACATTAAAAAAAAAAGAAGAAGAAGATGAGATAGTGTAACAAATTCAATAAAGACTTTAAAAATGGTCCACATCAAAAAAGAAAAGGGGTGGGGCAGAAGGAACAGAGTGGGAGTGGAAACATTTAGTTCCTGAACGCCCTCCCTGTTGGGTCCTGGAGACTGGCTGCGGCCAGTGGTCAAAGGTCATAGCCTCATCCAGGCTGCCCTGTCTGTCTGCATCTCAGTCATAGGTCGCTCCTTTTGTCCATGCGGGCCTTTGGGTGGTGAGACTCTGGTCACTCGCACTGTCCCTGTGGTTTCCTTGTAGCCTGCCTCACCTCCGCAAATAGCCCCTTCTTCAACTTCCGTCAAACGGCTCCGTCTGAGTGTGCCATCTGTTTCCTGCTGTGATCCGGACGATACACGTTCCTTGGTTAAATTTTATAAAAAGTATTTACTAAGTGGCAGAAGTTCAGTTTAATTTGGCATTCTGACTGACATGCTTTGTACCAAAAAAAAAAACTGAAGCCTACCTATGCGAGAATTGTGCATGGGTTCCCAGCCTTGTTTTATTTTCCCCTGGAGACTCATTTTGTATTTGCTCAGGCTCATTTCCAGGGCACTCTTTTCTGTCAGGCACCTTGATTTTTACTCCCAGCTTCAAAGTTTTATGCTAATTAAGAAAATCATAGATTTTCCCTGTAATTCTCTCCGTAAATGCTAGACTAACTTGACTTTTTAACTTCTTCTCAGGATTCAGTACATGAGAAAGAGAAGTGAAAAGAGAGTGGAAAAGGTAGAATTCTCCTCTTAACTCTCTAAAAGAATTAGTTTCATCGTAATGACTTTTTCCCCCAGTAATAGGCAATCCTGTTCTCCTAGGCTGCTGATCAGCTGTGAGAACTTAGGGAGCATATTCGTTCTTTCTATACCCCAGTTTTTTCAGGACAGTATGTCCAAGTCAGGACTTTAGAGTATCTATTTTCAGGTTCACTGTGTGAATTTAATACAATGGATGTAGAAGGATTTAGCAGTAATGAGCCTGTGTTGGGACCCAAGAAATGTCCATATACTTTTTCTTCCAACTGCATATTTTCTTCCAAATGCATTCCACATGCTTTTCAGGTTTATTCTGTCCTTCTGTAACTGGTTTTCAGGAAGTCTGGGTACTTGGTGAACTTCCTTTTCTTTTTTCCTTACTTAAAAATTTTTTTTAATTGTGGAAAAATATGAGTTAACAGTTACCCCCTTAAACATTTTTAAGAAAAGAGGTTCAGTACTGTAAAGTATATTCACATTGTTTTACAACCAGTCTCCAGAACCATTTCATCTCACAGATCTGAAATTCTATACCAATTAAATAACAATTGCCCATATGCTTCTTCCCCACCTGGCAACTGTGACTATACTTCCCTCCTGCCAAGTCATAGTTTTGTTTTTTTTCTCATCAGAGTTTTTTTTTTTTTAATTGAACTATAGTTGATTTAGAATGTTGTATTAGTTTCAGGTGTACAGCATAGTGANAAAAAAAAATGAAAAAAGACATGAACAAGAGGAGATTAAGCAGCATGTTGCTTAACAATAGATGGGCAGTGAGAGAAAATTTAAAAAATACCTTTAGACAAAATGAAAAAAAAAAAGTTAAGATGAGGGGCTTTCCTGGTGGTTCAGTGGTAAACAATCTGTCTGCCAATGCATGAGACACAGGTTCTATCCCTGGTCCTGAAATATTCCCCGTGCCACAGGGCAACTGAGCCTATGCATCACAATTGCTGTGCCTGTGCTCTTGAGCCCAGGAACTCCAACTACTAAGCCCACAGGCTGCAACTATTGGAGCCTGCAAGCTCTAGCGCCTGTGCTCCACAACAGGAGAAGCCAGGGCAATAAGTCCATGTGCTACAATTAGAGGGTGGCGCCCTGCTTACTGCAACTAGAGAAAAGCCCATGCAGCAACAAAGACCCAGCACAGTCACAAACAATTGAATAAAAATATGTTGAAAGAAAGTGAAAGTGTTAGTTGCTCAGTTGTGTCTGACTCTTTGCAATCCCAGGGACTGTAAACCGCCAGGCTCCTCTGTTTCTGGAATTCTCCAGGCTGGAATACTGGAGTGGGGAGCCATTCTCTTCTCCAAGGGATATCCCCAACCCAGGGTTGAACCCAGGTCTTCTGCATTGCAGAATTCTTTACTATCTGAGCCACCAGAATGAAAACACAACTTTCCAAAATCTGTGAGATGGAGCAAAAGCATTTTTAAGAGGGAAGTTCATAGTGATGCAAATTTACCTCAAGAAAGAGAAAGAATCTCAAGTAAACAGCTTCACATTACATCTAAATAGAACTGGAAAAAACAAAAAAAAAAGCCCTTTTGGTAGAAGGAAGGAAATCATAAACATCAGAAGATNCCAATGCATGAAAGTGAAAAGTGAAAGTGAAGTTGCTCAGTCGTGTCTGACTCTTCGTGACCCCATGGATTGCAGCCCACCATGCTCCTCCATCCATGGGATTTTCCAGGCAATGGTACTGGAGTGAGGTGCCATTGCCTTCTTCTGTATCCACCATATATATACATATATATGTGCATATATATATATGACATTAACTATGTTTCAGACAAGATGGGTGCTTAACTCAAAATCTTTTTAAAAAATTTGAACTCAGCTAAGCAAGCTTATGATTCCTTGCAAAATTCTGAGTTTATAAATACCTGCCTTCTGACTTAATGATAGATCAGTTCAGAAGGTGTGGCACACTTCTTGTTTTAGCATGCCTGAAATAAAACTAAAAAAAAGAAGAGTGCCTAGATTTTGGTGGACTAAATTTGTGTCTTACAGCTTCTCTGGTGCTCAGTGGTAAAGAATCTACCTGACACTTCAGGAGACGCAGGTTCAGACCCTGGGTTGAGAAGATCTCCTGGAGAAGGCAATGGAAACCCACTCCACTATTCTTCCCTGGGAAATCCCATGGTCAGAGGAGCCTGACAGGCAACAGTCCATGGGATCACAAAAGCGTTGGACACAACTTAGTGACTAAACAACAACAAATTTGTATCTTGGCTTTTAGTTCTCCTGACCTCCTTGTTTTTGGCTCTCTTATTAACCAGTGGCCTCGGCTTCAGTCTTCATTCTCACTTATGCCAAAAGTAAGTCCCTAGAGTGAGGTCTTCAGCAGTAGTTCCCAGCTTTTTCAAACTGGAGAATTACCTTCATAGCCAAAAATGTTGGTTCATCTCCACATTTTAGTACTCGTATTTTTCAAAGGTTTGAGCATGCATAGTAACAAAGAAGTTCATATATATGTTTTTTATCATTACAGCAGAATCTATAGACATTTTAAGAAAGCTAGTACACAAGTGAGTACAAGGGACATGAGTTTGAGCAGGCTCTGGGAGTTGGTGATGGACAGGGAAGCCTGGCGTGCTGCAGTCCGTGAGGTTGCAAAGAGTCAGACACGACTGGGCAACTGCACTGAACTGAGTACACAGACGGGCGGATAGTCTGTATTTTGTTATAGACAATGCTTGATCTACAAATGGAATTATTAACCCTTTTTGATAATTCTCTACTTCCTATAGAATTAAAATCATTCTTGCATCTACATGATGCAAAATGAAGCTCAGGGACTTAGGTCATTTGATCATTTGAGCCAAATGTCCACTTACCCCTTGTAACTTGCTCTCTGGATCCCCAAGTAATTGCGTAGTATAGACTGAGGTGCCCGCTTAATTCCCAGGGATTATTTAAGCAAGTAGTATCTCTCAAATTATCTCAATATTTTGTGTTTTCTG
This sequence comes from Neotragus pygmaeus, assembly GCA_006410875.1. NCBI lineage: Eukaryota > Metazoa > Chordata > Mammalia > Artiodactyla > Bovidae > Neotragus > Neotragus pygmaeus. Next base: position 383,880 of record SJYV01030657.1, read on the forward strand.
CTTGAGTAAGATTTTGGAGAAGTGCCTATTAAAGAACCCGCCTGCCAATGCAGGTAGACGTAAGAGACATGAGTTTGATCCTTGGGTTGGGAAGATCCCCTGGAGAAGGGATCCCATTCCAGTATTCTTGCCTGGAGAATCCCACAGACGGAGGAGCCTGGCAGGCTGCAGTCGATAGGGTCGCACAGAGTCGGACATGACTGAAGTGACTTAGCACGCATACACCATTATAAAACAGGAAAATTCTGTTGTTATCTTAAAACTATAGTCAAGATTGAAAAAGCAAGATGAGTCTATACCTACCTCTTGCTTGGTTAACCTTTTCCTGCTTTCCAGTTGGATAAATCAAGTCCATGGATGGGTAAAACAAATAGGCCGGATTTAAGAGAAAGGTTTACCTGAGAGTAAGGACCAAACGGGTTCTTTCTATACCCTTCTTAGCCGTGTCCTTTGGGCCAAAGTTACATAGGCTGTAAGATCAAAAGAGAATCAAAAGATAAACAAGAGAAGATCCAACTTGAATCTCGCAATGCAAGTCTGTACTACTGAATGGACAACTTTATACTAAGATGAAAGGCTTGCTTCTATTCTTTCATACACTACTTAAGGATATCACCTCATTGTTTCATTTCTGTTGTGCCCTCCCAAGCAGTGAGGATAATAATGTCATAAACACATCTCCCTGGTCAATAGTTAAACGTGTCTAAACTCTTTGATATGTTTCACTTTTATAAGTTAGAAGAGATATTAAAATATATATTCAAGTAAAGCCACACTCTTTGAAAAATAATGTTCCTGGCAACGTCTCAAAAATTGTCGAGTAAGTGGATTAAGAAAGTAAAGTGTTAAATTTGGTTGCATATTCACAGCTAGTGCTTTTGGACTTTTATTTAACTAAAGTTAACTAGTATCTGGTGGAATTTGGTCATGCATCAGCTGAATCAGCTCTTGTACACAAGTAGTGAATGTTAACCATTTCTTTTTTTCTTAAACTAAAGGAAGAAGAATTCCTCTGCATGGAAAATGACATTTTTAAATATCAAACCCATCGCTTGGGCATTCTCTCTAATAACATTAGGGACTGAAATGCTCAATTCTGTCTTCAGTTTCTACTATGTAAAGCTTTTTTTACATCTGTACAAGGTTTCAGAGGTGGCTTTTTACCAAGCCCAGGTGAGATGGAGCCCATGTTGTCCTTTTACTTTAGGAAAGCTTCTCCTTCTAGTTGTGCCTCGTGATTTTCCAAAAAGCTGGTTCTTCACAAGTTGAAAGAGTTATCAAGAAAAGGTTATCTATGTCCAAGATCCTCTGTTTAAGGGCAAAGAGACTTTTAAAAGATGGTCACTTGTAACAGCTCTAATGCATATATATATATGNGTAATCCCACTTCTTTTCTTTTTAAATTTTTTCTGACATGGACCCTTTTTCAAAGTCTTTATTGAATTTGTTACAATAGCATTTCTGTTTATGTTTTGGCTTTTTGGCTGTGAGGCATGTGGGATCTTAGCTCCTCAACCAGAGATTGAACCCAAACCCCTTGCACTGGAAGGTGAAGTCTCAACCACTGGACTGCCAGGGAAGTCATCCCACTTTTTTATTTTCATTTTTGTTGCTTTTGCTTTTGGTGTCATATCCAAAACCATCACCAAGACAGATATCCCAGGAGTTCCATGGTTTCAGGTCTTACATTTAAGTCTTTCATCCATTTCGAATTTAAGGGGAATGATGATCCAGCTGTAGAGAATTTTCCGAGTGGGGCCAACATTGCTTGTTGAAATATACCCAATATCTCTTATCATAGCTTTTCTTTGAAACATTTGCCAGTTTCAAAATTTCTTTTATTTATAAAAAACATTTCATGTTAGTGACCTTCAACCCTGGCTCTCTACTACATCCCCACTTTTTGTTTACTTTTAGGCATACCACAGATGGTATTTTCCTCCTCCAGAAATATTTACCCAAGTTCCATTCTATAGCTTTCACGTCTGTTAAAATTCATCTAAAACTCATCTACTTCAAGGATCTTTCCCTGATTAAAAGGTACTGCTCCCTATAGTAATCTATTTACAAGGAGGTGCATTACAGTTTATACAAGAGAATGATTCCTGAGACACTTGCAAATTACTTTCTTTATAGATACAGTATTTGAATGCACAGGCAAGTTCTGTGCTTACAAGAACTCTAGTATATTACTCTACAATGAAAATAAATACCTTTCAATTTCTCTGTTGTGTAAGAATGTATATATATGTATGTGCATATATATCTCTCTCTTAAATACAAGTGTTTGTATGCACATATAGTCTTAAAGTTAATTATGCATGTGCATGTGTGTTCAGTTGTGTCTGACTCTTTGTGACCCCATGGACAGAAGGCTTCTCTGTCCATGGGATTTAACAGGTAAGAATACTGGAGTGTGTTGCCATTTTACTACTCCAGGAGATCTTCCTGACCCAGGGATTGAATCCATGTCTTTTGCATCTCCTGCACTGGTAGATTCTTTACTACTGAGCCACCAGGGAAGCCTGAAGTTAATTATGTGTGTCTGTGCTTAGTCGCTCAGTCACTTCCAACTCTTTGCAACCCCATGGACTGCAGCATGCCAGGCTTCCCTGTCCTTCACTATCTCCTGGAATTTGCTCAAGCTCATGTTCATTGAGTCAGTGATGCCATCCAACCTTGTATGTAATGCTCTTGAGATAGACTACCTGCCTTGTGACTATTTTGGTTGTGATGGGTAGNCTCAATGGACATGAGTTTGGGTAAACTCTGGGAGTTGGTGGTGGACAGGGAGGCCTGGCGTGCTGTGGTTCATTGGGTCGCAAAGAGTCGGACACAACCAAGCGACTGAACTGAACTGTGCACCGCCATGTATAAAACAGATAACCAATGGGAACCTGCTGTATAGCACAGGGAGCTCAGCTCAGTGCTCTCTGGTGACTTAGATGGGTGGGATGGAGGTGGATAAGAGGAAGGGGATATACGTATACGTATAGCTGATTCATTTCCTTGTACAGCAGAAACTAACACAACATTGTAAAGCAACTATATCCCAATTATAATAAATAATGACAGCTTAGAGTTTTACGGGTACATTTTTGGTTATCTGGAAAAATTCCTTATGTGGAAAATTAGACTTATTATTAAGATATTCTGTGTTTTGAAATGGCCCATATATTTACAAATTGTATTGTAACTCATTACCAATTAGGTGGTCAGAATGGATAGAACTCACGGTCTTAAAAACCCATATGGTTTATAATGTTACTTGTTTATTACTAACAACAACATCCTTGATTTAATAAATGTTTTTTCCATTTTGAGATAGCAAACACTAATATTTTAACCTTTGCTGATGAAATTATGTACAACTGTGCCATGGCCTGTAAACAAGCCATCATTCTTTGCAAAGACATGGCCATATGCCTTGTGGGGAGACAGCGGAGCATAACTGAAATCACGGACTCCAGGGTCATCTGCCTTGGTTCAGTCATTTATTAGCCGAGTAAGTTGCTTAACTTCTCTGACCCTCAGTTTCCTCATAAAGAAAGGATAAGAATAGTACCTACTTCATAGGGTTGTTTTAGGGATTTAGTGAAATAATTCATGTAAAAACTTGTTCAGTGCCTAAACACCTTCTGGTTTTAGGGTGGTATTAGCTGTCATTATTATTTCAGTATGTATACTTCCTGCTGATTCTGGAAGCAGTGACTTTTTTTTTTCCACCTGATCAACTTTGGTCATTTCGTATTAGTTAAAAATGCAAGTTACTTTGATTGGTATAAACTACACTAAAATAATCCTGTGGGTTTTTTTTTTTTTTCCTAGATGATTTTAATGATCTGGAATGCTCTTAACGACCTGACGGGGTATTTTCACAACAACCCTGAGGATGACTGCTGCTCCAGTCGTCACAGTTCTGTTTTGTATGGTGCCCCTTTATATGCAGCAGCCTTCCTGCTTCCTTGGTTCCCCTGGAAATACTATCATGAAGGTGACTGGCTTAGTGGGCTTCACCTGGTGGTATCATTATGTGCTTTTGATAGCACACTTACCTTTGTTCAGCAAGCCCAGTGTGTACTGTTTGAGGAAATTTTCACTAGATACGAAAGTCGGCTTCAGCTTATTACAATCAACCAAGTGGCATCACTGGTAGGATCTACCAGTATCCTTTTCTGTGGCCTCATCTCTGATAACATGGAAATTTTGCTCAATTTTCAGGTCATCGCTGTTATTGTTGCCATTTTGGCTACTGCCAGCCTTTATACTGGCATGTGCCACATAAGTCACTTAGAACCTAAAAGAAGCCCCGAGGAAAACCATCTCTCAGAAACTGTACAGGATCTCCCCTGGACCTCCGTCGTCTCATTGATGAGACAAATCTTGACGCAGAAAAACTTTCGCCTTTTTCTGATAGTGAATTTCTTCCAAGTCTTCCATTTAACCTTCTTCAGTAACTTCATGATGATATTTGTTGATAACCTCATTCCCATGGATGTTCTTCCTTCTTCCATAAGGAGCATCATGTATGGGGCAGGCTTTATCTGCCCACAGGTATGTGATGGTTCTTCATGTATCTTCCTACAAGGATTAACAATATAACTCTTACCTGGTAGGGCCTTCCCTGGTGGCTCAGTGGTAAAGAATCCGCCTGCCATTTCAGGAGATGCAGATTCATTCCTTGGGTCAGGAAGATCCCTTGGAGGAGGAAATGGCAGTTTTCAGGTCACCCACTTCAATACTCTTGCCCAGGAAATCTCATGGACAGAGGAGCCTGGTGGGCTATAGTCCATGGGATCACAAAAGAGTCAGACATGACCTAGCAACTAAACAAGAACTTACCTGGCTGAGAATTAAAAACCTGATTGTATCAGTAATGAAAAAATGATTCAGATTTATTAAGAGGCCCAAAGATTCAGATTCCCTATATTAGACAAGATTCAGTAGGAATATGATGGAAACAAGAGATGCAAAGAAGAAACGGAGGAGAACCTAATAAAAGCTGAGCTCTGTGATATTTTTACTATTTTAGCTTTTGAATTTTGTCCTCTTGAGCTTCCTCATTTAAACCTCTGCAGAGCTGTGGAACAAAATGCATGGCTTCCTGTGAGCATGTTATTTTGCTTTATCCTGATATTTAAGATTCCCGTGACTGTTAGAAGGAAGAAGAGTTATTTGATCATGGATTCCTGAAGCCAGGTTTCAAAAGCACTTGGCTAAAAAACTAAGTCCTAGAATTCCAGAGTGTTAGTAAAATTCCATGGCCATGACCATTATTGTGGAGGGTGTGTCCTTCAAAAAATATACCAGCCTGTTGTTTTTTAGACGATTTGGAGAACTCATGAATAAAATTGCTTCCCTTAACCTAAATCTATCCTCCAAAAATATGACTTGACCTAGCCTATGATATGGATTTTTCCTGTTTTCTCAATTAAAATATGTAATCTATACTCTTCAGGGAGTAAGTTGAATAACTTAGGTAGATTTTGCTGCTGCTGCTGCTAAGTCGCTTCAATCGTGTCCGATTCTGTGCGACCCCAGAGATGGCAGCCCACGAGGCTCCCCCATCCCCGGGATTCTCCAGGCAAGAACACTGGAGTGGGTTGCCATTTCCTTCTCCAATGCATGAAAGTGAAAAGTGAAAGTGAAGTCACTCAGTCGTGTCCGACTCCTAGCGACCCCATGGACTACAGCCCACCAGGCTCCTCCGTCCATGGGATTTTCCAGGCAAGAGTACTGGAGTGGGGTGCCATTGCCTTTACTATTTACTAACTTTTACAAAGATTTAAGCCCTGTGGAATAGAAATGGTTCTGAAATGTTCTAAGTGTTGCCACACTTTCTTAAGCAAAGTACTGCCACACTTTCTTAAGCAAAGTGTATGGTATAGAATTTGCCTTTCTGCCATTAGCTCGAGGCCTTTATCATAGTTTGGCTACTGTATATACCACAATATTGAGAACTCACATTTTTTGCGTGCTTACTGTGTGCCGTGGACTATGCCAAGTACATCATATACTTTATCTCGTGTAATCCTAGCTACCATTATCTTGTGTAAGCCTGACAACTACCTTCGAGAAAAAGACCTTCCAAATGGAAAAAGAGAAGCTCAGAGGCCTTTAACACTGTGCACTTTAAGATTGTCATGGTCTGTTTAGCAGAGGTTACCAAATAGAGTATCAGTTTGGATTTGTCGATATAGTCCCAGGTACTGTGTGTACATGATAAAATGATACTCTCCGTTAATGGCAGTTTGAGAGTTTTCAAGTTGCTTGTTGCTGTGTTCAATGACCCAGAATGGGGAGCTGCTTGAATTCTTGTCTCTATGTGTTATTGTCAGATTCTAGGCTATATATACATTCTCACTTTTAATCATGTACTTGCCTATAGTATCTCCTCTTCTCCAGGCAAAAACAAGTTTGTTAAACTCTTACCTAAGTTGTTTTTTTTTTTTTTTTTTTTAAAGAGTAGATAGGTATTTGGAGGCTTCCCAGGTATCATAGTGGTAAAGAATCTGCCTGCCAGTTCAGGAGACACAAGAGACGTGGGTTAGATCCCTGAGAAGAAGATCCCCTGGATAAGGAAATGGCACCCCACTCCACTGTTCTTGCCTGGAGAATCCCATGGACAGAGGAGCCTGGTGAGCTACAGTCCATAGCGTCACAAAAATCAGGACTGAGCAACTGAGCACACACACACTTTTTAAGCAGCTTTGTTGAGACGTAACTCACATACCATACTTATTAATTCACCCATTTAAAGTATATACAATTTGGTGGGTTTTAGTTTAAAGTATATATAATTCAGTGGGTTTTAGTTTAAAGTATATACAATTCAGTGGGTTTTAGTTTAAAGTATATACAATTCAGTGGGTTTTAGTATATTCACAGACATGTACAGCCATTACCACAGTCAGTTTTACTTTTTTAAAAAAATTTAAACGTTTTGGTTGTGCCGTGCAACTTGCAGGATTTCAGTTCCCTAACCAGAGACTGGACCCAGATCGCAGCAGTGAAAGCCTGAAATCCTAACCACTAGGTCACCACGGAATGCCCACGACAGTCAATTTTAGCACATTTCATTTTTTGGAAAATAAATATGTATGAGTTGAAATAAGGTAGTTTTTTTGGTTATGGTTTTTCTGAGGTATGATTGACTCTCAGTAAATTACATGTATTTAAACTGTATGACTTGTTACATTTTGATCTATGTCTGTACCATGAAGCTATCACCACAATCAAAGTAGTAGACATACCCATTGCTCTCCAAATTGTCTTTGTGCCTCTTTGTAATCCGTCTCTTTAAGTCTATCTATTTTCTAGATTTTTATATACATGGAATAAGATAATATGTACTGTTTTTTGGTCTGGATTCTTCTGTCACACTGTTGTAGTATCAATATTTCACTCTTCTATTGCTGAATAATNTTTGTAATCCGTCTCTTTAAGTCTATCTATTTTCTAGATTTTTATATACATGGAATAAGATAATATGTACTGTTTTTTGGTCTGGATTCTTCTGTCACACTGTTGTAGTATCAATATTTCACTCTTTTATTGCTGAATAATATTCCATTGTATGGATATAAAACAGTTTGTTTACCTATTCACTTTTGATGGGCATTTGGGTTGTTTCCAGTTTTTGGCTATTAAAACAAAGCTGCTATGAACATTCATGTCTTTGTATGTACGTATTCTTTTCTTTCTCTTGGATAAACCCCTTGAAGTAGAATGGTTGGACTGCAGGGTAGGTGTATGTTTATTGAAGACACTGATAACCTGTTTTCCANCTATTGCTGAATAATATTCCATTGTATGGATATACAACAGTTTGTTTACCTATTCACTTTTGATGGGCATTTGGGTTGTTTCCAGTTTTTGGCTATTATAAACAAAGCTGCTATGAACATTCATGTCTTTGTATGTACATATTCTTTTCTTTCTCTTAGATAAATCCCTTGAAGTAGAATGGTTGGACTGCAGGGTAGGTGTATGTTTATTGAAGACACTGATAACCTGTTTTCCAAAGTGGTTGTACCATTTTACATTTCTCCCAATAATGTAAAGTTTTCCAATTGTTCCACATTCTCATCAGTACTCTATCAGGCTAATTAGTTTTAGCCATGTTAGTAGGTGTGAAGCAGCAGTATGTTACTGTGGTTTTGATTTGCATTTTCCGATGACTGCTAATGATGTTGAGTATCTTTTAATATGCTTGCTTGCCATGCATATATCTTTTTGATAAATTATTTGTTCAAATTTTTAAAAATTGAATTGTATAATGTTGAATTGTAAGAGTACTTTATATATTCGATATATTATGTCGTCTCAGTGCTTTTTTAGATGTATGTTCAGCAATATTTTCTTCCAGTCTCTCTTGGCTACTAAATTTTAAGAGAAGTATAGCCAAAAGATTTCAATGGTTCTTTTTCTCAAACCTTCATACTAACATATGTGTTTCTGTTGATCTCAATAAATAATCATTATAAAATGGAAATCCGAAATTCCCTCAAATTTTATTCTTGATTTCTCAAAAAGTGACACCTATAAATTATTGGGGGCAAAAAAGACAGCTCTTTGGAATTTGCTGTTATTTTTTTGCCTAGGTCACTTTAACACACTGCCTGTTGGTTCTGGTAATGAAGGCTAGGTGCTGCATTTTCATTTTCTCAGAGTGTCTTCCCCGTAGCTTTCTTTTAAGGAGTTGAATAAATGAAAGGAAAGAAGAATGAAGAAGTGTTCTTTCTCTGCAATAACTGTTTTAATAGGCTTGTGACTCTTCCACATCCCACTCACCTCCAAGAGGCAGAATGGTAAATGGGTTAGGAGCATGGAGACTGCCAGGGAAAAGTCTGCCTCCCCCCTTATTAGCTGTGTGACCCTGGCCGAGTTATTGAGGCTCTCTGTGTTTCAGTTTCCTTCTCTGTAAAAATGGGAATAAAAATGGTGCCTAAAGATTATAATGAGAATTAAATGAATTAACTTTGTAAGGCATGCACAGTTCTTGAAACAGTTCCTGGCACAAAATAAGCACTCTAGAAATGTTAACTTTTATTATTAAGTCTCAGTACAGCAAATATTTATTAAATGTTCACTGTAAACACAGCACTGCCTTTATCTTTGTTTTGATTTAAGCTTCTTTGGCATCTGTTTGCCAACACTTGTGCTGGGACATGTTATTCACGAGCTTCTACTTAATAAACACGTGAATGGAGAGCCAAAATCCTCAATCTGTGGAAGGCTGTATCTTAGTACAAGCAAAAGCAGTCTCTTTTTTTTGTTGCTATATTACCCATCATTGGCTCATATATTTTTACACCGGACAGAATTATAACAGCTACCAATTATTAAGTACTTTGTATGATGAGAGAGACAGAGACAGAGGGGGAGTGCTAGAGGGAGGAACGTAAGCTGGTAAAAGTGGCAGAGCTGGAATTTCAACCCAGTGTCAACTTTAAGAAAAATGCACAATATGAGAGTTGCGAGTTAAGTTTTATTTGGGGCAATATGAGGACTGCTGCCCGGGAGACAACAAGTCAGGTAGCTCTCTGAGAAACTGTTCCAAAGAGGTAGAGGACAGTATATATGTGATTTTGGTAAAGGGGGAGTACATGCAATCAAGCATGCTTATTTTTTAGAAAGTTTCTGCTGGTCACAAAAAACAGTCATCACCATGAAGGATTTTAGTGCTTTTCTAGGTATGAGGAGATATGAGAATTTGACTCATAAAATCAGCTCCTGAGAATGTCTAACTACTGAAGACTTGTCCTGCCAGTTCCCTGGGAGCACAGAGTACCTCATTTCTGCTCTCGACTCTAAAGCTTTCGGGGGCGGTGGGTGTGATGTTGGAGGCCAGCAGCTTCAGAGAACCTGATTTAATCCTTTCAGAGGCAGATGGCAGCACCCATGGCAAGTGCCCATTTGTGGTTGACACTAGGGAATCTGGTTTCAGAATCTTGCACTTTCAACTTTGTCTCATGTTTCTTAGAGTATGAGAGTACTCTCATATCTTGTGTAGTATTTTATGGGTTGGAGTTTGAGAACAAGAAGCTTCATTTCAAAATGTGGAACTGTGTAAATTTACAGTATTATTATTATATATAAGAATATAAGGGGACTTGATCTGTTTTACATACTTTATCTTATAGAACTCTGAGAATTGGCATGGATCCTCTCAATCACCATTTTACTATCCAGAAAAAAAGCGCTCTTGTTTCTTGAAAGTAGAGTAAACCAAAAAATCAGTCAGAGCGGAAAACCCTTATGTTTGTTAAAGAATATTGTTATTATACTTACATCATTAAAAATTCTCTTCTAATTGTATGTACATTTAGTTAGTGAAAATGATTCAGGGCTAAACAATGTGCTTTTTTATTGAAAACAAAGCATATCTTCTAATCTTTGTTAATGTACATATGTACATTTAGCACTAACTTTTCGGTCTAGAACAATGAACTTTTTCATTGTTAGCAAGAAATGCGGGAAAAAATATGATTGAACTCTCAATATGAATCTATTAGAAAGATGAAAATATATAAGATTAGACAGGAAACACAAACAAAAGAAATCGATAAAATCACAAACTGTTGTTAATTTCTGGTGCTTGATTTTAGGATAANTCATTGTTAGCAAGAAATGCGGGAAAAAATATGATTGAACTCTCAATATGAATCTATTAGAAAGATGAAAATATATAAGATTAGACAGGAAACACAAACAAAAGAAATCGATAAAATCACAAACTGTTGTTAATTTCTGGTGCTTGATTTTAGGATAAAAAAGTAAATTTCAGATATATCTGGAATTCTTACTAAGAAGAATATAGTAAAATGTTTATTTTACTATTCACTACTGTGTACGAGGTGAATTCTGGGCTTTAATCCCAAATTTTAAAATCTGAATATATTGGCCTTTTCACATTACAATAAAGCAATGCTTATTGTTTCAGTGATGGTTCTTTCATAGTTGGTTTTAGTTAAACCTCCTCTTGTTAGTGTGAAAATAAAAATGTATGAAACTACTTCCCACTTTGTCCATTTTATAGGAAATAATAGCTGTTTTTTTTGCAGCATATTAGTCAACTTTTATGGGTATAAATGGATAATAACACTTCTAACCATGATAGGTAGTATTAGTTGTGTGTTTCAACTGATATTACGATTCAGAAGCAAATTTATTTTTTGCTGAGAATGTTTGTTTTGTTGTCAGGAAGAATAAACCCATTTCACTGGATTTCATCTTAATGTTATGCCCATCTGTTTCCATTTCAGTGCCTTGTACTTATCAGCCAGTCCTGGCTGCGGAAGTTCGGTTACTATAAAATGATCTTATTTTCATTCTACCTAGAAGGAACAGCCTCCATTGTCATGTTGCTTCTTGGACAGCAGTACTATTACTTTTTGGCTCTGTATCTCACTGTTATCATGTAAGTAAATGCCAGTGTCAATCCCCAAATTACCATAGATCTTGCCATTTCCTTTTAAGCAGTGAAACATCTTTGATCTGAAATGTATTTAGTATTCATTTCTAGGCAGTCATTATACTTCTCTGTCTTCTTATTTTGGGGATGATTTTTTTTTTTTAATGTGGAGTCTTTTTTTTTTTTTTTCTTTTTTAACCAAATATAGTCTTCATTGAATTTGTTACAATATTGCTTCTGATTTATGTTTTGGGTTTTTTGGGCCAGGAAGTATATGGGAATCTTAGCTCCCTGGTCAGGGATTGAACCCACACCTCCTGCACTGGAAGGTGAAAACTTAACCACTGCGCCACCAGAGAAGCCCACCTTTCTGTCTTCATTTTTGCAGAGATTTCTAACGCCAAGCTTTGTAGTAAAGTCAAATTCCTCTTTCTGACCTGTTAAAGTGCACTGTTTAGTAAATCCTACTGCCAAATAAAGATCTTATCCCCAAAAGATGTTCCTTGCCATCTTGGGAAATGGCTCTGCCATCTACCTAGTTGCCCACGTCGGAGACTGAGAAGTTGTCTTTGCCATCCCTTTCTTGTCTCCTACATGTAATAAGCTACCAATTATTAGTAGTTTTGTCCTGAATCCATCCCTTCTCTGTTCCCATTGCCATTCCTTTAGCTCAGGTCTTCATCATCTCTTACCTGGATTTCCATATAACCTCCTACATGGTCCCCTTGCCCCTAGTCCCTAGTTGCTTCTAGAAGAGCGTGTCATTCCTTTGCTTAGCAATCTTTTAAGTGGCTTCTCTCTGCTTTCCGGATATAATGCAAAATGATAATATATGAGGTCCTTTGTTATGCTGGCCCTGTTTACCTCGTTATCTTCATTTCTTGTTACTCCTCCACTTACAACGAACTCCTGCCCTAGAGAAACACTTCGTAGTGCCAGGTTCGAATACCTCCATGTCTAACATGCAGCAGTCTATGCCTGAAAAGCTTTCACAATTCTCACCTGGCTCTCTCCTACTGTTCCTTTAGGCTGCAGCTCAGGGATGTGCTTTCTGGAAAGCCTTCCGCAATTTCCTCACTTGGATTAGGTGTCCCTTCTGTTGCTGCTGCTAAGTCACTTCAGTCGTGTCCGACTCTGTGTGACCCCATAGACGGCAGCCCACCAGGCTCCCCCATCCCTGTGATTCTCCAGGCAAGAACACTGGAGTGGGTTACCATTTCCTTCTCCAGTGCATGAAAGTGAAAAGTGAAAGTGAAGTCACTCAGTCGTGTCCGACCCTCAGCGACCCCATGGACTGCAGCCCTCCAAGCTCCTCAATCCCTGGGATTTTCCAGGCAGGAGTACTGGAGTGGGGAGGTGGCCCTCCTACATGACCCCAATGCCCCATGCTGTAGCATTGATCCTTCTGTCTGCGACTGTCTTTGGCCCCTACTGGACTGAGCTTTATTCTGAATAAAGTCTAGTTTCTTATTACTGTGGCCCCATCATCTACTACAGTTCCTGCAAATAGTTGGTCCTTAGAAAATGTGTTTTGGGTGAACGAACTAATAAATCTAACTCCAGGTCCCTGTTGGAACAATTTGAGAAATTTTTCATGAAAACTTAACTGCATTTTGAGTAAATCAGAAGTGGCAAATATAGTAATTAACTCAAAGTACTGATCTCTGTAAAACCTGAAGATTTAGAACCCCATATAGATAACTATTGTGTAAATCTACAGTGGTAGCTCTGGTTATGTTAAAAGACATTTTTATAGCGATTTTTAGAATGAAAATTTTTGTTTGCTTTTTCTTTTTTTTTAACTTAAACCATTCCCCCATTTTCTTTCTTCTATCATAATTAAAATGTTTTATGTCCCTTTATAGTTCTTAATTTTCTTCTTGATACCAAAGGATTTCTATATTAGGGGTGATGTTGAACTAGAAGACTTTCTAAATGCTTCTCCAGTTAAAATATATTGGAATTTATATATATATATATATATATATATATATAGTTAGTTAGTTAGTTAGTTATTTTTGGGCTGTGCTGAGTCTTGGTTGCTTCGCAGGCTTTTCTCTAGTTCCGGCAGGCGGGGGCTACTCTTACCTGCCATACGTGGGCTTCTCACTGTGGTGGTTTCTCTTATTGCAAGGCACAGGCTCTAGGGCTCTCAGGCTTCAGCAGTTGCAGTACAGGGACTCAGTCGTTGTGGCTCCCGGGATTTAGAGAACAGGTTCAATAGTTGTGGTGCACAGGCTTGGCCGCTCTGTGTGGCATGTGGGATCTTCCCAGACCAGGGATTGAACCCGAGTCTCCTGCACTGGCAGGAGGATTCTTTACCACTGAGCCACCAGGGAAGCCCTTGATTTATGTTATTAAATACTACATATGCAATATTTTAATTAGCTCATTCTTTTTTTGCATGAGGCAAGGATTTTGCAAAAGAAATAAAAGAAGATAATATACCTTTCCTTAGCTTATGATAAACAATTAGCAAACATAAGCAGTAGATTTTAAAGTTAAACTGAGAAAAAGTCTAAAATATCTCCTGTACTTGACTTCTGTTATCAAAGATAATTTTTTAAATTATATATTAATGTGAATGTGAGAAAGTGGATTCTCACTTCTTGTTTTATTGTACAGTTTACAAAATATTTATTCTGTTTAAAATATAAACCAAAACTCCATGTCATTATTACCATGCTCATGAAGCTAAAGTTCATATTTATTAAAGCAGTGATCAACTATAGAGAAAAAAAAGGGGGAAAGGAGGGGAAAAAGGAAAAATAAGGAGAAAAGTAATGAATTTCCATGGCATGTTTTGTTCTTTAGAACCTATCCATAATTTAAGCAGATTTAATGAATGGGTAGTCAACTGAGAATGAGTAAAAAGCATAGTAAATTTTTCAAAATGTATTTATTTTATTTTTAAAAGAGAATTATATAGTCATAGATACATTATGGGAGGATAGAAGTGTGTCCCTAATATATTTTTATTTTTATAGCATATTATTTCATTTTTCCTTTTCTGCAAACCAAATGTCAACTTTGTCATCTGATTTTTAAACAAATTTGTGTCTCCTGGTTATAGAATTTTCATATGTGTACTTTAAAATTGTTTCTAGGGTGATTGTGCAAGCTTCTTTTTGCTTATTTAACTTGCCACTGGCTGACATGGTCGATGCAGACTTACTGAAATTCAATCGGCAGTAAGTATATTTTTCAAATATTAGCTATACAAATATCACATGGAGGGAGAACATATTAGTATCTCCGTATCTCAGTTATATTGCCACTACAAATCACGTAACTGAGAGATGGTCATAAGAAGCAGCATTGGAAATCAGAGAGCAGAACATAATAAGATATTCATAATTGTTCACCCTGGGCAACTTTTCCCTGCTTTTGAAAGGACATGATAATTTTTCATCCCAAAGCTTCATACGGCTGGTGCTACAACAAGGTTAAATCTCAGAAACCAAAGTGAAATCTCAAATAGCTTTATTTTATAATATAGCAAGTCTCCTGCGTATGAACCTTCAAGTTGTGAACTTTCAAAGATGTGCATGTATACCATCAACTTCAGGCTAAGTGAAATTTCAGCTTGCCCTCCTATTGCTGACAATTCTTCAGCTCTATCTTGTCTCATCTCTTCTCCCTCCTCCAGTTAGTAACTCTTCTTGCCTGTTCACTCAGTGCCAGCTATTGTACTGTAAGGTAATGTATTATAAGATTAAAAATGCTTTCTTTATATTTTGTGTTTGTTTTTTGTGTATTATTTGTGTGAAAGGTATTATAAACTATTATAGTACAGAATTATATAACCAACTGTGTTAGTTGGGTACCTAGGCTAACTTTGTTGGACTTATGAACGCATTCTTGGAACACAGTTCTTTCATTCATTCACATGAATGAATGATCAGGCAAAGTGACCTTTTACTCTGTAGCATCACAAGAATTGAAATTGAAAATCAAGGTCCATCTTACCCTTTTTTCACTTGAAAAAGTGTAAGCTGATGTTGAGAGGTTTTGTTCTTCGGTATGGTTATTATAAACGCTTTAGATCAGCCATAAAGTTCACTTGATTGACACATATTTTCTGATATGTGCTCTATTTTATGGATTAGAGAGGAATGTATTAAGACCAGCACAGTCTATTAGCTTTGTAGAAACTGCACGGCCTTTTTTTTTCCATTCAGTTCAGTTCAGTTGCCCAGTCGTGTCCGACTCTCTGCGACCCCGTGAACCGCAGCATGCCAGGCCTCCCTGTCCATCACCAACTCCCGGAGTTTACCCAGACTCACGTCCATCAAGTCGGTGATGGACTAACCATCTCATCCTCTGTTGTCCCCTTCTCCTCCTGCCTTCAATCTTTCCCAACAGCAGGGTCTTTTCAAATGAGTCAGCTCTTTGCATGAGGTGGCCAAAATATTGGAGTTTCAGCTTCAACATCAGTCCTTCCAATGAATACCCAGGACTGATTTCCTTAGGATGGACTGGTTGGATCTCTTTGCAGCCCAAGGGACTCTCAAGAGTGTTCTACAACACCACGGTTCAAAAGCATCAATTCTTCAGTGCTCAACTTTCTTTATAGTCCAACTCTCACATCCATACATGACTGCTGGAAAAACCATAGCCTTGACGAGATGGACCTTTGTTGACAAAGTAATGTCTCTTAGTGTAACTTAAATTGAAGGAAGCTTTGCCAACCCAACTTAGTGATTTCTTCCATGTTTCAGAGCTTGTTGCTAAGTCATATTTGGAGTGATGAGCAAGAAGGTGAGCTCTTTATGTTTCAGAACGATGTCCCTGATGCCTAGAAAAATGACAGACTTAGATCAATTAAAAAAAATAAATTAATAGGAAGAAATGTCAGTAAACATCTTTTAACACTCAAATTTTTTTTGAATGAAACTGGGTACTAGTGAATAAAATGCCTCAAACAGTTGGAAGGGCACCAATATTTACCAAATGCCAGGGTGTACAAACACTGTATGGCTTTTGCTCATTCAAGTCCCATACCAGCTGTGTGTGGTGGATATTATTGACTCAAAAAATATTTATTGATTCCCTCCTGTATGACAGGCCCTGTGGTCAATGCTAGGGATACAACACAGCAGGTTTTGTAGTAGCAAATCCCTTCTAAAAACATACTCTCCTATGCACATGCTGGATGCTTCTGACTGAATGGCTATTCTTGAAGAGACATATGTTTTCTGCTCCCATAAGTTGTATCCTTACCAAGAGTCAGTACTTTTTGTTTCAAATTGGTTAATGTCAGATGCAATCGTTATTATAATTCCATTGTGCTGTGCTAAGTCGCTTCAGTCATGTCCAAATCTTTGCAACCCTATGGACTGGAGCCTGCCAGGCTCCTCTGTCCATGGAATGTTCCAGGCAAGAATACTGGAGTGGGTTGCCATTTCCTCCTCCAGGGGACCTTTCCAACCCAGGGATCGAACCCAGGTCTCTTATGTCTCCTGCATTGGCAGTCAGATTCTTTACCACTAGCTCCACCTGGAAAGCCCCATAGTTACATGTAGTTACACTTATATTTTATAAACTTAGGAAATATATGTATGAAATTAAATGTTTCTATGAAAACTAAGTTGAATGCTTTAGAAAGATTTGATAAAGTATAAAAAAATTACTATCAAGCCTGATGTCTTGAGATCTTTAAATATTTAGGGAAATAGAAAAATCTAAAATTATTCTGTATTCAGAATGCCTTGTAAACAACTTTAGGTTCTCTCTATAATTTATGGTAGAAACCATAGATCCTGTTGTATGAATAGTGTATGTGCCAGAAAGATAGCACAGCACTTTCATCATTGGACCTGTAGTCAAAAAAAAAAAAGATAAGTGAATGAAAGTGAATGAATATGGTTAAGTGGAAATAGAATGGTCAACGTCTCGTCTTCTGAAAATGATTTTTTTTTTGCTTCAGTCAACTGTTGTCCTGATCATGTTAGATAAGAACTTAATCAGAGAGCCAAAGCAGATATAACCCTTGCCCTTGTGATTTTGATGGTCTAGTGGAGGATACTGATAGCAGTTATCTTCTTATATTATCATGAAATCATTATTATCCTCATTTTTACAAAACTAAAACTCTTGAGGAGTTAACTTTCCCAGGGTAATGTAAGCACAATTGAAGAACCAGGGATGAAACTCAAGGTCTTATGGTCAGATCCATCTTCTTCCAATTCTCTGGCCTCATCTTTTCTTTCTTTTTTTCTTCCCTTTCTTTACTTCCCCATTTTCTTCTCTTCTTCCTTAGTTGCAAGTTTTCCATCATTGGTTGAAATATGGACAAAATTTCAGTTTATTCAGGCAATGCCCTTGATTTATTTTATATGATGTGACTTAATTATCAAAAACTGATATGGCAGGATTCTCACTGAGAATGTGTTAAAGTAATCCTTTATAAAATTTGAGGAGGAAGACTTAGGTGTGAATCCCAGTTCTATTAGTTGCCAGCTGCGTTGTCTGTGGAGAAGCTAGTCTGTCCTCCAGCCCTACAACAGAAGTGATGATACTTTCCTTACAAGATTGTTGTGGGGCTTATGTGAAATAATACGTGTTGTTGCTGGAGGTACTGTGTTCAGTGGCAGACCCGTAATAAAGCAAATATGGCACTAAAGCAAGTGACAAGTTTCTTTTTTTTTTTTTGCCGAACCAAGGTTTAATGAGCCCCGCCCAGAGCCATCAGTGGGAAGCCTTCTTCTTCCCTTCCTCCTCCTTCTTCTCCTTTTTCACCTTGGGCTTCTTGACCTTGCCTGAGGCGCGCCTGTGAGGCTCTGAGCGGGGCTTCGCCTCATTTTCCAAATCACTGGAGCTGCTGCTGGAATCTGAGGCGCTCCCTTGGCCGTGATGATGCTTAAGGTTATCAGCTGACCCGCCCTGAACTTTGGTGGGGCTGTGTTTGGGGTCTCCCACCTTGCCTGCCCCTTGGGGCTTCTTGGAGGTGGACTCCACGGCTGCCGACAGGTCAAACTCCATGGTAGTGATAGGTGACAAATTTCTTGTTTTTCCAATGCATATAAAAGTTATGTTTATACTATACGGTAGTTTTTAAAATATGCAATAGCATTGTGTCTAAAAATGTACATACCTTAATTTAAAAATTCTTTCTTGCTAAAAAATGAAATGTCCAAACTACAATAGTAACATCAGAGATCATTGATTACAGATCACTGTAACACATAGAATAATAATGATAACATTTGATATATGGCAAGAATTACCAAAATGTGACTCACAGGCAAAAAGTGAGAAAATTATGTTGGAAAAACAGACTTGTTCAATGCAGGTTTATGACAAATGTGCATTATCAGATGATGGTCAGCATTTTATAGATTGTTTCTATTATTGTCTATTTAGGCTCAAGGAGGACTTAATAGTCAGGAAGGTCCTTGATACTTGGATACATATACATAGTGTATATACACTTACATATATACATACGTGTAGTTTGTGTGTGATGTAGACTTATGCTACTTTTTTCTGTTCCAGGTCACCCCTTTCCTCCATGGTCTTTGGCATCAATGCTTTATTTACCAAACCTGCTCAGTCTTTAGCTCCCATGGTGATACTCTCAAGGCTAAACCAGTTTGGATACAGAAACCCAAACAAAAGGTAGAGTAAAAAAACACTTTGGAATAATGTAGTAGAAACATGAATGCAAACTCAACCTTTTACATTAATGACTGGATGATATCTCAGACTTTGGACAGTATAAATCATTAACTTACAGGCTGTGAGTAAATTATAATAAAAAATACTAATGTCAAACAAACTTCAGTAGGGATACCTTTGAAGTGAAGTAAAGTGAAAGTTGCTCAGTCGTATCTGACTCTCTGGGACTATACAGTCCATGGAGTTCTCCAGACCAGAATACTGGAGTGGGTAGCCTTTCCCTTCTCCTGGGGATCTTCGCAACCCAGGGATTGAAACCCAGGTCTGCCGGACTGCAGGCAGATTCTTTACCAGCTGAGCCACAAGGGAAGCCCAAGAATACTGGAGTGGGTAGCCTATCCCTTCTCCAGCGGATTTTCCTGACCCAGGAATCAAAATGGGGTCTTCTGCACTGCAGGCTGATTCTTTACCAATTGAACTATCAGGGAAGCCTTTAAGGATATTCTTTAAATTATGTATGCTACAAATAATTCACACTAAACTACATACGGATTGCTTTTCTATGTCATTTACTCATTTATCATTTCATTCCACAAATGTTTCTGAGGGCCTGCTGTTATCTGCCAGGTTCAAAGGTGCTGGGGATACAAGATAAATAAGGAGTCTCCATGGAGCCCCACAGCTTGCAAAACACTGTCTAAGGCCCCACCAGCCTTTGGTGATAATGGGACACTGTGGCAATGCAGGGAAGAGGCTCCTACCTACTTCTGTCTGCCTAAAGTCAGGGAGCCCTTTGCAAAAGAAAGGTTTCTTGGGCTGAATTTTGGAGGTTGGGTGGATTTTCTCTTCTGAACCCAGAGGGATGTCATTCCAGGCAGAGAAGACAGCGTGGCAAGTGTCTGGAAGCATGAGAGAACACTCAAGAAGGCCTTCATGTATTCAGTTGACAAACATGGTACAGAGGCTGCCACATCCTAGGCTCCGTGATAAGGCAGTGAACAGCAGCGGACAAAACAACAGAGGCCTCTGCCCTCCCAGAGCTTATGTTCTAGTGTGAGGGAGGCAGACAAGAAATTAGTAAAGTAGTGTGTTAGTTGGTGAGAAGTCCTCTGGCGAAAAATAAAACAGGAACAGGAAGGCTTGGGGAAAGCTGCATTTTTTACATAAGGTGATGGAGAAGTCTCACTGCCAAGTAGGTGGCATTTGAATAAAGACCTGAAGGAAGGTGGGAGGGGAGCAGGGTGCTCTCCGGTAGGAGTGTTCCCTGCAGAAAGAACAGTGAGTGCAGAAGCAGCGAAGTGCAGCAGTCCTGGCACTCGGTCTGACGAGGAGGCTCCCTGTGTGGCTGGAGCAGAGGGAGCAGGTGGAGACCAAATCCGCTGGTCCTTGCAGCCCTTCTTTCTTGCTCTGGTTTCACTACGAGGTAAATGGTGACGGTGAGGTAGTGGAGGATATATTCATTTGTTTATCTGACATTTTTTAGAACAGTTTTTTAAAAAGGATTCTTTATTATTATTAGGCTTCCCTGATGTTTCAGAGGGTAAAACGTCTGCCCACAATGCAGAAGACCCGGGTTCGATCCCTGGGTCGGGAAAATCCCCTGGAGAAGGAAATGCCAACCCACTCCAGTATTCTTGCCTGGACAATCCCATGGATGGAGGAGCCTGATAGGTTACAGTCCATGGGGTCACAAAGAGTCGGGCACGACTGAGCGACTTCGCTTTTCACTTTGACTATTATTATTGGCTGCGCTGGGTCTTCTTTGCTTTTGTTTGGTCTTTCTCTAGTTGCAGTGAGTGCGGGCTACTATTCCTTGTAGCACACAGGCTTCTCATTGTGGTGGCTTCACTGGTTGTGCAGCACAGGCTCTAGGCTGCTCCGGCTTCCGCCGTTGCCACACGTGGGCTCTAGAGCTCATCAGCTCTGGTGGTTATGGCTCACGGGCTCTAGAGCGTTGGTTTAGCAGCTGTGGAGCACAGGCTTAGTTGCTCTTTGGCATGTGCAATCTTCCCAGACCAGGAATTGAATCCAAGTCCCCCGCATTGTCAGGCAGATTCTTATCCTCTGCACCACCACGGAAGTCCTAGAGCAGTTTTAGGGTCACAACAACATTAGGCAGAAAGTACACAGAGTTCCTATAAATTCTCTGCCCTCCCACGCAAACAGCTTCCTCCGCTATCAGCATCCCCAGCCGGAGTGGTACGCAATCCATGACCCTACATCCTTATCACCAAGGTCCATAGTTTACATTAGAGTTTGTTCTTGGTGTTACATACTCTATGGATTTTGACAAATAACTCATAGAATAATGACATATGGTCAATGACATGTATCCACCATTACAGTATTATACAGAATAGTTTTACTGCCCTAAAAATCCTCTGTGTTCTGTAAATCTATCCCTCCTTCCCCCCAACACTGACAGCTACTGATCTTTTTACTGTCTCCATAGTTTTGCCTTTTCCAGAATGTCATACAGTTGGGATCATACTTTTCATATTGGCTTCTTTCACTTAGTAGTACACATTTAAGATCCCTCCATTTCTTTTCATGGTTTGATAGCTGATTGAACCTGAGTCTCCTGTATTGCAGGCAGATTTTTTACTGCCTGAGCCACCAGGGAAGCCCTAATTTCTTTTCAGCACTGGATAAATATCCCACTGTGTAGATGTACCCTGCTGCTGCTGCTGCTAAGTCACTTCAGTCGTGTCTGACTCTGTGTGACCCCATAGACGGCAGCCCACCAGGCTCCCCCGTCCCTGGAATTCTCCAGGCAAGAACACTGGGGTAGGTTGCCGTTTCCTTCTCCAATACAGGAAAGTGTACCCTAGCTTGTTTATTCATTCACCTACTGAAAGACATCTTGGTTGTTCCCAGGTTTGGGCAATTATGAAGAAAGCAGCTATAAACATCATGTGCAGGTTTTTGTGTGGACATAAGTTTTCAACTCCTTTGGGTAAAGACCAAGGAACACAATTGCTAGATAATATTATAAATGTATGTTTCATTTTCTAGGAAACTGCCAACCTGTCTTCCAAAATGACTATACCATTTTAATTTCTCACTGGCAAAGAAATGGGAGTTCTTGTTTCTCTGCATCCTTATCAACATTTGGATTGACAGTGTTCTGGATTTTGATCATCCCAATAGGTGCATAGTGGTATCTCATTTTAATCTGCAATTCGCTAATGACATATTATCTGGAACATCTTTTCACATAGTTATTTGCCAACTGTATGTCTTTGGTGAGGTATCTGTTCAGATCTCTTGCCCATATTTAAATCAGGTTGTTAGTTTTCTTATTGCTGAGTTTTAAGATCTCTTTGTATGTTTTGGATATCAATCCTTTGTTTGATATGCCTTTTGCAAATATTTTCTCCCATGTATGACTTGTCTTCTCATTCTCTTGACAGTGTCTTTGGCAGAACAGAAGTTTTTAATTTTAATGAAGTCCAGCCTATTAATGATTCTTTCATGATGTATCTAAAAAGTCATTGCCACCTAGATTTTCTATTCTTCTAGGAATTTATAGTTTTGCATTTTACATTTAGCCCTGTGATCCATTCTGAGTTAATTTTTATAAAAGGTAAAAGATCAATATCCAGGTTAATTTTTGGCATGTAGATGTCTAATATCATTTGTTGAACCTGTTCCTCATTTTATTTGCTCCTTTGTCAAAGATCAGTTGATTGTATTTATGTGGGACTATTTCTGGCCTCTCCATTCTCCTCCATTGATCTGATTGTCTGCTCTTCTGTCAATATCACAGTGTATGTTTTCTCTTCCAGTTTTACTGAAATATAATTGACATACAGCCCTGAATAAGTTTAAGGTGCAAAGCCTGATTTGTCTTACATACAACAGGAAATGACTGTCACAAGTTTCATGAATATCCATCATCTCACATATTGATAGACATAACACAGTGTCTTATTACTGTAGATTTATAGTAAGTCATGATGTCAAGTAATACCAATCCATTGACTTTATTCCCTTTCAGTACTGCATTGGCTATTTTTCATCTTTCTCATATAAGACTTATGATCAGTTTGTCGATACCCACAAAATAACCTTCTGGAATCTGTTACAGCTTGTGTTGAACCTATAGATCAAGTTAGGAAGAACTAACATCTTGACAGTACTGAGTTTTCCTTTCCATGAACATGGAATATCTCTCTGTTTATTTAGTTTATCTTTGATTTCTTTCATATTTTGTTGGATTTATGTCTAAGTATTTCATTTTGGGGGTGCTAATGTAAATGGTATAATACTTTTAGTTTTAAGTTCCATTGCTGGTATGAAAGTGAAAAGTGAAAATGTTAGCCACTCAGTAGAGTCTGACTCTTTGTGACCCCATGAACTGTAGTCCACCAGGATCCTCTGTCCATGGAATTCTCCAGGCATGAATACTGGATTGGGTTGCCATTTCCTTCTCCAGGGTTCTTCCCAACTCAGGGTTTGAACCCAGGTCTCCTGCATTGCAGGCAGATTCTTGAATGAATTTTATTTTTATTTATTTATTTATTTATTTTTACATTGAAGCGCAATTTTATTTTATTATT